>JAPKLX010000020.1:0-113558 GCA_026898415.1 Leonotis leonurus | reverse complement strand
TTCTATCCAGATTATGCAAAAACCAGAATAAGCTAACAAGAGAACCACCAAAAGGAATTTTTAAACCATATACACATAAACTTAAGACCATCATTGTTCCTACATAAACCCAAATACTAATAATGAATGTTTTAAAATAGAAATTTGCAAAGTGTACCAAAATTTTTACAATCAGATGTTGAATATTCTAAATCATGTTCTTGATATGACTACTGCCCTCTTGTCAATTCATCTTCAATGAAGATTTGAAGCATTTTAGCTCTGTATTTTGCAACTGTTTCTGTGTTTTGGAGGACTGGTTTCAGTTGAGGTAGATTCTTTATCATTTTGTTGATCATGACACAGACAATTATGCCACAGTCGTCGCTCATGATTTCTTGCTTTGGGCTTGGCTCTGAGGTGTACTGTCTCTCGTAGTCTGGCTTCATCAGTGGCATGTCCAAGTGACAAAACCGTGTTTTGATTATATGCTCTATGTGGTCAATCTGTTAATAAAACCACACAACCACTATAAGATTTTTTGGATACCATTCGATTTTGTTTTTGAACCACCAGTTGGATGTTTTTAAACCAATGTTTTAAAGCATGTTGTGCTTACCAGAATTGTACACCTCTGGAAATGCATGTCCTTTTCACCCTTTTGATACTGAAGTGAGTTGTAGTGGGCCCATTTGCAGTTGCTTACATCAAATGTAAGCAAGGTGAAGTGATCCAGATTGCCATCGGCGATAGATCCCAGACCGGTGGTTGACATTGGAAAGATCACGAGTTTTTGTTGTAGGGCTTCACCTATCCTGCTGTTGACCTCTTGTTCCATCATTGTCTTGTAGTATTCGCTTTGTTCACAACGTGCGACATATAGCTGCATTTATTTGTTGTATTAGTTTTATAGCTAATTCATTTTAATAATCAAATTTTGCATTCATACTTACCCAGCTTAATGTTGGGAAAACGTAGGTCGATTTTTCAGGATGCCTCTCTCCGATTATTTGAGCCCAGTTGTCGATGTGCTGTGTTTTTTGTCACATTTGTTAGGGTTAGTATTTTTATTTTATTTTTAAAAAAAATGATTTCTTACCTCTGATCCAATCTTCATTCCTTCTAGGAGTTCGATAGCATTCGCCACCGTTAACAGTTGTGTGTCAGCCCTTTTCCAGATTGCTTCCCTGCAAAACCAATTTAAAAGTAGTTAAGCAAGTGTAAATGTTTTGAACCATCTGTGGTAATATTATAAACCATCTACTTTTTATGTTGAACCATCTGTATATTTTTTATGAACCATCTGTATAATTTTATGAACCATCAGTATAAATTAAACTGTATATCATTACGTACCCGATTCCTCCATCATTGTACTTTTTGACGATGTAATCATATTCTTTCTTAGGTAGGTACTTGTATGCTGGACAAGTTTTGTCGAACATGACATCGGACCTTTTTTGTACGGTAGCTGTCGTTTCCTCCTCATTCTTATCAGCTGCCTTCTCTTCTTGAGATTCTTGCTTCTTTCCTTGTCCCCTTCCTACTCCTCTTCCTCGTCCTTTACGTCTTCCTCGTGTTTCTGGTTTCCCTCCTCTTCCTTGTTTATCTTCAGTAGATGTGTGCAGCTTCTTCTGTTTTCTGTCCGTGCGTTCAATAATTCTTCTTGCAATGGAGGATGGCTCAGTTTGTTGAGTTTTTGGGGCTTCTTTTGTTGTGGCTTTTGGGGCTTCCTTGTTCGTTGCTTCACTGGTTTTTGTTTCTGTTGCTTTCGATTTGCCAGTCGTCTTTGTGTCCTTAACTTCCGGAGCTTTCGGCGTCTCTGGCATCTCTCTCTTCAAGCTCTCAATCTCTGCTATCAACTTTTGGATGGTTTGTTCTTTTTCACCCAGTTTATCCAGCATGTCATTCTTCAGGGTATCCAGTTCTTGTCTGAGTGATCTGATCACGATGTCTTGGTCAACGATTTTTGCACTCTTTTCGGCGCTTGTTGACATGACAACTTGTGATGCAGTAGGTTCGATGCTCTGCAGTCTTTCTACCTCCACTCTCAGAATGTTGTTTTCTTCAGCCACTTTCTTTAAAGCTTCAGTTAACTGTGCCACCTTGTTTTGTAGACTGTCACGTTCTGCAGTTAATGAAGCCAGTTGGTTGTCCGATTTCTCCATATTTACAGCCGATGTGTGGATTGACTGTTGAACGAACGGATGTGCCATATAGTTGATGTCATCGACATTATCTATAGGCTCTTCGTTGTGTGTGTGTCCTTTTAATTCCTCAAGCCTTCTCTTTTCATTCTCCGCAGCAGTGATGTTGTTGTTAAGTTTCTGTATTCATTTTAATATAGAAAAATGAATGAACCACAAATAGAGATTTAGTAATATTCATATCATCAAACATAATCAACCAGCAGGACATATGTAACGAACCAGCTATATACATGAAATGAACCAGTACTACATACATAATCAACTAGGTAATGGACTATGTATATTGTTGTCATAAACCATATAATCAGACATATTGAACCATCAGTACATAACTATTAAACCACTTATTGTAATATGCTAAACCACTACTCCAGTTATTTTTGAAATATGAAAACCACATTTTAGGCCTGTTTTAAACCACATTATTTTTGGACTTACGAATCTCAGGTTGAACTTGGAAGCACCCAATGTCCCCAATTTCAGCAACGGTGTCAGCTCTCTAAGATCCCATTTGAGGAACCTTGGGAAAGCATCTTTATCCACTGGTTTCAGCATATCGGTTTTCTCACATAACAAATACTGCATATAGTAAACGAAATTTGTAAGTTTATCATATTAATTGGTTAATTAAATAAAATTTATTTAAGATGTTGGACAGACACTTACTGGTAGAATCATCAGGCATTTGTCCAGTTTTTCCTGTCCAGATTTGAGGCTTTTGAAAACATGGTTGACTATGTGTGCAGACCAATTATATTTTGACAACGTTGTCAGATCCTTCACTGTCTCAGTATATGCCCATGGCAGATAGTTGTTATTTGGTACCACGAAGAATGTACACAGCATGTAGAGCGTTACCAACAAAGCAACCTCCTCCACAGTCTTTGCACTTGTGTCATTTATCCGCTCCACAATTTTCGTCTTCAAGAGTGTTTTGGACAGCCTATAATTGGGGTTGTTCTTTTCTTCGTTCAGTTTCTCCGGAAAATAACTCTTGAAGAAATCGGTTGTGTCGTACCCCTCTACATTCAGAAGAATTGGTATATCTCCTGAAACGACACCAAATATCAGCTCTGGGGCAGATTCATCAAGTGTCATCACAGTACTTCCCACAACAAAGTCGCTGTGGTTCTTGTCATAGCATTTGACAATACTGAGTAGATCTGCATCAATTTTTTGGCAGTGGTTCAGGTTTAGTGAACCACTGAGCATTGCCTGAATGAACAATGAAAATGGGGTGCGTTTGATGACTTTCATGTGACAGTCTTTGAGCTTCATTTGTTTGAGTTCACTTGGTAGAGAAGCAATTCGGCATTTGAAACCTGCATATATTTTTTTTAACCATTGTTAATCATGCGTAAATAATTCTCAATTGACTTGTCAAAAAGTGATGTGGTTTTTTTGGTTATTACCTTTCGGTTCCTTTGTCATTTCTGATGTACTTGCTTCAGTTTTCCTTTTTTTGTTTTTTGATTGCCGGTGTTGGTCTACAGAAACATATGAATGTATTATTGTCAACTACATGTTTAAATTAGAAACCCATCTGAGCATGATCTGTATAACAATCAACACAGAACAAATGAATCACAACTAAGACCTCTATATTATTTATAAAATAACCATCAGCATGTGATTACATAATGTCTTGGTTTAATGCATGAACCAACACATTAGTGAGATTGGATCATTAGCACATATTAAATGACCCATCTAACCTGAACCAGCATACCATTACAGCAGGTCTAGATGACCATCAGAACATAATTAAAGAACCATGTCTGTTGAAGTTTTAAACAACTACTGTAGGCATGGTGAACCACCACTACATAAGTTATGAACCATTCAAGTATTGTATCCTAAACCGATACACATGTCATATTCAACCATTAACACATAATAAATGAACCATCTAGAATCACAATCTAAACCAATACACACGTAATAGTGAACCATTAACACATAACAAATGAACCATTTATGATGAAGACTAAACTAATACATAGAGCTTAGTGAACCACCAAAATATAATTAATGAACCATTAGAACATAAGTAATGTATCATTTACTTTGAATCCCTTAACCTATGCATAAAGCCTAGTTAACCATCAGCATCAGAATTAATGAACCATCATCATAAACCATAATACCATCAAATCTAAACCATGAATTCATTTTTCCTTACCATAATCCTCAAAATCGCTGTCCTGTTGTTGTGCTGGTTTTTCAACGTTTCTTCTCTTCGTCATATTTCTGATTATATACAATGGAAATTTGAAAACCACAATTAGATGTTAAAATATTGAAAACCACAATTGAATGCAAAATCATTCTTATTTTGGTTCGAACAAGCGTTAGTGATGGTTGCATGCAAGTCTATTTCAAAATCATTTCATCATTGGTGAGAATCAACTATATCCATCAATTTTTTCAACAGTGATGGTTTCAGAAACCACAATTAAATAGATTATCGTTTAAGATTCAACATTGATGGTTTCGGAAACCGCAAAATCATTTTGGTTTGTGTGTTTTCAAAAAAATATCCAGTCATTCAGACAAAATGACGAACTCAAATTGTAATGTGAATTTTACCTTTTTGCTGTTGATATCGACGGAGATTAATGGTGGTTTTTGAACGGTGCTTCAATTCCTTATCGGTGCTGGTTTCGCGTTGATTAATTAGTAGCTTTCTCTTCTCGGAGATTTAGGTTTCCGGTTTCTGGTGGCAGAGATCGTGGGAAGTGAGAAGCGCAGTAATGGGAAGTGGATAGGCGCGAGTAATTGAAGTAATTGTTTGAATAATAACTGCAGCTAAAAATTCCCTATTTATATGGGTGGTTTTTTGGTCCATCCACTTGTAATTTGGGGCCGAATGATAACAAGTTTATTTGGTGGTTTTTGTTGCCCAATATTTGGTCATAATGGACCGGCCCGTCTTTTCCCCTAAATTATTTTCACCGATTATTTAAGTGATATGACGCACCGCCTCGGTTCGGCAAGGGTCGCCACCTCGGTCAGGGCTTGGGGCTTGAGCTTGGTCCAGAAGTTTAAATCTTTTTAGACCAAGTAAATCAAGATTCATTCGCAGTCCAATTAGTAAAAGTCCACCGATGATGGGCTTGAACGTGAATGTGCATGTGTGTCCAGATTTATTTCTTGGACATTATGTTATGGTCTCTCTCCAGTTCTCTGCAGCTCGTTGTCCCAATTTCGAGAGCACTACCAAAGTGTAAAACGTCTTGCGGAAAGTGAATTTTTCTCCGACTCAATTTTATAATTTCTGATTTTGTAATTTTAATTTTTAAATTCAATTCCGTGTTATTTTCATTGTATCTCGTCTCCTTTCTATATAGTGTAAGACTTGGTTCATCTTTTTCTAATTTGTATTCTTTCATTTCTATTGATGTTATATACTACCTCCGTCCACTAAACTTCTTCCTATTTTATTATTTTCGTCCGTCCACAAAACTTCTTCATACTTTAAACTTTACATTTATATTAAGTGGACCCCCAACACACTCTCTACACACAACTCAATTTAATATAATACATTAAGTGGGACCCAAAATCCACTAACTACACACAATACAATTTAAAATAATATATCAAGTGAGATCTAATTCCACTCACTACATATCATCATTAAAATAAAAAACACTACATTAAAACTCGCATCGAGTCAAACTAGAAAGATATTTCATGGACGGAGAGAGTATATAATAACGAAATTCAAGGACACGATCCTTACTTGGCTTCCCAATTTTAGTCTGCAAATTAAACTTTGTCAATTCTCAGCATCTTGTTCTATTTTAGGTCTTAGTATTACAGGTTATTAAATAATCTGGAACCTAACACTGACATTGCAACCATATATATTATTTCGGACCAAACATACATAAATATCTTATTATGGCTCCTTAGTTACTCTACCCTCACAAAAAGTAAAGCCCAAATTTTTAAAGCCCACCAAACTCAAGACATGAACATATATTGCTTAAAATTAAGTTGTAAGGAGGAAATAATTTGCATTAATTTTGTATTTCCAAAAATATACAGTACATCATATTTAATTTCCAGTATAAAAACTAGTCTCTAGCCTCTTCAATTGGTGTAAAGATCGTGTTTGAACATCAATAATTCATAAATAAAAAATATTGTATAAAATGAATCGTTCTTTTATTACTAAAATATTAATTGAAGCTAGAATACTAAATATATATATATATATACATACATATACACTCTAATAATCGAATTAATGTTCAATCACAATAATTAATTCTTAATTAAATTTAAATTATTCCATAATTTAATAAATTTCATTATTATATAACTAATTAATAATTTTATCACAAATATGATATTATGCATGTAATTTCATCAAATTATAAAAAAAGATTTATTGTGATAATGTATTAACGAGGCAATGTAAGACTAAGACTTGGACTGGTGTTCCTACCAATGGACACCAACAAGAAAATGTCTTACTCAACTCTTCTTAGTCACATAAAATAAAATTGCATCCCTTGCCTTATAAAGTTGTAATTAATCTACTTCATATATTATATATATCTTCCACCCACAACACTATTTCTAATGATAAGACAAGGTAGAGTACAGTGCATGGTTTGTGAAGTTTACCATATGAGGCTTCACATAATGTTGCAACACATCAACCCTAAACCCTAAATCCACTATGTGAAATTTGGGGTGCATTTTGACTTTCTGGGATAAATAAAAAGAAATAAATTTTCATTTAATGTACGTAAGAAACAAAATTAATTTCTAACAATTTCATAATAATATAAACTTAATTTTACAAAAAATTGGGTCCCAAAAATTTGGGATCCTAAGCAATAACATGCTCTACATGCTATCAGATCCAGCCGTGATCTCTATCATCTTTCAAAATAGATGAAGAGATGAAACAATTAAAAGAGCAATGGTCCCATAATTGATAATTAAATAAAGATATATATTTGACATAAGAGTAGAATGTTGGTCTATTAGGATCATGGTGTGACTCTTGTTACTATCTTATCATCTTTCAAAATCTTTATCTTTCTTCTCGTTTATTGATGCAAGATCCACTTCATCACCTTCTTGTTTTAAGAAAAGGGTAGAATTGACCAATATATTTAATTAAGCACAAAATTTTGTTATTTCATTCAATAAATGCATTACGTGTACAAGAAATATCTATGCGTGGATATTATAAAGTTAATTTCAATTATGGGTTGCAATTGAAATTAAAACATTTAATAATATTATTTTATTTGTCATTACCAATAACCATCTCCTTTTATTTGATGAAATCCTTTAAAAATGTAATAATCATATAATTTGGTGTTCAGATGTAGAGATCGGACGGTGGGGGAAGACTATTGGTTCGAAACCCAATTTGGGGTTGCTTTATTTGAAATGAAATTAAACCCAGCTTAAGTTCGTTGCACAATTTATGGTTCTTGATATTATAAATAAATAAATAAATCTCACCGAAAGACGAAAGACGAAAGCTTCCTTCGTATCACATGCCTATTGGCTATTTTCTCTCCCACTATTAATTTACTAATCTATTAATTGTTTTAACAAAAATTTTTTCCCAAATTTTAATTATTGTTATATTTTACGGTATAAATTTAAACTGCACGTGTCCACATTTAACTAACTATATATATTTTACAATTTAAATTTAAACTTCACACGTTCACATATTTACTAACTTATACAAATTATTACTACAATATTTTTTAGTATTTAATCTCTCTTTGAGTAATGTTTAATATTGATAAATTTAAAATTTAGGTATATAATTTTTAAAATATTAATGATTATTTATTATATTATAATATATGTATTAATTTTAATAAATATTAATTAAAATAATAAATTTATTTATGTAATATAAAATATGAGATACAAAAATAAAATGCGTATATCTATAATAATATCACAATAAATTTCGCATCGCGCGGGTTGGCATACTAGTAATTAATTACAATCCACTTACTACTCTTCTCATTTACACATTTGTTAGATTCAAAATCAATCCAAAAAAAAAGCATTAAAAAGCGTACGAAGACTATAAAGAATCGTAGTTCATATCTTACATTTAGGAATATGAGGTTGTCGATTAACTTCTACTCGATCTTTGTCGCATCACATTTCCTGCAAAACAAGTTCAGAGAAAATATATTTTGTCATATTATACCAAAAACATGTAAAGTGTCTATTTTTTAATGCATATTCCATCGGTTCCATTATTTCTAATTTGATTTAACTAAAAATCATTAACAGTTTTAATCAAATCAAATTAAATCAAATTAAAAATAAGGGAAGAGATAGAGTATTTTGTTTAGCACGCGTTTGGAAGGTTGTAAGAATTTGCTTCTTTTCCCATCCACTGCATTATATTGCACACTTGAGATAAGTTTAGGTTATAACATTCTAGCAAGAAAAATCTATAGAACGATACTAATAAAAAAATGAAATGCAGTCACATTCACTTTATTTTACTCACACTTGGATCAAAGATGACAATACTTTGAATATGTCAGTTAATGGCAGTACTAGAAGATTGTTTATTCAATTTTACCTGTTCTTTTACAAGGGTAGATATCCTTTAATTAAAACTTGTGACTCAAACTCTATCGACTGCTTAAAAGACATTATTACAACTTGTGTTGGATAAAATTGTAAGCCATATTGGGTATGAAAGGATTAATATATATAATATATATATATATATATATATATATTATATTGTACAACTAAAAAAATAGGTCGAAAACACCCTTGAGAACAGACATAGAGTTGTCACCATCTTTACCCACACGCTTGACTCGTCTCACTAATTTCATTTTCATCAAGCCTCTAAATAAACACTGAATAGTGGGTTTGTAATTAGTGCCCATCCACCACTAAAAACTAATATCATTAAAATATCTCTTATTTTCATCATATTTATTCAATACTTATCTTATTCTCATTTAATTAGTATAGTGGAAAATTAAATATCTCACTAGTTTTGTAACGTTCCTCACCAACGATTTCAGATGGAAGCATTGCTTCATGTTACGTTGAGTATTTTAATAATTTGACATATAAATTTATTCCAAAATATCATCCAACTTAGAGATCGTTTTGTACAATCGGTAATTAGATTGAACTCCAATTATTCGAGATTAAATTTATCATAATGGTACACCAAGACTGATATATATAACTCATAATTAAGTTTACATGTTATTATCTCAAAGACTAAATTTAGTATCGAATATATCCAAGTAATTAAACAATATATTAGAGACTTATATGCAAGACTAAATATGAGTAATAATGTCTTTTAAGAGTATATATTACATATAGACAGATTTTAGAGTACTAGTGACATTGGTGACTTTATTTCAAAAATCATCATAAAAGATAAAAAGAGATTAATTTAATTTAGAAGTTGGATTAAGAGAAAGTCACTAATAATGATGTGTAGTCTTATTATTATACTCTCAATGTCCCTTAACAAGTGTCCTATTTCAAATTCAAATAGTAAAATAATATAAAATTTCCTATTTTAACTTTGTAATCATTTGAATATTTTTGTTTTTTATAGTTTTAGTGTAATGATTAGAGGTAAAGAGTGTAATTTATCTTATTATCTTGGTGTTTAAATTTTTATGTTTTGGAACACTTAATTGGCGACGGAGTCCGTATATAATAAGATGAAAATTGAATTGTATAAGGAGAAAGAAATAAATATTTTAATAGAAACTTGAGTGAAGAGAAAGTTAGTAAGCGGACGGTACTCTTATTATATATGTATATATATATTTATAATTGTATTATGAGCATGCTACAATCCACCTCGACGACAGCAAAACAGCACTAATTCCTTACCAAAAAGAAAGATAAAAAGGAAAAATTAAATAAAATTAGAAAGTAGAGAAAAACAAAACACCAATCGCTTCTAACTCTATTTTAACTACAACCACAACAATCACAGAATCTATACCGTTCCATCTACATGGCCATCCGGCCCCACCGCTCCGCCGCCGCTGCCACCCTCCTTCTCTTCCTCTTCTCCGGCGCGGCGGCGGCCGACCCCGACGACGAGGTCTGTCTGAGCCGCCTGAGCCAATCCCTCTCCGACCCCCTCAACAACCTCCAGAACTGGTCCGCCGCCACCTTCGCCGCCCCCTGCGACGGGTCCACATCCTTCCTCGGCGGCGCCACCTGCAACAACGGCCGCATCTACAAGCTCTCTCTCTCTAATCTCTCCCTAAAAGGCCTCATCTCCCCCTTCCTCTCCAACTGCACTAATCTCCAATCTCTCGACCTCTCCTCTAACTCTCTCTCCGGCCCCATCCCCACCGACCTCCAAGCCCTCACCAACCTCGCCGTCCTCAACCTCTCCTCCAACGCCCTCTCCGCCGCCATCCCGCCGCAGCTCGCTCTCTGCGCATACCTCAACGTCATCGATCTCCGCCGCAATCGGCTCTCCGGCCCCATCCCCCCGCAGCTCGGCCTTCTCTCCCGCCTCTCAGTCTTCGACGTCTCCGATAACCGGCTCTCCGGCCCGGTCCCCTCTTCCCTCGGGAACCGGAGCGGGAACCTGGCCCGGTTCAACACGAGCTCCTTCGAGGGGAACAAGGGCCTCTACGGCTACCCTCTCCCGCCGTTGAAGACCTCCGGTCTCTCTGTAATGGCGATCGTCGGAATCGGCCTCGTAAGCGGCGTGGTGAGCTTGCTTCTTAGCTTTGCGGCGGTTTGTGTTTGGCTGAGAGTTAGTGAGCAACGATCCAACAACGATGAAGAAGCCAAAATTAGTCACCTAATGCCCCATTATTGATTATTCACACCATTAATTAGTTTGCTTTTGATCTTTTGCAGTTTATTTATGTTTAAACTTTAAATGGAGAGAGAGCTAGCTAGTTTTGATTTTTGAATGTACATTTCTTTCTTTTTCTTTTTACATATTTTTTATTTTATGGATGAAAGTTGCGTTACGTTCTTCTTGTAGTGTTAGGTCGTCAGTTTTCTTGATGAATATATCATCTTATACAATGTAAAAAAGAATGTGTATATATATAATTGAAGGAATTAGTTTCTATGACTACGAGTTTCATAAATGCTTAATATATTTTCTCCTTAATTTCTTGTGGTTACATATATTTCATGTGACACACACACACATATATATGTATATATAACTTTTTTTGAAGGTATAGAATTATAGATGTTATATATATATATATATAGCTTTATTACCGGTTTAACCTTTACACAAACGAGATGGAGTAAAGTAATGTTTTTGATTTAAATATTTAATTAGTTCACATTTCTTTGCTTGAGAAGTGCACTTTTATTTAATTATGTATTTTGTTTATAAACGAAAGTTGACTCCATGGTCTACGCCAGGAAAATGGCTTAAAGCAGCTGGCGAAGTTGAAAATAATTATATGTAGTATATTATGGAAAGTTTGGAGCTCCATTCATTTATGGAGACACTCAATTGCATTATTTTAGTATTATATAATGCCTATCTTGAAATAGAGAATAGAGAAAGTGGGGCACCATTCATGATTATTTGTAGCCACTTAGAGCACCGGCGGGCAGCTTGGGGTTGGCAAAAATGGGGTTGGGTGGCATTTTTGTAATTAAATGGAACTTTTGAAGAATGGGGTTTGGGAGATTGTTGGTATGTTGCAGTGGGGGTTTCACATTTTGGGGTTTGGGAAACTCTACTAATCATTATAGAATGATTGAATTTGTATTAATTTAATTTGTTAATTTAATTAGTTAATTTATAATTACAAATTTAAATGAATAAATATGTATTTAAATTTTAATATGTTTTATTTTATTTAATAAATATGTATTTAAAAAATAAAAAATTAAAAAAAACGAAAAAATAAAATAAAAAAGGGGGTGGGGCGCGCGCCCGGGCCACCCGCAGCGGTGAACCCGCGCGGGGCGCGCGCCCGCGCGCCCGTCTCACAACAGCCATCCCCGGCGCGCGCCCGTCTCACAACAGCCATCCCCGGCGCGCGCCCGGGGCACCCGCAGTGGGGGTTTCACGCCCGGGCGCGCGCCCCTCCCTTCCCCCAAAGCTGCCCGGGGTTCGCGCGCCCCAACCGCTGCAGCTGCTCTTATACGAATATTATCTGATTTTTAACATTAAACTTGTGGTCTTGGCCATAAATTTATGTAACATGGACTAATTTTGCATTCTAATTTCTAGCATATATATATATAAATTTTAAAAAGTTGAAAAGAATAATTTTTTTTTTCAACATGTCAGTAGAAATACTAACTATCTCTCTTCAATGAGCAAGATCTCATAATTACAAACATAGACCCACGCACTCACGAGAAGTTTTCACTATTGAGCCATTAATTTGGCTAAATTTAAGGATTTTGACTTCATTTCGGATAAATATTTGGCCGAAGACAAAAGTACGTAATGTCAAATATCAAATAATATACTAATATTCGTGTGCTTAATTGTATAAATTAATGCTCCGAATAATAAAGTTAGTAAAGTTAGCAGTGGAAAACCACGTTTTTTAGCTTGAGGAATTGTTAGTTGTTTAATTTAAGTCAAAAGATTTATGATAGCATACAGTATAATATATTTAATGATTATCTTGATGTACTAATACTTTTGAATTTTGAGGGAATTTATCATGAGGTGGCGTTATAATATAACTGGGTAGGTTGACGAACACAATTTAGATTATGTTGATATTTTAAATATAAGATGAAATATCATAATTTAGATATTAAATAAAATCTTAACGTACTCGTAATTGATATGATATAGTATTAAGTAGATAAATTATAAAAATTCTTTTTATCAAATTTTATAAATTTGTAAAATTAAATTTATCAGAAAACCGATATTCAATAATCGTTTGTTGGTATGGTAAAAAATTCAATATAAGTTCTTCCCAAAAATCAATTATCAGTTGATACTCATGCTGATAACTATGTATTTGGAAGAAGAATGGTGAATGACGGTTATTCCACTTTATTTATTAAATTAATACTTTGAATTCACGAGCTTTAACTTATATTAGCATTTTGAGTTTGTAATTAAAGTTTAATTGTTAGTCATTTCTAAGAAACTAGTGAAAAATAAATAAAATGTTTTTCTTGAAGACACATATTATTATCACAAATAAAGCCAATTAGAGATTTGTTGGGCTGCGTATGTATGTCATGTAACTCATGTTCAAGCTTGATGCTCATTTACTTTACTAAGTGAGTTTAGACATGCTTCTATCAATATATAGCATTTGCAACCTCCTCTGGATCAATGATTTCCATATTATTCATGACTAATTAGTTGGGCTCGAATGGACTAAAGATCAAAATATAAACACCCTCAAATATGAATATATAAAAAGCCCAACATATGCGTTTGTAGAAAACAACAAAACTTTCTTGTGACCTTACTAATATATACAAAGAACCAAACTAGCCACTATGAAGGGCCTGCTGTTTGGTGATTGAACCTTTTAGGGGACTTTACAGTGAATATAAATAACAATTTGGTGGGGTTTTGCAGAAAGGGCTTATTGCAATTTTGGCTGTCATGTTAGACTCTATAAGTATATATGCTTTAATATATTTATTTCTTCTATGAAAAGCTAGGGCAAGTTGAATGGTATGTAGCTGTATTATGCTTCCTTAGTGGCAGCACTAAAAAGCATAACCTAACTTATAGTATATCAATTTGGTTCCTATGTCTTTACTTAGTCCAATATTGATGTTGGTATAACCTGATCAAATGAACTCCTCATTTAGTTTTGTATCGAATCGAGTCAACTTGCATCTGTTGTGTCTATAAAGGTGCATTAATAGAAAATTCGAGTTTGGATTTAAAAGTAATGCATATCAATCGATTACTTTTTTCTCAATCTTTAGTCATCATATAGTCGTCTGCCACTTGTTTTAAGTCAGAAAAGGAGAAGTATAGCTCATGCATGGAAACAAAGATTTGTAATATATATGCCCAATTGCCCCAATTGTTGGTGCAAAAGTATTAAATTAGGGTGAGTAGGTAGAGAAGGAAATGAGAAAGAATACAAAATTAAATGGTGTGGTATCTCTAGTGGTTCCCAAGTTGCAACAATCTACACCAACACCACCACCATTAAATCATTTGAAAGATAATTAGTGTTCCTCTTCTCTAGTACAAAAATCCTTCTCTTTTCAAGTTTACAAGACAAGGAATCATGGCTATTTCTAGAGTTTTGATACCTAGATGCCCACATCTTTTCCTCACCAAATTGACCATTAATGTCTTGCTAAAGTACCATTAGATGAAGAGAAGAAGAAATCACCAAAAAACTTTGTTTCTGCATTAAACTATATCAATGATCATAAGCATGCAAATGCAGAGCCATTTGAGGGCCACCTTACTATATGGTTAAGAATTGTTGCTTTGCATTAGCTCTCATTCTTGAATATATTCTTGAAATTTGGGAATATGATAATGTGTGAATTAAAGGTATGTGATTAATGAAGGGCATTGAATTATGTTGAAACAAAATGATCACTATCAAGCTCAGCTGGAGTAGTCACATCATCTATGTTTGAAATTCTCTAAAATGAAATTGGAGAATTTATTTATGATGAAGAGCAAGCTCCATACTTGGATTATTTAGTTTGACATGGGATTTTGCTACACATGCAACATGCTTGATTGTTACTAGTGACAACCTATTTAGATATATATGGACAAGGTGTTTGCTATATTGAAGAAACATGCAAGAGTATAACTAGCTTGCATGGGACCTTTATTCATAAATGTTATTTTTTCGTCAATGTTAATATAGATTTTATTTATAAAAAAACGAAAAATAATTAGAACTTATTAATTCACAAGTATAATTTAATTAATGTTAATTAATAATATAGAAAATTAATTTAAAATGTGAGGCCTACAAGACACTCCCTCTCTTTTAGTTCTTTAATTTTACACGAAATTATATTTTGATAAAATGAGTTAAGAAGAAGAGTGGGAAAAGATTCTAATTAATACATAGAAGATTATATTTGTACAGGTTGTGCAGAAGTCAAAGGAATTAATTAATAGCACTATTTATCCAAAAATAGGTGACCTTAGTGCTTCATTTATGTACATTGTTTCAGCTTATAGGGTCAAATTGGCAACTGTAACTTTCGTTGACAATCAACCATTTGTTTCATACATTAATAAATTATTAATTATATCGTAGCCGGCCAGTTTATATATTTTCTTTTAAAAAAATAAAAATAAATTTATAGTTTATACATGTGTAGTTAAAAACGTGTATACTAATTAAGTGGTGTTAGTAATTGCATGGGAATCGTGATTATTCTAATCAAAATTGTATAGGAATTGAAACAGTTTGGTTCTGGTTCAAAAGATTTGGAACTGTTAATTGGAGATTCTGAACGTCGGTTTTTCAATATTGCTTTTAGTATTTTTTCTACATCTAATTTAATTTTATCTCGTATGTTATATAAAATTATTGTTTATAATTTATAAAATTACATTTGAAATTGTAAAATAATGTAAAATATAGATTTTGTAAAGCGATTGGTACTTTTGGATGGAACTATCAAGTGTCAATCGATTGTTTGATTACCATTCTAACCATAACTCTAACTGTAAAACACTTATAATGTTATTTTTCCACCATGAAAATTATATTTACCTAAACAAAATTAAACTATATTTAGGTAAACGGAAAAATTGAATAATTTAGGTAAACGGAAAAATTGAATATGTTTGAAAAAAGTATGTAAATAAACAAATAAAAAAAGCTCTATAAAGCAAACACGACATTAATTCAAGTTAGTTGTGAACATAAATTAGCTATGTCCCCACCAACAATTTTCTCCTTGCACATGGAATTCTTGAGTAAAGTTATATAATAAGGAAAAATAGTTCTAACCAATGCATGAAATAAGTATCAATATGTATATGTCATTAAATTTTCGATTAATATAAACACAACTACTGATCAATACATGTAAAATCAATTTAAATATGTATCATATATACTTAATCATCATAAATTAGTTGCAGAATTTTATATTCATATCATGCATGACTTTCTAGAAAGTATAGTACTCTACTAATTACCAAAATGTACTTGTATCTATAATATATATACAAAAAGTGGTATTAAATTGAGTTAAAAACATGAAATGTAGATGATAATGTAAGATAAGTAGGGATTGGGAGAGGGAGGAAATGGTCCATATAGCATAGGTATGTATGTCTCTTAGGAAGTGTGGGTAAGTGATGGACTTAATGTGGGAGTCATGTTACTTGTCACCCCTATCTCTTATATGCTAATGGTCCCTTTTAATTTACCTTTATGTCTTTTTATATGGATGGACTAATGCTTCATAGACTAGTTAATTAGAGTTAATTAAACTCATAATTTTAGATTTATTCTTACTTTATTAATATTCTTTGCGTTTTAGTTATAAAATTTATCAAAAAAAGAAATGTGACTACGTTCCAATCGAAAAAGAGAGACTACTTTCGTAGGATGGAGAGATTATTAATTTTATTCTAGATGCTCCCAAATATAATACACATATAGCATAAGTGTTCATTAGACTTATCTTATAATTTTTCAAATTATAACAATAAATGTACTTTTATTATGGCTTATAATTTTTTAAGTTAAATGAAATAATTATATTGCAATGAATATTGTTTTTGCGAAAAATCATGGATTGTACAAAATTATTTTAGTTATGAGATATGCTACTCCATCCATCTTGTTTATTTAGATTTTTTTTAATAATTAATTATCCCAATTATTTAAATGCATTTCTTTATTTGATAAATTTCAAGGGATAAATAATTTTTCTTAAGGATCATAAATATGAGGTTTAATAGAATCAAACCTTTCGTAAACTATTTAGGGCTTCGCTCAATAAAAGTTCATTCGAGATTCGTTCGTTCATTAAACGAACTGAACTCAATTCTCGAACCGAGCTTCAATTATTTTTCAGGTCGAACTCCAGCCTAATGATATTTGATTCGAAAAATTCGCAAATATATTCGAATATAATTTTAACAAGCTGAACTTCGAATAGTTCGCAAACTTTGTTAAAGAGCTTGTTCACAAACTTTAAAAAGGAATCGAAACTTTAAATGATTCACGGATTTTATATATAGTTTATATATAGTTCACAAATTTATCAAATTAATATATATATATATATATATATTAACTAACTCTTTAACGAAATCAAATTAATATTTAATGAACTCAACCCAAGCTCGAGCTCATGTTAGAATTCACTATTAAATTAAATATTAAACGAACCGAACTCAAACTCGATTTTTATTTATCGAACTGAATTCTAGTTAGACTTTCAAAATTGGAACTGGACTCCAACCTTAAAATTATCTAACAAGCTGAATTCAAGTCGTCTAATAGTATTTGGTTCACTTTAATTCGACTATAACCATAATTATAATAACCAAGTGTTAGTACGTATACAGATTAAAATCAAATACAACTAAATAAGCAGGATTTGGAGAGAAACACGTTTGTATATAATCCACTTCTATCTCTATATAAAAATATGTATGTATATAGGGGAGGGGGTATTGGGGTGGGGCAGTTTCACATGCCAAAATCACCCTTCTTCTGCAACAAACCACGTGGCCCCCCCTTCTCATTACATATATAAATTCATACCAATTCCTTAACGTACTATGATATTTATGCCCTTTTGTTAGTATCTTTTTTTGTGAGGTGACTATATGTTTCCTCATCTGATTCTGGGCTATGTATTTTTCTTCTTCTTTTCTTTCGGTGGGGGTATAATTGACCAAAACATTATGTAGCCCTTCTTTGTGTACCCACATATATCCAACTTATTTATGAGCTTAATTGTATGTTTCTTGAAACGTCTCGTACATGATTGATATAGTTGATGCTCTACTACAAATACATTCTTGCCCCAATTGACAAGTGTTGTGAATCTTGTGATAAACCTTAATATTCGTTATTGTTGGATTTTGATTTCAAATTTTGATAGGGAACTGTTGAACCTCGTCTTTTATACGATCACACTACGTTGCGCAATTTCTTGTCCGATCTGATTGACACTAATATTCAGAAGATAATTTTGACTTATTACCGAGTTGAGTTTGGATCTTATTTTCTTATTCTTTTATAATTGAGTTATGTGTATCGAACGATTGATTCATTTACTATAAATGAAAATTTTAAATAAAAAATTAAAATGGAAAACGAATAAGAAATTTGTGAACATACTCTATTTATCGTTTATTTCTAAGAAAGAAGTATTTGATTTTTGTGAATGAATCACTATCATGATTAGAAATTTAGCAACGGGCTTGCCCTAGCTCCTGGACGGGACAACTATCCATTCCCTAGGTATTTATTGTTAGTTGTCGGTAAACCGGAGAGTTGGCTGCTGAAATATTTTATATGTTATGAGTTATGACAATAAGTTTAGTAGAATAATTACTTAATTTTAGTTGCATACCGTGACATTCCCTGTCCCTAGTTAAGCTTACTTAATAAATTAGTATTAAATAAATCCAATCAGTGAATTAAATGATAATTATTTAAGCTGAGAGGCAAGCAAGCACTTCAATTTTGTTGGATAAAATTAAGACAAAACTGAAACATGATTAAGACTTAATCCGAGTCATTAGCAGTAGTCATGTACGAATGTCTGAATTTGAAGCGTACGTCCAGCCTTATCAATCAATCACTCACAAACATATGCATCTAATAACCTTAGCAAAAACAAATAATTTGTGTATGATTATGTCGGTATCAAATTAAACATATAATCATATGTCGTCTTCAAATAATTCACAAAACCTTACTTATATTGTTAATTATTATATAGTGTTCCATGTCAATGAATGGGCTCGCTCGGTTTGATTTTTCATTCTATAATCAACTGTACACTACAACAAAAATTTCAGTAATAACATATGACGTGCAGCTATTATGCATGTTAAAATTGAAAATGTATATTATTATAATTATTAGTGATATTTAAGAATGCAACAACTATAATAATTTGTACATATTTATAATGTTCGGATTGAAATTATAAATTATAAATTATAAAAAATTGTATCCGGGAAAGTTAGTGTCACAATTTAAAATAAATTAATAAATATCATATATAGGCAGAATGTTTTTAGATCTTTCAAATTACAAGTTACAACAGTTTAATTGAAACTATTCAAGATTGAATTTACAAAATATTTATAAATAATACTCTCTCCGTCCCAATAAGCATGACACAAAATTTTTGGTCACAGTTATTAAAGAGAGTGTATAAAGTAGTGTAAGATTGATAAATGTGGTATGGTCCACACTTTTATAAAGGGATAACTTTTACTATTTTAGAAATATGTCAAGCTTAGTGGGACGTCCAAATAAGGAAATTGTGTCAAGCTTAGTGGGACGAAGAGAGTAATTTTATATAATAAGAAAGATAAAACTAAATTAAAAATATAAAATAAATTGAGGAACCAACAATTCTGAACCGCCGATTTACAATTTCGAACATTTGAAACTGAATTGTTCCCTACGTATTTACAATTTAAAACCGAACTGTCGGAGATAGTTATGATTTCCAAAACCACACATTATAATTCAATTACAGTTGGAATCCAAATTCTTTTACAGAAATCTACTCTCACACCTTTTGTTCTATTAAGAAAAGCCAAAAAGAAATGTAACAACACTTTCAAATCATCGGGCCCCACATGACCTCATATCTCCACCTATACCTTTACAAAAATATTTATTAGTTATTAGTTTTTTAATCTCAATAGATGATGACACATATTTGGTCACATATCTAAAAAAAATTGTTTTTAAGAAAAAGAAAATATTTTCATCTAAAGTTTAGTTATTCAAATATAATTTAAATTTAACTTTTATATTGTAGGGTCAATTGCTCGTACAATCATTTAACAACACCTTTTTAATCTCTTATAAGTAATTTTGTACCTTTATTTAAGCTTAAATTAGGGCGATTTTGGTTTTACTATAACTTCAATTTTCCCTTTTAAGGCAATTAGCCTATTTATATGATGATGTTGGTGAAACAATTGGCTAATGCCAACGGCGCAACTCACAGTTTTAATAAATCTGCATCATTGCTCATTACTGATATACTTAAAGGATGTTTATCTTATATTATTTGTTATTTTATTGCATCATTTCCATATTTAGAATAATTATTCTATTAAAGGTTAAGAACCTTTTTTAGATTATCAATATATATTTTGGGATGCTCAATCATAATTATGTCTTGGGTTAAATTCTCCATTATCCTCCCAAGTAGAGAAGTAGTAAAAGATATTTTGAAAATATCCAATCTCTTAGAACTTGAAATAAATAAAGTGGGACGAAAGTAAGTAGTAGTAGTATTCAAGGAACTATATATTTTGTTCAATTTAAGAATATATTTTGGTACAATTTTCAATATTAATATAATATATATTTGAAAATACCATATTAATTACAAATGGAAAAGAGAGTGAAAATGATGGATGTATGGAATAGACAAATTGGAAAAAATAATTCATGACAGCCACCCAACTCATTTAATGATTTGTATGTCCATTTGGAGCAAGCCAAAGTTCAAACCAATATAGTGCTTTATTGGATTTTAATATCATTTTTCTTAAACCTGGAATTGTTTATATCATGATAAATAGGAGTATATTAATGAATATGCTCATCAACAATGCTTCAATTACGTGTTTGTCTTGTGTAAAAGAAAAACAAACATTATCTCTTATATAATTAATATTAGAGAATAAATTGTTTGATGAATTTAATTATAAAGCGTAAGTAGTGCGCAAACACTGAAACATACCAATTACTGATTTTACTTCTTTTAATACCATGTATCTTAAAAATTATAGAGTATTATAATGAATCCCATCGGCATTTACTATGAAAAAAATGGGAGTAAAAAGAATAATACTATATAATTATAAACCCTAGTTCGATTAAAGAACCTCAAATCCTATTCCATCTCTATTAATATAGGCTTTTTATAAAAAATAAATTTAATAAATGAGTCTAAATTAATGAATAAAGAGTTTAGTTTACTATTATAAAATTGAATTAAATTATATTCTATCCTTTCAAGAAAAATGTGTTGGGTAGAAATCTATACGAATTTTAAAAAAAAGTTGAAATGTGTGCTGTCAGTGAAAGAGACCCACAATGTAAAATATATATGTGAAATATAAATAATTGAGTATAGGCAATAAAAAGTACTCACTCCGTCCACGATAAGTGTATCATTATTATCTAAAAGAGTCGTCCATAAAGAGTGTATGTTTCCTTTTTAGTACGTAGACCCACACATTTTCCAATACAATACATCACATTTCAATATTTATAAAATTAACACATAACATCATACTTTTTCTTAAAACTCGTGTCCACTTCTTTATGATACACTTATCATGGATGGACGAGAGAGTTAATATATTAGTAAGTGTTAATTAAAAAGATAAGAGTGGGCCATAGTTAGGATATAGAATCCAAAGTTCAGAACTAGCTAGTTGAGTTTGACTTCAAATATTTGGCCAATTAGCATAATGAAATAAAGTTATTGATTTTATTTTAGTTTTTGTTTGTGTAAATAAAATAAAATAAAATGTTTTAGAAAGGAGAGAGAGTGGTCGACATGAAAGGAAGAGATGGGCCCATATAGTTGGGTTAAATACGGACCATTGGGCCCAGTTATAAATGGGCTTTGTTCCACTTTCCCCCCTTCACTCTTTACTACTCCGATTTCTTGTGTCGGTCTACTCACTCAAATATTTTCTAAGCCCCTTAAAGATTGCAATTAAATTATGTGCACCACCAATAAAATTAGAATATTTTTAATAAAAACAAATACCACCAATAAAATTAGTATATTTTTTAATAAAAAGTTTTCTTTCTTTCTTTTTGGCCGTTTTTGTTTATTCAACTCGTTTTCAATTGGTGAGTATTCGATGTGTTGACTGAGTTAATACGTGTGCATGTGTTGTGTTTTGCCAATAAATAAAAGCAAAATTAGAAATGTTGTAAAACATGTCACACTACAACATATATAAATATTAGAATTATATTCAGCCCCCGCACAATTTTATATAAATAAAATATTGATATGTATTATCAGCTTTACTTTTGAGAGTTTTATTATATATGAGTTTCAATATTTTTGATCTCCCTATTTTCAGCATGTATATCAATCAGTATTCACAAATAAAAGATTAGATAAAAAGAATGCTTATTAACTTTTTTCTATTTTAGGTAAGGAGACAATAATATTGGAATGTTCTGAAAAAGAAAAAAAATCATGCATACCGGGATGAAAAAAAAATTTTAAATGTGTAAAAGTTAAAATACTCATTTTAATGAATTTACAAAATAAAAAAAAATAAATATACCTACTCTTATCATCATGTAATCATGTATAATTACATGTGTTGATGAAAAAATCAGCTCATATATCTCATTCACTAAATATTTAAAATTAAATAAACACATAAGAAATTTTCTCATCTTATCATCATGTAAATAAAAATATCCTTTATCTTTTAGTTAATAAATTTTATTTATAAAAATAAGTAATTTTTCTCGTAAATTAATTATGTGTACAGTAGACAGTAGTAGTGTGTAAAAGATTTAGGTGATTTATTACTGAACTAACATTTGGACGCTATATATATATATAAATGGGGTTAAAGAAGGAAAAACAATGTGAACTGAAATATGCAAACAAAATAAAGGAGTGAGAGAATAATAAGCTTAATTAAGAAACAGCTGCAAGGCCGAGGCGTAAAGTGATGTGATGCACATGACTGCCGAATAACTTCAGCCCAGACGACTGTAAAAGCGCGTGGCATCTGCGTACGCTACAATAAGCGTTATTTAATATATTAATCAAATTATTTAATTCAATCCATTATTGAAAACGGGGTTTCAAATTTAATTATTTTCCACAAATACAATCTCTCTCTTTCTCTCCACTCAATAAACATATCACGACGACATTATATTTAATTATTTGCTACAACTCAACTCAACTCAACTCAACTCCTATATATACCCACTGGGATTTGCCTAGCTACCTCACATATCAACATACCTTCTTCATTCCCCACTCCAACCCACCACTTAATTATTCTGCTACTTCTCTATCTCTCTCTCTCTATCCAGTAATTAATTGTAATTAATACAAATTATATTGATCATATCGAAGAGAAGAATGACGCTCTCAAAGAAAGCTGCATGCAACTCCCACGGCCAAGATTCTTCCTACTTCTTAGGATGGGAGGAGTATGAAAAAAATCCTTACAACCAACACTCCAATCCCAACGGCATCATTCAAATGGGCCTTGCTGAGAATCAGGTATCATTTCATTTTCTTACTCCTTAATTACACCATTGCTATTAATTATTCTCGAAATAACTAATAATGTTGCCTCTTTCCTCAGCTCTCGTTCGATCTACTTGAGTCGTGGCTGGCGGCGAATCCCGACCCCGCCGGCTTCAAGCGAGGCGGAGACTCCATTTTTAGAGAACTCGCTCTCTTCCAAGACTATCACGGCCTCCCCGCTTTCAAGAATGTAAGCATGCATGCGCTTTATAATCCCACTATATATCGTATATCTAAACCTTTCAAATGCATACATACTTGTCTTTTATTCACCAACACATAATGTTGATTCAGGCACTGGCAGAATTCATGTCGGAAATACGTGGAAACAAAGTCACCTTCGACCCAAACAACCTGGTCCTCACAGCCGGCGCCACCTCAGCAAACGAAACCCTCATTTTCTGCCTCGCCGACCCCGGCGAAGCCTTCCTCCTCCCCACCCCCTACTATCCAGGGTATGCATGTTAATCAACTCCATTCTTGATATATATAAATGTAACCAATTTAATTATGATTTTTTATATATGTACAAGTGAGAAAATGCATGTACATGCAGGTTTGACAGAGACCTAAAATGGCGGACGGGGGTGGAGATAGTGCCGATACAGTGCAGCAGCAAGAACGGCTTCAGAATCACTTCATCTGCTCTAGAAGAGGCTTATCAACTCGCACATAAACGTAATCTCAAAGTTAAGGGAGTTTTAGTCACTAATCCTTCTAATCCTCTTGGGATTACTCTCAACCGGAAAGAGCTCACTCTCCTCCTCAACTTCGTCGACGCCAAAAAAATCCACCTCATCAGCGACGAGATCTACTCCGGCACCGTCTTCAACTCCCCCGACTACGTCAGCATCATGGAGCTTCTCTCCAACCGCCCAAGGACTAAACCGGACCTACTCAACCGGGTTCACCTCGTCTATAGCCTCTCCAAGGACCTCGGCCTCCCCGGTTTCCGGGTCGGGGCAGTCTACTCCAACGACGGTCTAGTCGTCGCGGCCGCCACCAAGATGTCGAGCTTCGGGTTAATCTCGTCGCAGACTCAGTACCTCCTCTCCGCCATGCTTTCCGACCGTGACTTCAGGAGGAGCTACGTGGTCGAGAACCGGTCCAGGCTGGCGAACCGGCACGCGATGCTGGTTGGCGGCCTGAGGAGAACCGGGATCTCGTGCCTGGAGAGCAACTCCGGGTTGTTCTGCTGGGTGGACATGAGACACTTGCTGAGGTCGAAGAGCTTCGAGGCGGAGATGGAGCTGTGGAGGAAGATCGTGTACGAGGTCGGGTTGAACATCTCGCCCGGTTCGTCGTGCCACTGCGTCGAACCGGGGTGGTTCAGAGTATGCTTCGCGAACATGTCCGAAGACACTCTGGAAGTGGCGATTAGTCGAATAGAGTCGTTTGTGGTATCGAATTTTGGAAGTGGGAATGGGATGAATGGAGATGGGCGTGGGTCGAGCAAGAAGAAATCCATATCGAAATGGGTTTTTAGGCTGGCGTTTAATGATCGTGAACGTGACCGATGATTTTAATTAGTCAGTGTGAACACGACCTTGCTCATTTTATTTAGTTTGTTTGATTTTTATTTTCTTGAGTACTTTGGATTTGATGATGATCGACGATGTTGAGTTGCATAGATATTTGGGTGTAACTCATTCTATATGTATTTAGAGATAGTGCACTCTGTCCATGTGGACGTGAGGTGAGGTGACTTGCTTCTTCTTTGTGTTGTAAACTCTGGTTTGTTATTTGTTTGATATGAGATCCTTCTTAAGAGTTAATTATCTTTTTTATTAATTACAACATCAAATTATCTTCCTATTAATTACAACATCATGTGAACGGCTTGGTTTATGGAATCTGATCATCTAACGGTGATGTTGTACTGCTTGGTTTATATACCCAATGAGATAATTTATTCCTACTCTACTCTGTCTCATTCAATTTGGCCCCAAAAATCAATAAAACACTCACAGTTTTGATCAGACGGGACCATTTTGAATGGGACGGAGGGAGTATTATACTCGATACTACTCCCTTCATTCCAATAAGCATGACACAAAACTTTTGGATACGGTTATTAAAGAGAGTGTATAAAGTAGTGTAAGAGTGATAAATGTGGTACGGTTCACATCTTTTTAAAGAGATAACTTTTACTATTTTAGGAATGTGCAAAGTTTAGTAGGACGTCCAAATAAGATAATTGTGTCAAACTTAGTGGGACGGAGAGAGTATATTATATTATATTTATAAGATCGTGACACGTAACATTTTAAGATTTATGGTATATGTAAAGAAAACATATACTCTCTCCGTCCATGAAATGAAAGTAGTCATTCTTTCCTGATTGGACGTCCCACTAAAGTAGTCTCATTTTCATTTTTGACAAATTTTATAACTAAAAAGCAAAAGGGTA
Source organism: Leonotis leonurus (assembly GCA_026898415.1). NCBI lineage: Eukaryota > Viridiplantae > Streptophyta > Magnoliopsida > Lamiales > Lamiaceae > Leonotis > Leonotis leonurus. The sequence goes on along the minus strand of JAPKLX010000020.1, from coordinate 87,494 downwards.
TTAAAATAAGATATTGATTTGCGTGTAAAAAAGAAAAGAGACTACTTTTCTGAAGAAAAAAAAGCGTATTTTATATCTTAAATTATTAATTATATCACGTATCAACATCTTATTAATACAATAAGATATGTCATACCATTATGTAATAAATGATCTGGATTGTTGGTTTATTATCTTTCGCTTCATATAACACTTAAAACTTATTATTATGACATTATTTCTCTATACTTATTTATACATATAATAAAATTTATTATTTTATCTGTCTTATTATTTTTTATCTTGATTGATAAAATTTTGAGTGTTTTTATCAATTATTGAAATTAAAAATAGTGGGACGGCTGAAATATTATTTGAAATTGTGTAGACCAAAGCCACTAAAGGTGGAGCTTTCTTGCCAAAAATTTTTTTAATGTATTTTATAGTTAAATATCGTAAATTTATAGATATCTTTACATATATTTGTATAAAAGTACTTACTATCAGCTTGAATTATAGCAAAATTTATTTTTAAATTGATACATCGAAATTCAGTGTTAGTAACAATTTTTTCTGCGTCCGCCACAGTATATATTTGATGAAGTGTTTGAAATTTCACTTGATTAAATATGTATTGAGTCCATTTATTATAAATAAAAATTTTTATAGACAAAATAATATTACAAAATTTATAGAATATGTGTAAAAATAAATAAATAATATATATTAGGTATTTTAGTAAAATTGGATGTGATAAATAAATAAAAGGGAAAAGTGAGAATGTGATATAGTTTGCCGACATGAGAGAGTTGAAAATTGAAACCAAACGTGATGAAATTAATATATTTGGCCACCGACTTTTTGCAAACTACACTCATATAGATATAGCAAAGCCACCTCATCTAATCGAAGCCCCTTACCCTTATTTTGTTTTCGCAAAAACTATATTCCCTTTTAAGGTTCATAAACCAACATACGGAATCTTCGTTTCCAAATTTAGAGTTACTTTTTATTTCCAATTCCTAATGGAGTATATTATTTTCTTTATTTGTTGTGTGTATACACCCAAATAAAACTATAATTATTATTTATGTATTATTTTATATAAAATAAATATTCAATTATTCAATAAAATCTATTTAAAAATTAAAATTTAATAAACTTGTATTAAAACTATTATTTAATCTAAAATTTTTAGGCTATTATTATTTAAGTTCAAACTAGTATATACCACATATGATACTATTACGATATAGGAGTAAATAAATATGATCTATACTATCATAGAATAAAAAACTACATGTTTCAATCAGCTTATCTTATTCTTTCTTTTTCATTTTCTTTTTCTCTTTTTGAGTTGGGTCAACTCAGTTTTACTTACTAAGGCATAAAAAGCTAGATTGATTAGGGTTGTAAGTGGAATTAATGGAGTTGCCTACAAGTAATATATTTTCTTTTTTATTTTTGTGCTCAATTTAGAGCCAATTAATTGAAACATTTTTAGTAGTATATATATTAGAGGACCGCCCTTCGTAAAATCTCTTTACCTTTTATAGCATTTGACTATTACATAATTTAGGGTAAGTAGAGTGTAAAATATGCAACACAATGATAGCAAAAATAATAAAAATGATTGGTTGACAATGCATAGAGAGTCCATATATGCTTAATCACGCGTATTTGATTTTCTGGGCTGGCTATATGTTACGTATAATTAATCGTTTTGGAAGGTGTATTTTGAGATGTTACGTTGGCTAATTTTATTTGATTTTTTAGGTTAGTGATAAAATAAAATGGTATTAGTTTATAAATGTTTCAATTATAATCATAATCAGTAGGAAACATTATAGTTTCGATTATAAAGATTTGAAATCGTGAATCGATAGTTTTTCAATATTTTATTTTGTACTTATATATCCTATTAATTTAAACTCATTTGATCATTAAAACTTACTTATAAAAAAGTCAAATGAATCTAAATCAATGAGACGGATGACGTTTTTTTCTTATAATTTAATTTTATCTTTTATATCATTTAAAATTGCTATTTATAATTTGTAAATTTGAACTTTAATTTGTAAATTCAAGTAAATATATGCGTGTATATATTTAGATAGTTGCAAATGAATAAGTGGATTTGGAACCAAAATGGCCAATTCCGAATAATAAACTGGGATAATCACAATTTAGCCATAGTTTTAAAATAATAAAACTGTAAATCGATAATTCGGTTATAGTGCTAATTGAAATCCTAACTATTAACACCTCTAATTCTCTCGCATATTTTTATTCTGTTTTAAGAAAACCACAGGATTTTTTTTACCACAAGATCCTAACTATTTTCGAAATTCGCATCTGGGATATTTGTAGCGCTTGAGATTCTCTTCCACTTTGAACACCATTTAGTTCATTACTCTTAGTTTATTCTTTCACTTCTTTCATCTCAGATTCTTACTGATTATTAGCTTGGCCTGTTAAGCTAATAAGTAAGCTAGCTTCAACGAGTAGAAAAGAGTGTTGAAAATTCTTAAACTCCACTTTCTTATGCTGATACTATAACATGCATCCATCATGGTAGCTTATATGTTGAGATCTGCTACTGTCACATAATTATCATTCAAGTATGAAAAATTTATGTAGGTTACAAACTCAAGAGACTGAAACAAAGCAAGAGCATAAAGTGACAAGTGTATTAAGTTTGCTAAATTTTCATAGAAGCTTCAATTTGCTTGGAATTTCCACTTGGCCATCAGTACATATGCATGCACATTATGCCATGTTCCAGTCACAAAAGTTTATACACTCTCTAATTCAAACTAGCGATTCTGCAATGGTACAATAATATGCAACACCGTTAGCAACGATATCTTAAGGGTTTACCATCAATCGAAAGGCTACTGAGGCATGGAACATATGGAACATACTCGCCAATGAACTTGTTGCCCCTCTTTTCAATCAACTTTTGCTCTTGTACCAAAATAAATCACCACAAGAGTTCAAACATGCCATCAAACTCGAAAGTGGCAGTACCTGAGGAACTATGCAGACCCGTTTAAGTTTCACTGGAGAGCATGTGGTGTAAGCTGATCACTTTTACATGTTCACAGCAAATATATATCAGCAGTATATTCTAATCCTCTTCACTCTCCGCTACCGAGTGGTTATCATCACTGAAGAGGTCTTCTGGAGGGTCATAAACCATCATGTCAGGGAAGAGATCCAAAAAGTCATCCTTCACCTTCTCCCTCAATTCAGGGTACGAGATTAACCCTTTTAATATGACACGATATGGCAAAGATAGTGGAGGGTCAGGTGAACTTCTCATTTCATCGTATATCCACATTGCTTCATCTGGCATCCCATTGTCCAGAAAGGCTCTCATTAGATCTCCAAAGGTGTGCTGATCAAAATGAACTTCCTCTTTCTTTAAATCACTCCAAACCAACCTTGATTCATCAACCTTCCTGTTTCTGGCAAGCATCATGAGCATATCACGATAGAAAAACATATCAGGCCGATACCATGTTTCTTTCCTCACAACATCATACAACTGTCATAGAAAAACAAAGTCAATCAGACACGTTGCTCTAAAAAAAGGTAACTGATATTACTCAGGTATTGATTGCATAGTAAATTACAACAAAGCGTTTTATGTTTACTTATTTATAAAAAAACAGAGTGTTGAATTATGTTGCATAATTTGGACATTGCAATTAGATTCCAAAATAGTCGCCAAGGTCTCATCTATGACATCACAAGAACTGGTCTTGCATAAAACCCCACAAATCATTTATCTGAAGAACATTTAACCGTCTTTCTAGGCATAAAAGAATTAACATAAATTGTCGTTGCTGACAAGATAAATTGAAGCCATAGATTGATTGACTGGAATAGATAAATCTGCCAAAGACAATATAATTGATAGGAACAAGGTTACAAAACAGCATACAATATCCAGTAAACATCAAATTTAGCTTTCATCGTTCCACATGATTATAAGTTATAAGTCAGTATTCATATTTTCTTCACACAATGGACTCATAATTATCGATTACACTATAATGCTGCAATCGTGCACGAGACATCCCAAAATAATGCGTATATCAGCTCGTTCCTCTAAGCAAGTAAAAAAAGTATATAAAAAGAATCAGCTTATACTTCATCAAAAGCTATCATTCGACCACATCTCTCAGTACACAATCAAACAAAAGTACATACACTTTTGATTATCACTATCACGTTATGCAGCACTTGTCACAATTTATCTCCATTTTCTTCGTTCATTCTATCTGCAACAATACTCTTTTACAAGAATGACAGTGCCTATCGCTAACAATCAAGTAATCCACGTATTGAATAATTTCAACCAAGAAACCAATACATGTTATGTCTAACTATAAAACAAAGTAATCATAAACAAATCACCCAAAAGGGAATTCATCAACATCTTCATTAAAAAAATTAAGTCACAATAATGAAGAAAGATAAAAACTTTACGAAACCTTCATCGAGAGAGGAACGAGGTTTTGGCGCTGAAACTCGGCAAGCACTGCGACAAGGTCCGATTTAAGGAGGCGGGACACATTAGTCTTCATAAACCGCTCGAACCGCAGTGGGTGGCACTGGAGGCGCTTGAGCTCCTTGGCCACCATCAAACCCTCCTTCCCCATCTCCTTCTTCCGCCGCCAAATCGAAACACTCGGGGTGGAAGCAGTCCCCTTCACGGCATGCCTTACCCTTACATAGGCATTGCACTGCTGGAGCTCGTGCGGAGCCTTCTGCAGCAGATTCCGAGCTTGACGCCACATTCTCGAGGCCCTCTTGGCTCCAATCAGTTCCTCCGAATTTAATCTTGAATTCTGCTTATGCTTTGGTGATACCTTTAAAGGATGGGATTCCAAATTAGCTGATATATATCAAATCTTGTAGAGAATCTGGATAAATTGCACCAGCAACATACAAAAGAAAATTTTCAAATGGAAACACATGGAAAACGAAAGAAAATTTTTTAACTTGAAACGGGAAGAAGAAGATGAAGAAGAAGCTCGGTGCATAGAAACATGAACTAATAAGAATAAATGTAATATCCCGACTTTTATAAATGTCAAATAAATTGAAACTAAATTAAATTTAACTTTAAAGGTATATTTTGAGTTAGAAAATTTATGTTATAAATTCTTCTTAACAAGACAATCAAGAAAAATAGACAATGTCTAGTTTAAAGTTGAGCCTCACATATTGTTTAAAAAGAGAGCCCAACTACAATGGATTGATGAAAGGCCCATAAAAGAATAAGAGGTTTGTCATGCTATTTTAATTGAGAGAATGAAATCTGCATAATTACATAACTATGATTAAGTTGATCTTACTTTTAGTTCCAGCGCCTAACTCAAAAGATGAGATAGAATTTGAAGACGGGTAAGAGCAACACACCTAGTATATCTATGTAAGAAAGATCAAACAAAACATTTTAGATATTTAATGTGTGATAAGTATACGAACCTCATTCCATATCCCCACATAAAAACAAAAGGAGAGAAGAAAAAGAGAGATATTAGAGGAGAAGGCATAACATAGAAACACAATAAGAAGGGCAAAAATAGTGTTCTGACCGGTTATTCATCCTCACACAATCAAAAGCAAGTAGGTATTTCATGTTTAGATGTATTCAACCTAAAGATTTCATCTTTAAATTCTATTGTATTCCTATTATTCTGCCATATGAATTGTTCAACTCAGTATAAATCATGACTCAATCACAAGTACATAGATAGAAAATATGCACCTAAATGAAATCTGAGAATTTAGATTACATAAACCATATAACTTCAGTAAATAATTAACTAGTATCCAAATTCTTAATTTTCAAATAATATACAACTTGCTTAGCCAAGATTAAAAAGAAGAATTTATATTGAGAAGTAGAGAGGATGGGAGGGAATAATCGGTGGTTGTTACACCTGAGATCGGTGGCGGCGATGTTGACAACTTCAACCAGATGACTGAACACTGAAGGAAGGACAAGTGTCGACAAAGGCTCCGGCTGCTGCATGTTCGCCGAGAAAGAAGAAGTAAAAGGAGACGAATCCACAGCGGCGGTTTACAGGGGGCTGAGAAAGAGACGATGACGACGGAGAGGCTGTTCGCCGGAGAAGGTGAAGAAGAAAGCTCAAGTATCAATTAGGGGGTTTATAATAAATGGAATTTGGGGAAATTGTTTAAATTGAGAAATATCTTGAAAAAAAAGATAGAAATAGATAATTACACCAAGAATCAAGGAAGGTCTCCGGTGGGGTGGCAGATGGCGGCGGCGTGCAGTGACCAAGAAGAAGAAGTATAGTATTGTGTTGTTGTTGGGAGTTATGCTCCAACTCTTACGCAGGACTGCAGGTGAGGAGGAGATGAAATGGGAATTTGAGATATGGCTGAATGTCTATATTGATGGAATTGGGCCAATTTAGTGAGTAAAAGAATCGAGTCCAAATCACTAATTATTTAGAATGGGCCAACTAAGGTATTAAGGCCATTTAATGAAATGGGCTAAGTTTTCTTAATGGACTATGAACTTGATTAATTAGGTTGAGACTAAAATAGTTGGCTATCTTCTTTTATTTCTTGAATTAGCCCAAAGTTATTGGTGTCCAAAATGTCATGTATGTGAATTAGGCTTAATTATAACTAATAAGCTCAATTAATTTGGGTTTAATTAATAAACGTAAAAATGGGTCTCTATTTGATGACTGATGAAGTTATTCATTTCGCGTCTTCTATCTCTATTTTATTTTTTGTGTTTATTTTAATATGATAGATGAAATGAGAAATGATAACTAATCTCAAGATCATTAGTATGAATAGTTATATGATAATTAATGTGAATAGTGTTTAATAATGTGTTTGGTATGTTAAAAAAAAGAAGGATAAATGTCTCTAAGGTCCACCTGGGTGAACTTGTAGTAAAAAAAAACCACCATTTTTTCTCATTGTCAAGTAAGTCCATTCTAATACACTTTTGTTCAATTAAACCCAAAATATTGATGTGGTTTCACGTTTTTAACCTTAGTTGCAGAAAATCATCTGCGAATGAAATTTTGCATGATTCGCCGTCCATTATTCCTTTTTTTCAGAGATTTCTTCTTCTATATTTGATCGTTTGATGCTGGGTTGATTGTTACTACATTTTTCAGATTCAATTGCCTATTTTTTCTGTTCTAATTTTCGTTTTTTTGTATCGACGGTTTCATCGTCGGTTCTTCTTTGTTCTGATTTTTTCTAATTTTTCTGTTTTCATCGTCGGTTCTTCTTTGTTCTGATTTTTTGTTTCCTAATGGATTGCAGTTTCTCATTGTTGATTAAGTATAGAGAGGAGACGTTGGTTGTCAACAATTCACAAGTTTCAAGTTTCAATGATCTGATTTCCGCTGTTTTATCGAATTGGTGTGATATCAACGTTGGTTTCTTTTGTATATGTTACTGGTTTACTTTTTACTCACTGATGGTTTAGTTATCTTCAGTTGATGGTTTTTTATTGATTTATGCAGTTTTGAACTTAACTTTATTATTCTATCCAGATTATGCAAAAACCAGAATAAACTAACAAGAGAACCATCAAGATAAATTTTTGAACCATATGCACATAATTTTAAAACCATTAGATTTGTTTTTCATACGAGATGGTTTATTTTTTATATGTTACTGGTTTACTTTGTACTCACTGATGGTTTAGTTATCTTCAGTTGATGGTTGTGTGTTGATTTATGCAGTTTGAAACTTAACTTTATTATTCTATCCATATTATGCAAAAACCAGAATAAGCTAACAAGAGAACCATCAAGAGGAATTTAGGTTTCTGGTTTCTGGTTTCGCGAGGGTTTTGGCAGAGACGAGCGAGAACCATTACATCAGACATTGTGAACCATAAGAACAGAGGTAATGAACCATCAGAACATAAGTAATGAACCATCTAGTTTGAAATCCAAAACCATTACTGTTTTCATTCAGTTGTGAAATATAATCTCCAGCGAGAACTGTTTTCATGGATGTATATATATCTGCCCTTGCACAATCTCCTCCTCTCCTCGCTGCCGTCGACGGCGGAGGTGTTACTATCACTAGCACAGGAAGATTGGATCCTGGCGACGGCGAGGGATGGCAGAGATGAGCGATCGGAAGCGTAGATAAGGAGATACCAGAAGACGAAAATAGTGCAAGAAGCGATCCAGAATTTTTTGAGTGATCTGGGAGTCTCCATGGCTCTTCTAGAGAGTGCGGCTGAGTGAGAGAGAGAGGGGGGGAAGAAGGAGGGGATAATTGAAGTGGAGAGGCGCGATTTATATGGGTGGTTTTTTGGTCCATCCACTTGTAATTTGGGGCCGCATGATAATAAGTTTTTTTGATGGTTTTTTTTGCCCAATATTTGGTCATAATGGACCGGCCCGTCTTTTCCCCAAAAAAGAATATAATAACATATTATTGTGTTTGGTAGATAGGATAAAAGGGTGTGATAACTTTAATATGTTGTTTGGTAGCTAAATTAGAAGACAATATAACTTTATATCTTGTTTGGTAAGTAAAGATACCCCAAATCTGCAGGAGATAAAGATAAAATTATGAAATCGTTGGAGTAAAAAAAATACGAACCCATTTCGCGAAATTCATACCTTGCAGGAGATAAGCTTCAAACTTTCTTCTCCAAACGATACTATGGTTTGTGCTATAACGGATGTGTTTCTAGTAGGCAACGAAGAAAGAACAATGAAGAAAGAGAGACTCTCGACGATGAAGAGAAAATGAAAGGAGTGTTGGGTGTGTTTCGATGTAGTGACTTTTGAATTTGGAATTAAAAAAATTGTTATCATGGTTACTGTTGAATCCACATAAGTTATAAGACCAAATGGGTAGGATTATTTATCTGGACAAAAGAGTGAATTAGTAACAGGCTGGCCATTTTATCCCGGGCGGAGAGATGAGTCAAAATTCCTACCAAACATGAGTTAAAAACACATTATTTATTTTATCTACTTTCATCTCATGTACCAAACGCACACTTAGTTTCAATGTCGAGTCACACCCTAGCTTACGCCGTTCTGGGATCGGACTGCAACAATAAATTTCAAGGTGTGAATTTTGGAAGCTTATGTCCTTTTCTTCTAGGCAATTTTAAGGAAAATTATATCATAAATTTTCAATCTTTAAGTAAAATTAGGTTTATTTCAAAAAATTTAATGTTTCGATTCATTATTATTTTTAAATTTAATTTAATCACCAATAAAGAAAAGAATATTCAAAGAAGATGAAACTCTGTGTCCAGTAGTGAAGTTTCTGCTCCATTTTCTCTCAGAAATGGCCGATCCCAAAACTACTCTTTCTCTCTTAATTTTTGTCGTTGGACTTTTCTTCTTCCCACCAACTGCTTTCTCCCTGCGCCCTCCTCCTCTCTTCTCCCTGCCACCCGAATATGCACTCCGCCATCTCGAGAAATTCTCTCGCTCCAACTACTCGGGTCGTCTCGGTGCTTCCAAATACCAATACGAGACCCGTTACTTCGATCAGAATCTCGATCACTTCAGCTTCTCGGAGCTACCCAAGTTCCGGCAGCGCTACCTCATCAACACCGAGTACTGGGCGGGCCCTGAACGGGCCGGGCCCATATTCTTCTACTGCGGTAACGAAGGCGACATCGAATGGTTTGCCGCCAACACTGGGTTCGTGTGGGAGATCGCTCCCCTTTTCCGCGCCATGATCGTTTTCCCTGAGGTATTCTTCTCTGCACCTCGTCTGTCACGAGCAAGTGCTCTACTCCTGTGAATTAGATTACATGCGCAGTTGTATCTGTAACAGAAAATTTTGATTTTTGATTACATGTGCGTTTGTATAGGTGAGTTCTGATGAGGTTCCATTTTTGAGTTTTTTAAATTTTGTACCGTCTGGGATTTAGAGTAAGATAATGTTCTAAGAGATTTAGCTGTCAGCATCGGTACTATGGAGAATCAATGCCGTATGGCTCTCAGGAAGAGGCGTATAGGAATACGACGACGTTAGCCTACTTAACCGCTGAGCAAGCTCTTGCTGATTTTGCTGTTCTGATCACTGAGCTGAAAAGGAATTTATCGGCTCAGGCTTCACCGGTGGTGCTGTTTGGTGGATCATATGGTGGAAGTAAGCTTTCTTGCATTGAAAGCATTGTTTATGTTACAAAAAGTTGGGAATAAAATGCTATTTTTGGTTCATTATGTAAGATGAGCTATAACTTATGATTTAAACAGTGCTGGCTTCATGGATGCGGCTCAAGTATCCCCACGTTGCCATTGGAGCTCTAGCTGCTTCAGCACCCATTCTTCAGTTTGAGGATCTCGTGCCTCCAGAAACATTTTATGATATCGTTTCCAATGATTTTAAGGTAAGTTTCCACCTTTATAATGGCCCTCTCCCTTAAACAGATCATGAATGATAATCATTGGTGTGTATGTTTGACCTTACTTGTGTCCATTTCCGTGGCAGCGTGAGAGCATTAGCTGCTTCAATACAATAAAAGACTCCTGGCGTGTAATAGAATCAGAGGGACAGAAAAAGAATGGGCTTTCATTCCTGACTGAAACTTTTCGATTTTGCAAGTATGTGCGACAAGTTTCTTGCTTGAAATGTCCTCGTTTTGTCCCTTTAACATTTCACTGTTCACTTATTTACCTGAACCTGAAATCTTTTTTCCTTCATGATGCCTCACTCTACTTTGTAGTTCTCGGGGTTTGACATTGAATTTGAATTGGCAGGAAACTCAAGAGTGCGGATGCTCTTTCTGATTGGCTGTCTTCTGCTTATAGTTATCTGGCAATGACAGATTACCCGTACCCTGCTGACTTTGTTATGCCATTGCCTGGAAACCCGATAAAGGAGGTTCGTTTGGCTTCAAATATGAAGTTTGATTGTCTCAATGCATATGTAAATTTTCTGTTTTTTTGTAATCAAGCTGATCTGCCTATTTTTTATGCTGGCTAAAGGTCTATATTGTTGTACTGATTATTGCGCACTAAGCTAAGGTGTTATTTCGGTATTTCTGATAGCGAAGGTTTTCACCTGTATTAGTGGTTTTATTAGCAGGGTGCTTTTTTGTTTGCTTTTCCAAGTGTTTACCATCGTAGCCTTCTTTGTCAGGTGTGTAGAAGGATTGACAACTGTCCGGATGGGACTAGTATCTTACAACAAATATTCGAAGGAATAAGTGTTTATTACAACTATACAGGAACTTTTGACTGCTTTGATTTGGATGATGACCCTCATGGTATGGATGGGTGGAATTGGCAGGTGAAGATACTTTTGCATTATGATTCTCTTGCTTTCTCTCCTTGTAAAACTGTGCAAGGATATTAATGTTGTTGTACATTTACAGGCCTGCACTGAGATGGTCATGCCAACGGCTACTAGCAAGAACAGCATGTTTCCAGCATATAAATATGATTACACTTCTTATGAAGAGTGGTGTTTGGAGAATTATCATGTCAAACCCAGACCTACTTGGATAACTACTGAATTCGGTGGGCACGTACGTAAACACTGCTTGAAATATATTATTCCTTTCCCTTAAATGTCCTTAATCATAAGAACTTGAGCTTTCCTGAGATGGTTCGGTTCTGAATAACAGTTCGCATTTAGCATGTTATTGTCTTTAAACTCAAAATCCCAACAACCTGAAGACTTGCTCTCTATGCCTTTGTTGCTTAAAGATCTCCATGTTGAATCTGTTTGGATGAATGAACTTACTTATAAATTATAAATATTGTAGTTATTATCCAATGAAGAAAGTACTCTTGATAGGAAAGCCCTTCCCTTGTTCAACCACCCTCAACCTAGTTATGAAGCTCTGATAACAGGTTATTGACTTGTTACTTTATCTTTTTCCATTGCAAAGGGATTTAAGCATGCCTTGAAAACCTTTGGAAGCAATATCATATTCTCAAACGGGTTACTGGATCCCTGGAGCGGCGGCAGGTAACCTCTTACATCTCTATTTGCTTTTCAACATTTGTTTTTACTTAAACATTAGACCACTGCTAAGCATCAAAGGTTACAAAATACTTTCTTGCAGTGTTTTGGAAGACGTTTCTGAAAGTATTGTAGCTCTCGTTACCGAAGAAGGTAACTATGTTAGAAACCAGTTTATGTTGATTTAGTAGGGAATGTTAAGCACACTTCATGTCTTATTCCTTTTTCTCCCGTATTTTCGCATTTGAGATGATTCATGGAAACAGTTTTATGTTAATCCAGTTGGGAATATTAACAGTAAATGCGTTAGTGGTATGAAATACTTGGCCTGTTAAACAAGCTTCTGCCAAATTATACTGCAAAAATGATTGAGGGGCTCAATGTCAGTCTCCCTAATGCATCTCACCAGCTTTGAATTCATTTGCAAGTACAAGCCATTCTAGAACGCCGAAGCATCAAGTATGTCGCGGCGTTTCTTGTCCCGGGAGGATTTGTATTTTGATTGCAAGAGTCTATCGAGTTCGTTTCTGCTGTCATGGTTATCGTGAGCTTTCAGCAGTATGATGTTTGATGAGTTCATTTCATATCTTTAGCTAACTCATCTTTAGCTTCTTACTTTTAGTGGGACATTAAGTCTGTCAAAACTGGATACCTTTCATTATCTTGAGAGAAGTTTTTTTGGTGCAATAGAGTCTGCTGACTACACGTGAACATTCAACGATCTGGTGCAGTATTCCAAGTACGACGAGGGACTAACGTTAGGCCTTGATTTAGGAAGCACAATAATGTAACTAACTCTCTGATATAGAGAGCCCTATGCTCTTCTTTAAATTGGTATGTTTCTTTTGATTGGTTATTAGGAGCTCATCACTTGGATATGCGTCCATCGACGGCTGACGATCCTGATTGGCTGGTGGAGCAAAGGGAAGCAGAAATCAAGCTGATTCAAGGCTGGTTAGATGAATATTTTGAGAGAAAGATATCAGTTTTTGACATGTGAGAGCCTCTAATGCCTTTCTTTCTCCTGTCAATCTCTCTACTCACAAACACTTTGTTTATATCTAACTCTACAAGCATATGATTGCTTGTCTTTTAATTCTATTGTTCATTCTCATTGTAAGTTGCATTCAGTAAACATCAATCTCTGACTTCACATATTTGAAAGATAGGTAAATAGTGATCCACGTACACCACCAATGCCTCTTTAATTGAAGTTTTTAAAGAATTAGTGACTAATTTTCTCTTCAATACATCATATAATAGGTTAGTGTTTGGACTTGCAATGAGTTGATCGAGCAAGTTTTTTTAGGGGTGTAAGCGAATCAAATTATTTAGAACTCTACTCGTTAAAAGCTCGTTTGATAATATGTTGTTCATTAAATGAACTAAACTTGAGTCTCGAACCGAGTTTGATTTTATTTTCGAGTTGAACTCGAGCTTAATGATATTTGTTTCGAGAGGTCTATAAACATGCTTGAATCAGATTTTAACAATTAGAGCTTTGAATAGTTTGCAAAATTTGTTAATGAGCTTGTTCACGAACTTAAAAAACGAGTCGAGCTTCGAATATTTCACGAACTTTATATATGAACTAGTTCAAGAACTTGTAAGATTAATATAAAAATATTAATAAATGAGCTTTTTAAACGAACTCGAATCAAGTTCGAGCTTGGATTCAAATTAATTATTAAATCAAAAATAAACAAATTGAACTTGAACTAAAGCCGAGTTTGATATGAACTTGAAGCTGTAGTATTCGATTCAGTTTGTTTGATTATAGTCTTGCTTACCCTATAACATGTTTTATAACACGTATAATTGTGGGAAGTGGGAGCACAAATCAAATATGGGCACTATCCTAAACTTAACTCTAGAATGATTAATCAGGAGGCAACATATATATACATATATAATATAGGTACAGATATAAGTAATCTAAACTCCACACTCAAAATGTCTATCTAATTACAAGACTTTTGTAGAGAGATACATATGCCCATAACCCCATTTTAATTTTCTTGTGATTGAAACTCATTATCCTGACAGAGAATAAAGTGGTGAAAGAAAATCAAAGATGCAATGTTACAATATGTCGGATTTTGTTGGGCTCATCACAAGATCATATATTAATATCATATAGGGTCCATCGTGTCTCCAACATACATAACGAAAATCAGTTAATGAAAACTAAAATATTTAGAATTTTGTAGACATTAGTGTTTTATATGGAATTAATCATATCACGTAAGGAAATATTTATAAGTGTTTTAATTTAGATCCCAAAATCTCTCTAAAAGATGGAATAAGTCCAAAACTGAAGTTTTAATCTTATTTTATAACTCATTTGTTAAGGAGTTCAGTTTACAGGAACAAACTGAAGACACAGGACTAAAGACTGAAGTCAGTAACTGAAGTTCATCTTAGAACTCAGTTTACATCTCAAAACTGAAGGATCATGCCTCTTGGACTATGGCCTGAAGTTTTGAAGTTGAAGCCAACATGAAGCAAAGGTTCCTTGCCACTGAAGTTCAATCTAAAGCTCTGCATCTGAAGTCATATCTGAAGATTCTCCACTGAGTTCCAAGCTACTCTATAGGAGTTACCACTTTGGGAAAAGATCTTAGTAGGTGAAACTGAATCTTGTTGCAGACACCAAAAATGGCAAAAAGGACCACGACTCCAACGGGAAGAATTCAAATGGTGCTCTATCTCACAACGGATACATCCTATGAGAAACCTTTATATATCCCGCTGCTTCAAACGCTTCAAGACACCGGTTACTCTGCATTCAAACTCTCAATCGCTATCTCGCTCTCAAACTTCCACAGCTCTCAAGCTCTCAAGTTTTTAGAACACTCAAGCCTTCGGATTTCACTCTCTAGTGTTCTTAGTAGCGATTCTATATTGTAACCGAAGAGTGATTAGACTTATCTTGTCTTTCTAAGATCACTGTAAGATCATCTTCATTAATTTGGAAACCCTTGATTAACATCGAGAACTCGTGGACGTAGGAGTTTTTATCTCCGAACCACGCAAACCCAACATTTGTGTTCTCTCTCTTAACTTCAGTATTTCATTCATTTATTGGTATATTGCATAATTGAATACTGATTAAAATAAAACTGAATTAAAGCATTAAGTTTTCTGAACAAACGAGTAAGATTTAAAACCACCACTTCCGCACGTACACTTAAGATATTAGTCCATCAGTCCAACACCTAGTGTAGACTGAAGGATTGCTATCTAAAGTATCAACTCACACTGAAGCTACCTCACTTCAGTTCAAGAGCTCACTCTAAGGCTTTTAATTGAAAAATCTAAAATTGGTGTATCCCCCCACACACATTATACTCGTTTCGAGACCAACATATCATAGCAAAAATAATCAAAGGGAAAATTACTTTGATACTTGTCATTTTGTTTTTCTATCTAATCCTACAATCAATATTTCCTAAAATTGTTTATATTTTGTGTGGACATTATATGTGATTAACTATTTGTTTATTGAGGCTCGTATAATTGTTGTGGTGTTAATTTACTACCAGATTTACTGAATCTCCGACTGCATTACTGATTAAATTTCGTGTGACTATTTGTCACTATATCTGGAAGAATTCACGTACTTCTTGTGGTTATTAACGGACCTCATTCTAGATATTATTTGATTATTTTCTCTAATATGTTAATTTGGTGACATATCTTGCCCTATATTGTGGTTATTAAAACTTATTTTTTTTATCTGAGTTGTGGGTGCTATTGCTAAAACAAGCTATTTGATAAGAGGGACATAGATCGTTGAGATATGTGTTAATTAGGAGACTATAAATTTATTATATGATCATGGTATCATATCCGCGAAGAAGATAATAGGGGAAATGATGATAATCATTAAGAGTTCCTATACATTAGTATTAACTAAAGTTCATACAGAAGATCTCTTACTCATAATTCTCGTAGTTCCGGTAAAACGGCCATAACGCTCTGAAAAAATCTCTGATTGGGGTGAAATCAGTGGTTACAGAAAGCTATTCAGAAACGCACAACTCTTATTTTTGGGAAAGAGTTCAAAGGAGGTCGTATAGAGGGTCAAACGAACAATTGAAGTCTGTTGTCCTGCACAACAAATCAAGTGTGAATCTGTTCAAATGATATAGAGAAGATTACGTGGGGGCCTACCAATTTTACATTGGTTAGATATTTCTCTAACTCTATATTATGGCTCATTATTTGTTGGTCTGTGACATGATTATTTGGTGATTTATAGTGGTTAATGCTATATTCAATTTGTTATGCATCTTGCTATGTTGAGTTTGATGTTTCAATTGCTATGTTAAGTTATTGTGATGAATTACTCACTTACCTAATATTTTATCATGTTGGTAAGTGCATTCATGTTGGTAAGAGTGTTTATACAAAGTTGCATAGAAAGTTAGGATTAAAAAGATCCCCTCAACCTTGAACCGAACTAGTTTTGGTCTTTGCAACATTTATCATAAAAACTCAATAATTATATTTTACTGAAAAAATACAGGAGTAACATTATAAGCTAATAAATATTCAAGTGGCATGCAATTTAATGTCATAGTGAGACATAGCGAAGGAAATTTATATTATTCTTTTTATTTAATATTATTATTATTTATTATAATTTGGGTGGGGGTTGACAAATGCAGGAAAGCACTTTCCTTTCCATATGCATTGCATTGTACCCAATATATAAAGAAAACAATCATTATATTTCTACACATTAATTAA
Source organism: Leonotis leonurus (assembly GCA_026898415.1). Taxonomy (NCBI): domain Eukaryota; kingdom Viridiplantae; phylum Streptophyta; class Magnoliopsida; order Lamiales; family Lamiaceae; genus Leonotis; species Leonotis leonurus. Next base: position 70,784 of record JAPKLX010000020.1, on the reverse strand, counting down.
ATTTAAAAGCAAAAGAAGCACATCAAATCTAGCCAATTGCATGAAATATATAAATAAAGCATTTGAATTTGAATGTGAAAGAAAAACAGCATGATAGAAGATTTGAAAGAATAGTAAATTAGTGTAATCAACATTGAAGGGCTGAGCGGAAAAATAGGAAGTAAATAAGAATGGAATTTGCTTTATTTATTGTTATGGGAATGGAATGAAAGCACTAGATGAATGAAATGCCCATATTCATATCAAATCATTGGTTGGTCCCTTTTGTTCACATCTTCACCTTCTCACCCTACATCATGTTTCTTATCTCTTCATTCCCCTTTACATACATATTCACTTGTCTACTCATTTCTCTTTACAATATTATTATTCCATAGTGTGCTTCTCTGCTCATTTACCAAATGCAAAATGTGTTTACATATTCGCTACTCTCTCTCCCTTCAGTTTATTTAGACGTGTTTTTTATTGGATTGTCCTCGTTATTTAGACGCATTTCTTTACTTACTAAATTTTAAGATAATCCATTTTAAGGATCATAACAATTAAATATTTGATTTGCGTGCTAAAAGCAAATATGTCTAAATACACAGGACATAGGAATATGCTACTCCATTCATCCTACAAGGTAAGGGAGGTATGTGATGATTTTTCAATCTTTTCCTAGTATCCTTATGCATGAAGCTAATCAATTCGGTCGTTGTGGTTGGATTCTATTATGGATGTCTGACCACATTTTCTATAGGGCCCTCTTATCTCTTCGTTCTCCGAGCTCAAGTTATGGAAGAAGCAACCGAGAAGAAGGTATCAACAACAATTGGTTTTATTACGGGACAACTCATGAAAATTTTCTTATTTCGGATATTCCACGACATAGGCTTGTTTATGTAAAAAGTAATGTATTTTGAAACTCTTTTACTAATATCCCTCTACTTCATTCTTTCATTAAATTCATTGGTTAGTTGAACTTTAAGTTTCTTAATCCTTGTGAAATTTTCAATCCACCGAAGGGAGTATATAACTTATGAACCTGAGATTTTTCTATTTCCCTTAAGCTTAATTCCTCCATAATTTTAATTTAGACTTAATTTATATTCGACGCTAATTTAATTTACTTTTGTTAAATTGAAACATTAATTTCTTCTATTTTGTTATATGTCAATTGAACTGTTCATCTCTAAAAATGTAATATAAACGAATTGATTCAACATTTTTTTTACAAGTTCAAATTTTCATATGAGATAGAATTCTTTCAAGATATCAGAGCATTTAACCGAAGCTGAGATCCCAGGTCTTATTATAATTTCAAGTTTTTATATGAGATGAAATCATCATAATAATATATATATATATATATATAAATGAATATGAAATACAGTGTAAATATATAAACATTTTGCAATTATAGTAGTATTTTATAATAATTTATTTAATTTTCTTTTGTCGATGACACGTCACTACTATGAATGCTTAGGAATTTTCTTGAAGTCGTACACTTGTTTAATCCAGCAATCACAAACGTTAAATCTTCTAATGCTTACATTATACTATAATTAATTGACCGACTGAACATTATCGAAAACTTGAAAGATTTTGTGACTTAAATGTTTTTTTGTGTACACGATTGAGGGAAAAAATTGTAATGGTGGGAAACTATTTAATCCACTTGTTGGTTTCTTTTTAATTTAAAAATTCTTATTGGATGAGATTATATATAAGCTTTGATTAGATCATCCAGTTATTCCTTGTGTTGGTATATATATTATTCTCTATTATCGTTTGTTAATTAAAGTGCATGTACAAAGGGATCAGATGCATTATATAGATTAAATCCCATTAATTAATTAAATAAATTAAACAGACAAAATAGGAATCAATTATGAAAGAATGTCAATGCTAATCTGATAGATATAAGTAGCTTTTTGGTTATTAGTGTCATTTAAAGACAAAAGATGTACGCGATTGCTTACTTTTAAAAATGACCACAATGATTTGAATCAACATCACATCTTGCACTAATAATCATATTTAATTTTGCACTAATTAAATCTTATACCAAACATTCCTGGTCATGAATATGTATTACTGGAGCATATATGATAAGTAATAAAAATATTACAATACGTATTATTAATACATGCATGCATGTAAGTCGTTTTGTATATTCAACTTAATAGTAATAATACAATATTGTAATATTTTTATTAGACATAAGAAAAATAATCGTCTCATTATTTCTGACTTAATTTAATTAAAATTATGAATATTTTTTTAGTCCGATAAAATCAAAAATAATGAGATACAAAAAATAGTACTCCCTCCATCCCACTAAGTTTGACACGTTTTATTATTTTAATACACTCAATTGAATATAAAACGTGTCAAATTTAGTGAGACGAAGAAATTATTAGGTAGCAATATTTTATAACAACTACCCACTAATTAAATAGGGGTTAGTATATATTCTATTTTCTAATTAGATAGTTTAGTTACACTTTAATTTCATGATATGTTAATCAAACAATAGGGAGTATTTTATTAGATTTATTGTAATATGTCCCACTTATCGGATAAATAATTTTTAATTATTCAGATAATTATGTATCAACTATATACAATTCATATTCACAGCTTAAAAGCAAAGAAATAATACAATATTACTTGATTTTCATTCTCTGTGATTGGACTAAAAGATACATACAAATTGCTCACTTCAACTTCACAAATGGACAAATATTTGTCCACAATCATACAATACAACTATACAAGTTTGTCCCAGATACATTATTAATGAGTACATTTTTAATTCATAATAGAATAATAATTGGATAGGATAAGGCAGGCTAGGTAATTATGTACATATTTCCAATCAAAACTTAAGTCCTTTTAGTTTCAAAAGAAAATAAAAATAAAAAGTTTTATGACATGCTTTTATTTTTGTGATATGCATGCATCTAGAAATTTCAAAATTATTCAAAGGTCATGGTATATACTATTAGAAGATTATTAATTAATATTATCCACTATATATTATATATAGAGATAGAGGTGTTCACAGTTACAGTTAAGGTTCAAACCGCAACCGAATAGCTGGCTCACGGTTTCATTACTTCGAAATCGTAACCAAATCATGATTGTAAAAGTTCACGGTTCGGAACTGAAACCATTCAAAGCGGTTCCTATTTTGAATCGACGGTTCCAGTTTTGAATCGTAGGTTCTTTTAGAACCAACTTAAAAAAACGTGTATCAAGTTAAAATGTAATTTTATGAGTTATAAATAATGATTCTATATAATATATATAAAATAAAAAAAAATTGTTAAAATAAATGTTAGGAACCGTCGGTTCACATTTTCAAACATTTGAGACCGAAACTAAACCATTCTCAACACAATTACGATTTAGAATCGAATTGTTATGAACGATTACGGTTCCCAAAACTGTCTGTTATAGTTGGATTAGAATCCGAGCCTGACAAACTATAGTTCTTTTGAAGACTTATTATATGGTTAAGTGGTGACCTAACTTTTCGTGGGCATATGTAGGAGAGAGTGCATCAATAATTGAAAATAATATATTGCAAAAGGCTCTAGATGAGATGAGATGAGTAGGTCCAAACACACATCTTTCTGGTTAAGCAAAGATCCTTATTCGTCTTCATCAATCCTATTCTATCTCTATCTCCATTAATTCCTCATGGTGCTATGCTTCCCTTCCATTTTTAATCATTTCCCACCTCTTTTTCCCACACTACATGGACAATAAAATAAGGATGATGTTCATCAATATTAGGTCCAAAGTTTTGAGATGTTAAATTTAAAAATATATTTTAGGCATTATCTTTATATTATCTCTATTGAAATAGGATACCTAAAAAAGAACAGAGAGAGTATTCTTTTACTCGTGGTCATTATGTCAAATCTCGGACCAGATCAATTTTTCGATATGTAATATTATTGAGTTTTGTACATGATTTTGAATTAATTTAATCGAAACAATTTGAAACTAGATCTAGCATACATATCTTATCTAATATATGATTTGGGGTGGACAATACATTCCTTTCCCACGTTGCTTTGGTTGGAAAAGAGGGGAGAAATTTAGACATGAAAGTAAGATGATGCCCATCTCTAACATTAATTAATAATGCTACTCCATAATTAATGAAAGGCATATGATGGTGTAAGAGACATGTCATGTGGTTTGCTCCAAACTAGTCTTACCTACTAATTTGTGTGCGTCCCATGAAACACCTTTATCTAGAAACGGGATTATTTAATTATTTATTACAATAATTTTTAATATATTTATTTAACTAAAAGTTAGAATGATGCCCCATATAATTGATTAAAAACCCAATCTTTCCTTTACTATGAGATTGAGAAAGTAGTTGAAGTGTATTTGGACCACAAATGTAAAATAGACTGATTAGAATCATCCAAAGAATGCAACTTTTTATGGATGGGAGTCTTGTTTTCTTATTATATATTGTTGGGATTGTAAAGATCAAGCCTTTCATTTTAAGACCAAGTCTTAATCGACAAATGTTATTCATGATACTATGTTTTTGCATTAGTGGTAACGCAACGAGTAAGTCAAATATCATTGGAAAAGTTATTTAATTACCCGTCTAAAAAATAAAAGTATAGTCTTGCGAAAATTTTGAAGTGAAGGCCTCGTATCACTGTTAAAGTGACAAACACAACTTAACGTGTTCGTAATTAATATGATAATGTTACGTAGATAAATGATAATTTTATAAAATTATTAATTATTATTTTTCGATTAAAATTTAATGATTAAAATATAATTTAATATTTTTATATAAAAAAAAATTAAAAAAAATTATGATGATTCATATAATTAATAACATCTAAATTATGTATGTTGTCAATATGGAGTGACTCTACACTATTAAATACTCTTCAGCCTATCAAAGATCTCACATTTAATCACTAATATCTAAAACAAATAAAAAAATGTACTAATATTTAAGTACAAAATCGGAATGGAAAAGTAAAAAATTGTGATTAATTTTATAATATATATTTTTTCAAATTGCGTAACTTCTGTAATACGGCCAAAGAGCCCAACCAACACGTACTTACGCATTAAGTAGCGGCTTACATAGTTCACACAATTCGAGGAACAATAATTCTGCAAACGTAACTTATGTCACATTGTAATAAATACAGTCAAATAACCAAACACATTCACACATACATTTACGTGATCACACTCCCAATTATTCATTTATTTGTTGATAAGATTAATGTTGATAGAATAAAGAAACCAAAGAAAAGACCAGTTGTCCTAAGACTGAATTCAGTTAGCCAGCCATACATGGATCAGGGGCAAGTGAGTTGAATACCCGCGAGTCCAAGACTAACTCGCCTGTCATATATATATATATATATATATATATGAAGTTGAGCTCAACTCAGTTTGAAGATTTTCTTATGAAACTACTGAACTTAATCGATTGTTGGATCGGGAGCGCCCATCAGAATTGACGTATTGGCCCCACACACCAACACTTTCTTTCCCGGCCTGCTTTGTCCTCACTGACAGGCTGACCCAGGACACTTCCCAGTAGGTCACCCATCATAATATTGCTCCAAGCCAAGCACGCTTAACCTTGGAGTTTCTACTAAGGGGTCACTTGAAAAGATGATGCACCATGTTGGTATGAGTAGTACTAATCAATTCATTTAACCTCTCGTCAACAATGGTAGTGCAGGCCCTTTTCGACTGAGGCAGGCCGCACTCCCATAAGTTCTCTCGGGTACGATACACGGAGGACCCCCCTCCGGGAGGTGCTGGAGTCCACTTCCCAACACGATATTTAGTGTGTATTTTGCATATGCGCACCCACGCACAATATTTAATGATTGTCTAATTATGACAAATTAAGTGGGAGGCGTTTAATTTAAATTAAATAAAGTGTTTTTTAATTGGACTATGTCGAGACCGAGTGGCTCATTGAGTTAGATGAGAATTACAAAGATTTATACTGACTCGTGAACTCAAGGATAGATTGACATTTCTAACCTCGATGTAGAATCTAGAAAGGTACGGCGGTTAAAATTGGCGGAAGCGGACATAGGAATATAATCCTAATGCTAAGTAGCATTAATTTTATTTAAAAAGAAATTAATTTAATTTCTCAAGGAATGAATAGAGAAAATGTTAAAAGGAAGCATAATAGTGGTTACTTAGTATAGTTTGGTTGGAGATAACATTATGCCTATGCCCATAGAGAATTCGAATCATTCTGTTAATCGTCATGTGAATCCACCTACTCATTCTTCTCCTCCTTGTTGTTGGTCATCATAATTGGTGATGATCATAAGTGTTAGTGGGGTTCACTTTGGTCAACCATTTTAATTTGTGTGCTTCTCACCCTATTTTGTGTGTCACACATTCATTCACAACTCACTTCTAATAAATACTGCCTCGATTCTTATAATCAAATGAGAATATTGACGTGGGACGGATGGAGTATACAACGCCAATAACTATATTATTAACATCAAAGTAAAGAACCCGCACTAATTTTACTTTAAAATCTTGAATTGGAGAATTTTACTGTTGAGTATAGATACGCATACAATCACGAAAGAAAAAGAACACAAATCAATACGTCTGGGGACAATGTCAAGTTAGGGTTTTTCACGATATAATTTTCGGATATTAATTACAAAAAAGGACACTATTTATATATAGCAATATAACTCTAACTTTAAAATCCATTAGGATTAAAACTGGACTAATAAGACGGGCTAAAAAATTTGCATCTGGAACTACCGCCTCAAACCCCTGTCCAACGATCAGCGGTGAGTTGGATCTTCTTATAACCAAATTCCCATCACTAATCACAGACGCCCCACCCCCACCCACCCACCCACTCTTCGCTTACAAAAGTGTCTTTGCTCCTCAGTTCTCTCACAACAACACACACAAACAAAAGAAAAAAGAGTATTTCTCCCTTTCTTTCTCAACTCGAAAGCTTCATAGCTTACACAGTACAAAACACACCTTTCTTTTCTTCCAACATAAAAGAAACAAAAGCTTCAACAAAGTCACAAACATATATAGATGGGTATTTCTGGCGAATTATGCCAAACTGGTCTCGTGCTGGGGTTGGGACTTACAACCACCACCGCGGAAAGGTCCAAAATACCCTCACCATCGGTGCAGGAACCTTCTCTGACACTGAGCCTCTTCGGTGAAACCATTGATTTCGATTGTAGTAAGGCTTGCTCAGGTGGTCGTGATCAAGACAGTGCTAGTGCTGCCTCCTCTCTCTCGAACGCGAGTGTGAAGAGGGAGAGAGATGTGGGCAGCGAGGAGGTTGAAACAGAGAGAGTTTCTTCTAGGGTTAGCGACGAAGACGATGATGGACCCAATGGGAGGAAGAAGCTTCGTCTTACCAAAGCTCAGTCTGCGCTTTTGGAGGAAAGCTTCAAGCATCACAGCACTCTCAATCCAGTCAGTCTCTCTCTTTCCATCTCTGTCCCTCTATCTATCTCTATTCATGCTGATTTCTTTCATCTGTATGTATTTGATCAGAAACAAAAGCAAGAATTGGCGAGGGATTTGAAGCTTAGGACACGACAAGTTGAAGTTTGGTTCCAGAATAGAAGAGCCAGGTCAGCTCATCACAGATCTTAATATATTATGTTATATATGTGTGTGTGAGAAATTTCACAAAGAGAGTTTAGATCTTGTAACTGAGGAAGAAAAGAGAAAGCGTAACATTTAAGTTATTTGAAAACGAGAAAAGCAGAGGATATGTGCTTTTCTTCATAAAGTTCATCCCAACATATTTACTCCATCTTTTACAAAAAATTTAATGCGGCATGTTTGTGTCTCATATATTATAATTAAATTTATTATTTTAATTAATATAATATAAAATTTTAAAAATTATATATTTTAATTTTAAATTTAGCAATCTTAAAAATTAATTAAAATAACAGTGTTAAATATTAAAAATAATTATTTACTATAATAATATTATGTATACAATTAAATTAAAAATAAATTAAAATATAATTAAAAAACATATTGAGAATTCAATCATTTTTCTATTTGATGGCATGACATGATAAGTAGCAGAATTGGATCACACTTTGCATCAAAACAAAGTCTATCCTTTTTTTAAACCAAACGACATCGATTTTTTGTTTTCTAGTGTCATAAAAAACGACATTTAATAATGGAAGTATTAATGAACGTAAATATATATTCACTTATTATATAAAATAATAATAAAAATATTATAATTTCTAATGATAATTTTTAGTGACTTTATTATTGTTTTTCTAGTTAAAAGTATCATGTTTTCTTGTAATGTTTATGGGAATATGATGACGTGTGATTTTATTTATCTTTTATAATGAGTTTGCAGTCATAATGATGTTTTAATGCAAATTGTATTCAGATTTGTAATTTGAATGTCGTCATGTCTGAAAAATGTTGAAATTACTTTATAAATTTCACGTACGAAAGATTGGTTTTTCATTTTAATTTTTTAATCTAAAAGATATTACCCTAAAATCCAGTGGTTAAGATGAATTAAGGTTAAAATCTTTTTTATTGATCAGAATGCATTGTGTACAATTATTTATAATATTAATTAAAAGAAAGATTATGAGGCTAATTATAATTAATAATTAAAATAGTAATTAAATTTGCAGAACAAAGCTGAAGCAAACGGAGGTAGACTGCGAGTTGCTGAAGAAATGCTGCGAAAATCTGAGCGATGAGAACCGGCGTTTGCAGAAGGAGTTGCGCGACCTCAAGGCGTTGAAGTTAGCGCCGCCGCCGCCGCCGCCGCCGCCGCTGTACATGCAGCTTCCAGCGGCGACGCTCACCGTGTGCCCCTCGTGCGAGAGGATCAGCAGCGGCGCCGCCGCCAAAGCGGAAAACGCAGCTAAGAGCTCTTTTGCGAAGCCGCAATTCTTCAATCGGTTCACAGATCCATCACCGGCGTGTTAGTTAGGAATAATACAATTTAATTTGTGGCAGTATACATCAATATATATATATATGTTATATTGTATAGTAGTATTAGTTATAAAATCCCACAACCCTGTTTTTTATTGTTCGGTTAAGGGCTTGTAGTGAAAATATAAGTGCAGTTAATTAGTGTTATATATATAGATAGATAGAAATTAGATACTATATACCTAAGTGTTGATGATGATGATTTTTGTTTTTTATTTAGTCTGTAGATCACAATTCACTAATCATGTGATCCACTATAATATATAGTATTGATTATTGTTCCTTGACGATACATGTGGGCTATTTTATTTTACTTTAAGAAACGATGTGTACTCTCAATTATTGATCTATGATATGGTATATTAATTCCTGTCTGAGATTTTGTAGTATATATGGAACTTATAGATTGGCTTTATATGCTATTAATGATGGCTATGGTGCAAATACAAAGAAAAAGACTAAGTATTATATATAGTTCAATTATATTTTAATTAAACATCGTACTCAACATACTTAAACACTTTTAATTTGAACATATATAGACTAATTGTGACGATTATATATTAATTTAGAGTGCAAAATTCTGTAAGTTTCAAAGAAGACGACTTATTTTGACGTAGTTACATAGATTTATCCCCACAGAAAGGGAATATAGCAATAGTCAATATGGATATATGTGTGTGTGTATGCATGCATCTACGAAAGAGAAAAGTTTCAAAGACAAAAGGGAATCATCGAGAGGCGTGTGGAGTAAGATATCAACAAGCCCAGCTCTGTTTTACTTTATGTTGTTACTATTCAACACCAATATTATTAGTAAAAATTTAATATAAACGACTGAATAAGTTATTTGTTACTACTATTCTGTACTGATATTTATGAGACGCACGTTGTGATATTAAAGCGTGGTGTTTTACGTAAGAAAGGTGAGTTCTTGATCAGATTGAAAGGCTGGAGTTAAACTTTAGAAAGACAATCCTTATATGTATATGTCTTACCACACACCTTAATTTCTTGAATTGCTTATTGTACTTGAATTCAGCAGTAGAAATATATAGTAATATAGTACTGAAATATGTGGACGTGGGCCCTCGATTTCTTCTCATAATTGTCCTCTCCTCAAGACTTGTCTATTTCCAAGTCATGCCTGATGTTGAGTTCTCCATCTTCATCCCTAAATTAAACGCTAGCTTGGAAATAATCATCTCTGCTTCCAACTTCAATACTCTCTGCAGTAGACTACATGATTCTTCCTTGTAAATTAGTGAAACATGTCTAATATATATCGTTTCATGAACAAAATTTACCAACTTGTGTATGTAGCTTAATTCAGCCAATTCTAACTTACTTTTAAATAGGGTTTAGAAATACTGTCTCCATCTACATGCTCACATACAGTTAAATAATCCACACATCATTGTGATGTATTTGTCCATCAACAATTAACTAGCTAGCTTAGGGTTATTATATCATATTCAAGTAAAAATTTAATATCAAGTAATCCCTCCGTCCCAATAAGTATGTCACAAAAATTTTGGACACTGTTATTAAGGAGAGTGTATAAAGTAGTATATATAAGAGTGATAAAAGTGGTAGGGTCCACACTTTTTTGAAGATATAACTTTACTATTTTTGGAATGTGTCATTCTTAGTGGAATATCCATATAAGGAAATTGTGTTAAATTTAGTGGGACGGAGAGATTATATTTTAATTAATAAATTCTTATATTGAGATATTATTGAAAGAAGGTTCTTAATTAGATATTTAACTGTAATGCGTTTCAATTCCTATTTAACCATGTATTAATTTGTTGATTGCAACGAGCTAGTTATATATATGACTGGGTGCACCAAAATTAATTAGTCATAATACTGTTGATATATATAAGCGTGTATATTATTAGCAAAAATCTATGTTATAATAATGTTTGCTTTTTTTTAGCAATATTGGTATGAATGTAACTCAAAATTTTGTGTATTTGATTCAAATAGCATCAAAATGAACAAATTTAGTTTTTCATCTATCGATAATATTCTTTAAATATTAAGAATTAATTGTTAGATCTTAAAAAAAAACCCTAGTAATCAACTAATAAAAAATAAATGTAAATGCTAAAAATAATCACATATCATTAATGAACAAGTACAACAAATTAAACTAACTTACAAGAAACGGAATGTGAAGAAGTTAAAATGGAAATAAATAAAATGAAAAATAAATATAAATCTTATATATCTTGTTTGAATAAATATTGCACATGAAAGATGATTTATTCCATATTATCTAATGTTGTGATATTTCGTATTATATTAATATGAAATACATTTTAAAAAAATATATGCTAAATTTTATATCATTAATTATAATACTTATATATACATGTCAACATCTTATTAGAGTAACAATAATATCGCACGATTATACAATATAATATATGAATTAAAAAAAATAGACAATTCAAAAAAAAAGTTGTTTATAACATTCAATTGGAACAATAACTACACGTCTTTCTCACAATAACACACAACCATATTATTGGCTCAAACTATATGCAACAATAAATTAATTAGACGTAACATTGTACCAAACTATGAAATATTGACATCTCGTGGTATCCCCACAACCATCATCAATACTCTTTCAATAACAACAACAAATTAACTTCACGCTGTGCATTTCCCTTTATACCCTCGGACGTGCATGGGGTTTCTTGGCATGTATGGTATATAAGTACTAGCTTTTAAAGCACGAAAAGCGAAATAATTGTCCATTATATTGACGTTTATAGGGACTAAGGCAGGATATACGACCAATCAAATTCCAGCCGAGCATTCGGGTGGGGCACTCGAAGAACGCGACCTGTCGGTGCAATAGTCGTAGATCATATGGTTCGCACGCACCCAGTGGTAGCGCCTGCCTTGCTCGGGGCTCAGTTGGTGGTAGGCCGCGCCCTCCCACCAATTGTTAGGGCTGGACGCGCAACTGGCGGGTCCCGGCATTTGGCATCCCTCGATATCGAAATCCTTGTAGTAGGCATAGAATGGGGCTTTGCTCCAATCTATCTTCTCTAGACCGCCCCTCGTTGCCCAATCATCGGCTTCCCATAGCGTCGAATAGACTGCCATTGGTTGGAACTTCGGGAATGGGACCCCTCGAGCCTCGTTGTTCTTGAAAACCCTAATCGGAACGTCGTCCACTGAGAACCTACAGGATATATCAAAGTTAGTTAGTACATTGAGCAATTTGTGCCCTCTGCATGTGAAGATATTATTATTAATGTTAAACTAATTTTTAATTGAGAAATAATTAATCTTAACTGGACATTAATTAAACCCTAGTTGGGCATTTATAAACCAAAGTTCTTAATTGCTTATAAATTAATTGGCCACATATGTCACTAACCATATACGTACTTTATTTATAAAAAAAAATTATTACATTTCTATCTTGAATTTAGTTACTATTTGGGTATAATTTAAAAAAATAAAAATTTATTTTATTTTATTTTATATTACGTGGATATAGCAATACTACTATTTCTTTTTAACTAGTTTCATTGGAGTTGTCTAGTCCAACATTAAGTTTTGTATTTTTAATAAAATTAAATGAAAACTTTGATCCTTACAAAAGGAGAGTTTAAGTCAATGCATATTGAATTACGTTACATGCAAGGAGTACTAGGTGGGGACTAAATCTACCAAAACATGTACTCCCCAAAGTTTTCTTTATTCTATGAATTATTTAAGCCCCACGTGAGTGCTATGATTTGAATAAATAAAATAAAATAATATAAAACAAGTTAATTAGTAAAAAAAGATGGACTTACATGACTAAGTGATGGTTCCAAAAAATGGAGTAGGTATGGAAATCAGCAGCTGGGTCAAACCAAAGGTTGACCCTTTGCTCCCTGTCACCTTTGCCTCGAGCAAACACATTAGTTTGTACCGTATAAGGTTGTCCCGACCGATTCCCTAGGAATTCGAAATCTAGTTCGTCTCTTAGATTGTCTGTGTCCGAGTTCATCTGTAATAATAATATTGCAATATCAAGTTTTATTCAAAACCCTAATTTTAATCATGTGGAAAGGAACAAATCTAGTAAAATCAATATGTATCTTGAGTCATCGGAATTACATAGAAGGCGGTCACGGTTCCGGCTGAATCTCCGGGGACGAGCTTGATCTTCATGCTCACGCGTCCAAATAAGTACCTATATTTCGAACCGAACCCGCATCCTAATATTTGAAGTGATTTGTTTTAGTTCGTACTTCATAAGAACAAGCCATGCACATATGTGTAGATGTTGTGACAATGATTGTAAATGAAATTTGGATATATAAACGATCGAAATTCACTAAATATGAATTAGTATCGTATACATACTAGTTCAAATTTATTCTTATTTCTCATTCAAAAATACGTTATAAAGTAATGGTACGTACCCGAGGATTGATCAAGAACGAGTTGAATGGCTCTTCCTCCTTCGATTCGGCGAATATGGGAGTCGGCCCACGCAACTCGAAAGTCTTGCAAGAAAGTGGCTGGCCGGCCCTTAACGACGGTGTTGCATGAAAGCAATACTAAAAATACGATGAATGATCCGATATTGGGAGATAATTTTCCCATTATTGTTGGGGACATTGTGGTTTAGTGAATTGTATAAGTTTTGTATTTTATGATATGATATGATTAGATAATGTGGGGGGTTATATATAGGTAGGGATAAGTAAGCAAAAAAAAGAGAGAGATAGAGAAAGAGGAATGAGTGGTGCATTGAGGCCTAAATTAAGATATGAGAATTAGAGAGTTAGCTTTCCATACAGCTAAATGAAAGCCGTCAATGGACCCCCTCTCCTCTCTCTCTCTATCCATGCAATGCAAATCCATTAATACCACCTTTATTACAGTAATTTCATGCCCTGCGATGCGCCTCAATTATTTGACATCTTCTTTTGTTTCCATCCTATTCATTAACTCTTTAGTCCATTTCTTACACCATTGTCCTGTGCCAAAAGTTTCGAATTCTATATATATTCTATCTATACACATGTGCCTGAAGTAAGTAAGTAATAATTGAGTTAATACAATTCATAGCATACACTTTATAGTAGTGGAATATTTCATGCATCATGTTCGTGCAATAAGGAAAGTATTACCACACAGTAAAAACCGCGACTAGCTACTACTACCATGCATATATATACGTACATTAAAATTAATATTTTATATAGAAATAAATTGGAACCATTGTTACCATAAAACATATGCTAGAATATTAGGATTCATTGAGAATTATCTCTCCTTATTGCTTATAGAGCTTCACCTTCGGAAAAAATTATCTTAACAAAAAAGGAGAAAGAAATGTGAATCAGTGTGTGTATTTATACTTTCAGAAAAAAAAAAATTATTATCTACATATATATATTCTCTATCCCGCTATTTATGTCATGTTTATCAAACAATTTCCGTAATTTTGATGAAAAACGTGACATAAATAGAGGGTCAGACGAGAGGAAGTATTATTTTATGTACTAAGGACTTAGATGAAGAATATATGTGTTCCAAACCAACAAATTACTTTTGTTTAATGAGTTACTGTAGTAAAGAATGAATTCCTTATGCACAATTTGAAGATCTTGAGTTTTTCTCTCAAATCTCCACCTAAAATCAAATTGATGTTGTTTTTATTCAAGATCAGGTGAATTAATTAGATGAACCATAAGTGTAGAGTTTAATTTCATTTTCCTTTTCTATGTAGGATTTCTTTTTAATATTATTATATGAGACCTACTTTGATTAATTTCTTTTTTAATTGCATTAACTTATCAATTATTCCTAGCTAGCCATTTCAATAAAAATATTATTTTTCATATTTAAGGTGGTTGACGACCCTCTTTGTACAAAATGTTTTGGCACGAGTATAGATATAGAAGTTATAAAGAAAGGTGTGTTTGGCACCACTCATTTGTAGTATCCCAAGAACGAACACAATGGCCTAAAATGAAATAATTTTTTAGTATTCGAAATTATAAATAAATAAAAATAAATGTAGGGGATTGATTAATTATATATTTATATAGTGTGGAGCTGCATGCATGGAATTAACCACAGCCATGAGTAAGTGGGCCTACTATGCTTATAAGAGCCAAACTCTGTCCTAATTACTATAGATGGGGTATATAGAGACCTAGACCATAATTAATTTGCAACTATATATATATATATATCATTACATATTTAATTTCATGCAACTACCAAATTATTACCAAATTCAATTGCACTTCACCTCACTATACGCTCTCCATTTAAAAATTTACCAATACGCTTATTTAAAATTACATATTAATTTATAATAATAAATTACATTTAACCAACAATTTAATTTCCATATATATAATATTTTAATTTACTATATATGTATATGAAGTTAATATATTATGATGTGTTTTCTTTTGCCGTATATTCTATGAGGTGGATATATATGCACACATAAAATGAGAACTAATTTTATATAGGAATTAGGAATTTATCTGTACGTACTATTTATCTTTATATTATCTATGAGCTAAATTAATTATGCGTATTTATGTATTGAATGTATTAAAATTATAATGTATTAGTTAATAAGTAAAAATAAATTATCATATTATATAATAAGATACTCCGTGTAATGCATCAAAAGAATATGTAATATGTATAGATTTTAATTTTTATCCAAGACTTAATTAGTTCTCACCGAATTATGCTTGATAAATATATATGATCATACAAAAAAGCTTATAGTATGATTATATATATAATCCATGACATAACCATATTTTGTGTTCGTTAAATCTAACAATTAGTTGCGAGAGAAGCGAAGGACCAAAATGTGGGGTTGCTAACTTGCTAATTATGTTATAAGTCCTCTAAATATTTATGTCTCTCTCTATATATAGAAATAGGTTTTTATACTTCCAAATAAATTAACTATATATGAATTTATAATAAATTTGTAATTAAGGTATATGTATATATAGGCAAATCAAGTGGTTTTGCTTGTGCTAATCACATCAAGAGGCCCAACTAGTTGTTCCTAATTCTTTAATTTTTTTTAGTGTAAATTTGTAAATGCCACGTTAATTTTGACCTACATTATATAATAATAAAATATTTTCGAATAAACTTAAATCAATTCAATTTGTGATAATTTTGTACTAATCTAATGGCCCAAAAATACTGTTGGGCCTTGGATGATTCAATGCAGACAAACCTCGCTTTCTTTTCCAACTGTGTAAGAATTATTGGGGCCAATGATAAGAGGACACGTGTAAAGAAGTCGGTAGCTGAGGAAACCTGCCACGTGATCCTCAACACTCTTATCCACTTCCCAGATTTCCCATTTTAACCACTTGAAAATGACCATCATTATTCATTAATATTTGTGATTTTGAGGAATAAGATTAATTAATATCGTGAAAAATATAAATATAAAAAATCATATGAAAATTAATTTAAATTTATATTATTGATCTAAATAATTAATATTTACTTTTTATTAATTCGTAAGATTTTTTTTAATTTCCCTCATATATATATATATATATATATTGTGGATGTTTGTGATTATTCATGGAAGTGACCGCAAATCATACTAACAAACTCTATATAATAACTCGAAACACATTAGCAATTCTAAATAGTTGAAAATAAACAATTAATTAGTTGGTATATTAAATAATGTACTTAAAGTTATATTGGATTGGACTGCACTGAGCTTGGTGATTAATGTCAATAAAGAATCAGTGGCCCATTTTTGTGTGATTAGAATTTTAGAATAGATCGTGTCATGATGTAATTAGCATTTAATGAAAAGGCAATTACACTTCTCATTTTAGGCATATGGTCCACCAATTACTTATCCTTGAAAATTTTTATTTTTGATTAATAATTTTTCATCATTTTAATTACTTTAATTCAAACACTCATATGAGAATCAATATTCACACAATACAAATTAACAATAAATCATTTTAATTTAAACACTCACTTGAAATATAATTCTCACTTACTATATATTAATAACTAAAATTAAAATAAGTTATTAAAATTCGTGTCAAGTTAAAATGAAAAACTACTTTACAGAGGGAGGGAGGGTGTGGTCACTTGGAAATAAGAAAATCTGCATGATTATTTCGGAGAATTGAAAGATTTATTCCTTTTTGAAACAATACATTTTCCTACTAGAGTTGTGAACTTGTGACTTCCAAAAGTGCAGTAGCAATCCATATTAAATTAAATAATGGCTTCTTTGAGTTCTTCTCTTTTTCTATTGGATTCTAAAATTAAATGGACCCACTTCAATTTTGGACCCAAAAAGTCTTGCAATTTACTAGATATATTATCTATATTTTGTTATTAAATTACTTTGAGGTTCCCCCCCCCCCCCCCACCCCCCCCCCCCCCCCCCCCCCCCCCCCCAAAACAAAAAAAAAAAAAAAAAAAAAACTTAAAATGTGAATTCTATTGGTATAATTGGTTAGTTTATTCAATTAAAACATTTAATTATGCTTCTAGATAATTAAAATATTTTTATTAAAAAAATAGAGTTGAAGGGTAATTTCATGTAGCAAGGTGTACTGTATTTATCTTGGCTCTAAAAAAGATGAACCAAATGATTGTTTGTGGGTCTAGTTATTGATTATTAGTGGGGGCAATAAATATACGTTATTATAAAAAATAAAAAATATATATATACCACCTACCAGGCTACCACGAGTTAACTAGTAAATAGAAAACATTGGTGCAGAAAATCATTTAAATTACTAGTAAGTTTGACTAAATCAAAGGAGAAAGCCTCCATAATTGTTGTTTTGAAGTTGTTGCACGAGTATAATTATAAATATAAACTTTAGGGTCAACATCAACGTGAGATGGATAATTCAATTGGGATGCCGATAGGTGTGTGTGAAATAAATGAGTGGGCTCCATTTTCTTGATTTGATTATATTATATTAAATAATTTTTGTGTAGTATAGTGTAGTGTAGACTCTAGTGTGGGGGCATCAATTGCTCATCAATCACATTAACAAGCAATGGGTGGCCTCTCAATTATATATGTCATACTTTCAACGTTATTCCTACTTTTAATTGGTTATCAAAAGTTTTCTTCAAGGATCATTGGTGATGAATGAAGGATTGAAGAAATTAAGAGGATTGGGGATGAATGAAATATTGATCCTATCTTGCATTGATGTTTGGTTAATATTTGAGCAACAAGAAGAAATTAAGATGATGGATGGTTCATGGTTCATGGTCGGTTATGGTTACTCCCGGTGTTGAACCGTAACCGTAACCGGCCCTTTTAATAAACAAAAAAGGAAATGTAAAATAGGTCGAATCTTCATAAACATCCACAAATTTATCCACAACCAAACCACATGAAGCAACTACTACAAGTGTTTATAAACAAAGTTCATAGCTAGATGCATTCCATCTATGCTCTCATAATTAATTTCAGACAAGTAAAGCACTGGACTGACATTAATTAGTCAATTAAACATACAATACAAAGGCTGAAAAATAATATACATCTGCATGCATAAATCAATGACAAAAGCAACTACATTTCATAAGAAATAGGTTCTTGATCTCTTACAGAACTGTTGAATTCAGAATATTTGGACATCATCAATAAATAAATACACACTAACAATTCCTAAAACTATCTTCTAGTTACTGACTTCTAACAAATTAATCCCAAAATTTACCTGTTCAGGCAGCAGTTTGGTGATTGGGCATCTTTTCTAATATTTTACGAGCCATATCTATGTTCGACTCGGATGCAAAAGCTTCTGCGAGAGCTTGGTAGACGTATGCATCAGGTAACAGATCCTTCTTTTCCATGTCTTGCAGATAGCCCAGAGCACAGTTCGGCTTTCGGCACTTGCAAAGCCCATGAATAAGAGCCATGTAAGAAATTCTGTTTGGTTGGCATCCCTTATGCTCCATTTCGTTCCAAATATTAAGAGCATCATCCGGTTTTCCAGAATTGCACAATCCATCTACTAGAGTTGTATAGGTAATGATATTTGGTTCCTCTTCTAGTTCTATCATCCTTGAAAAACACAAGACAGCCTGATCAGTGTTGCCCACTTTGCACCAACCATCAATTAACAAGTTGTATGTAACTACTGATGGAACAAGTCCCTTGCCAAGGATCTCACTCATAATATCCTCCGCTTCTTTAACCCTTTTGTCCTTACAAAGTCCCCTAATGATAGTGTTGTAGGCCACTACATCGGGACAATAGCCTCGTTCACAAATCTCTCTAAATAGCTTGATACCTCGGTCCAGTTCATTCATTTTCAGAAAGCCATCAATAGTTGCAGAATAGGCAATCATTTCAGGGAGGAATCCTTCTTGGCTCATCTCAGTAAGGAAATTATAAGCTGCATCGGCCTTTCCATCTTGACATAGTCTCTTTACAAGCAACGTATAGTTTTTGATCCACGGCTCATGCCCACAAGCGCGCATCTCCCTCAACAAATCAAGCGCTCCAGCAACATCCACTTGTTTGCATAAGCATCCAAGTATGCAATTGTATGTGAAGTGTGTTGGTTGGAGTTCTGTCTCCTTCATCTCATTGAGGAGATTAAAGCATTCATTCAACTTTTCAGCATTGCTCAAGCACTGAATCAAATTATTGAAAAGTACAACACTACGTTTGCAACCACATAGATCCATAGAATGGAACAAATCTAGAGCCATATCTAACTCACCGGCACTGCACAAACCATCAATGACAGTTGCAAAACTAGTTACATGAGGCTTTATATCTGTTAATGCTTTCATGCCTTCCTGACTAATTCCAAAAGTAGCCGATCCGGTACATGCCTTCAGCAAGCAATAAGCTTTATCAGCATATCCACCATTAACTAGATCTTTCAAAATAGAACTAAACAGAAACATCCTCCTCCCTGCATCCATATCAGTTAAAGCGTCTTCAACCACTCGAACCATACCTCTCTCATCCGCTATACATAACAAAATCTGGGAAATTATTTTCGCATCGGGAAGAATTCCAGATTCCTGCATGTATTTGTACAGAACTATGGCTTGTTCTGTTGCCTTCGCCTTACACAAACCTCTAATTAGTACATCATATATGGAAATGTCGGGCAAAAATCCAATATTTTTCATTTTATCATACAATTGTAGAGCTTTATCCACTCTATCTTCCCTCACAAAGCCATGAACTAGAATGCAGAATGTTTTCTCGTTCAAACTAATCTTGAGATTCATCTCAGCCCACTCAATTAACTCAAACGCCATATCCACTTCCCTGCACTTGCTGTAAGACAGAACAAGAATAGACAATATGTGCTGATCAACCCATCCCCTATTAGTCAGATCATTAAAAACCATAGTCGCCTTATCGAACTGTTTGGCATTGCAATAGCACTGCAAAGCCGGCGTCAATGCATGCTTGTCGATGGGCCAACCCAACTCTCTCATTTCGCTCAACCTATTCTCTAATAGGTTAATATCACCACTTTTTGCAATAACCTCCAACAAACAGTTATAGCTGTAGTCATTCAGAACACAAAGACCCGACATTTTCATTTGATCAAACAAGGAGTTAGCTTCTTCAACTAGACCTTGATTACCTAAGCACCTTAGAAAGAACCCAAATGCCCCCGGTGGCCAATAACACGATGATTTAGTTAGAGACGCAGCAAGCTCCCTCAGTGGGTCATTTTGTCGAGCAGTTGATAGGATTGCAGCCATGGCGTTGTACGCATAACAACTGTGCGAGTAGCCACGCTGATTCGAGGCCCATTGGAAGAACAGCTGAGCCACTCTCCAATTTCTGAAAGATTTTAAGACGGTTTCGACCCCTTGGGGAGTGAGTACTGAGCTCAATTCTTGAAGCTCCGGCGACTCCGGGCAGAAGGGTCTTTTAGTGAAAATGGAGATGAGGCATTCTTCGGTTGTGGCAGTTTTCTCGCTGCTGCTGCAGAAGAACTTGTTTTGTAAGAGAGGAGAGCTGTGATTTATGCTGAAACGGACTGTGGAGGAGATGAAATAGAGAGTTTGGTTGGTCGATTCGAATAGACGAATTGCGCAACTCTTCGGTTTGGCTATTCTTGTTATGTACATCGCTATTAGAATTCAATTAGGCTTTGCCGCTGCTCATACAAATTCTGGGGTTAAATCATAGTTTCCGACAAACTGTATTTCTCTCTCGGTTTGGCTTACAGAGGCCGCGCCGCCGTTTAACAAATGATCCAATATTTATATCTTCTCTTTCCATATTGATAGGCCCCACTTGCAAGCCCAAACGAGACCAAGGCCCAAAAGCAGTTCGACCCAAGAGCACCTCGGCCCAAGAGCCCAGAACCTCGGCCCAGAAGCCCATGGACTTGGTCCACCCCACGATCTCGGACCTGTTGTAACTACTTTTAAAGTTATCTATAAATAGTCTCTAAAGCTAGATTAAGAGGGGACATTCTGTACTTTCTACTCTCGAGAACTCAAATTGATATAAAGGCTCTCCTCTCCGTGAACGTAGATCTAATTAACGATCGAACCACGTAAATCCCGTGTTCTTATTCATTGTTTCATCATCGCAAATTCACTCTAAAATTTAAGATCGAACACATATATTTCTTCTTTTTCTTTATATTCTTTTGAAATAATTTCTTCTTTTTACCGCAGAAGCATTTTTTTCTTTTTCTTGTTTACTTTTCAGCCATTTATAAAGGATAACACGAGAGATTCAGTTGAAGGAAATCTGATTGTTTAGAAAGAATACCCAGTTATGGTGTTAAGATCACCACTCTTCACTCCGTTTCTTGCTTCTGCCTTTGCTACACCAACCATTCCTCATGGTCTCTCCCACTCTACGATAACAAATTCTCTCGCCCACCAAGAATGCCCACCAACTGTTCGACGTAATGCTCCACCGCTACTAGAGCTGCCCAAACTCCCTCCGGCTTCCGCCTACGTGCACCTCCCTTTCTGCCGCAAGCGCTGCCATTACTGCGACTTTCCCATCATCGCCCTTGGCTCTTCTTCCTCCCATCGCAGCGACAACAACGACCCCCGCATATCGAGCTATGTGGATACTCTCTGCAGGGAGATCATGGCCACCACGTCGAGCTCCAGCACGCCTCTTGAAACTGTGTTCCTAGGGGGTGGTACACCTTCGCTCGTACCCCCGCACCTCGTTTCCTCGGTCCTCAACACACTGTCGTCGAAGTTTGGTGTGCGTGGAGATGCGGAGATATCGATGGAGATGGACCCCGGCACGTTTACTGCGAAGGCGATGAAGGAGTTGATGAGCTTGGGTGTGAACAGAGTCTCATTGGGAGTTCAGTCCTTTCAAGATGAGTTGCTCAAGTCTTGTGGGAGAGCTCATGGAGTTGGTGAAATCTATGAAGCTCTTGATATTGTAAAGTCTTGTGGGGTCGGGAATTGGAGCATCGACCTTATATCGTCGCTTCCTCATCAGACCCCGACGATGTGGGAGGAGAGCTTGCAGCTCGCCATTGGAGCTGAGCCCACGCACGTCTCGGTATACGATTTGCAGGTGGAACAAGGCACCAAGTTTGGAATACTGTAAGTTCAAAGCCTATTATGCTCAAAGTTATTCAACCATTTAAACAATGTGATGGATTGGCCTTGAAGTGATCACTCAAAGTCCAGTCAGAGCTAAGAGTTGCATTTGAGATCAAGAGAGATGGTTATGTTGAACAATGATCATCTATCTTTAAAAATTTAACCTTTCGATTTCAAACTTGATGTTATGATGATTGTGTGTTGTATAGGTACACTCCTGGTGAATTTCCTCTGCCTTCGGAGAATCAATCAGCCGATTTTTACAAAATGGCTTCAAGAATGCTGAGGGAAGCAGGTTATGAGCATTACGAGATCAGCAGCTACGGCAAGAGTGGATACCGGTGCAAGCACAATAGTACATACTGGAAGAGCAAAGCTTTCTATGGTTTTGGGTTGGGTTCGGCTAGTTATATTGGCGGTGTAAGGTTTTCGAGACCGAGGAGGCTCAAGGAGTACACGAGCTACGTTCAAGGTTTGGAGGATAGAGTAGCAGATCACATTCATATGCAGTCAGATGGGGATATCGAGACGAAGGACTTTGCAGCAGATGTTGTTATGCTCTCTCTAAGGACATCTGATGGCCTGGATTTGAAGTCTTTTAGAGAAGCATTCGGTGAGTCGATGTTGCTCTCGATTTTGGAGGTTTATAAACCCTATCTGGAGAGCAGGCTCGTAATCTGCTTAGACGAGCAACAAAGAAACATTGCAGCTGATGAAATTATATCGAGACATGAGAAGGCTGCTTATCTTCGCCTCAGCGACCCAGATGGTTTTCTGCTATCAAATGAATTGATAGCTCTTGCATTTGGAGCCATATCCCCGTGACTCGTTCTTGGAACTTCGAGCAATCGATTCAACTTACATCCCATTGCTGTTCTATTCCAGAATCGTTGCTAAATTTCTAAGTTTCTTAGAGAATGATGAGGAGAATCAGTTGTTCTGTTTGAAATTTTGAATGCTGCTGATGTGCTCAAGAATGACTGCGAGATTCCATATATTGGTTGATAATGATGAGGAAAATGAGTTATACAACTTGTCTAATTTCAAATTTATGGACATTTTACAAGACCCTCGATATCTTATCTAGTCTAAAAAATAGAAATACTGAATCAAGTATTACAACAGCTAGGAAGATATGTGGGAAAAAATTCAATGCAGCTAATTTTCCATTGTGTCATCATCACAAGTCTTCGGTCGTTGGTGGCGATTGCATCGGAAGCAAGAACGCGTTCGTGCACAGCGCTCATTTGTTACTGGTCACAATGATTGATGCCAACAAGCTCACCTGAGAATAGGAGCATATGAGGGTAAATAATCACTTCCATGTTGATTAATAGTTGTTGGAATTTACTATCTAGTGTAGTGAATTCATGGTGGATTGAACTGATAATTGCCAAGAAAATAATTTCACCACTTCAAACAACACATATGCATAGATGAGGTATCACAAGAAAAAAGGTTGTAACTTGTAAGACTAGAGAAAGTTAGTTACCAGATACCATCAAGAGGGCTTTGGTTTTCTCCCAGGTCTCGAGATGCGCTTGAGCTGTGTCGTTCCTTTTCTCATTTCCCTGCTTATGCACCCAGAGCCATGAGATCATACACATTCATCTTTAGCGTTTTTAATTTGAAACCATTGAATGTGTGTCTAGATTTGTAGACAAGGGCAGTACCTCTGATACAAGTACACAATTAAGTAAAATATAGGAAGGAACATCAAAATCAGTACTGAGGTAGCCAAGTACAGTATGCTGGTATGCTTCTGCAGTGGAAAAGAACGATATACATTAAATGAGGAGAAAGCAGGATAACTCCTTTAATGTCCAAAACTATTACATATCATTTTTGCGACAAATTATATATGCTGTGAGGATAATTTTACTCTACTAAGCAGAAAATAATGTTTGTGTACACCAGAGAACCTGGGTGGCAAGGAGTAACTACTCACCTTGCCTCCGAGAGAGAAAGGTTTTTTTCCTCTTGAACAAGTATGGGCATCACAGAACTGGTGTAAAAAGAATTCTGGAAGAACATTAGCAGAAGGTTGTTAATAAACATGAATTGATGAAGCCATTTCATACTCCAGGGTTAAGAGAAAAAGGTACCATGTAGGCGGGTTGCGGATGGACCCTCGTTCACAGGAAAACAGTTGTTTGCAAGATCCTACAAGGAGATGAAAAGCGCCTTAGATCAGATAATAGGAACTAGGAGTGCCTTAGATGATATACTAGGAACCAGGAACAACCTCACACAAGTGACGGTTCCTTGCAGCAGCAGCAGGATTACACTTGGATTTATGAGATTGTGAATTAATCACGTAATCACAATGCAAAGCTCCGCAGAGATCTGCCAAACACTTGCCATGGCTCTGAAGGCACAGGAAGCAGTGATGTGGTATTCATATATACACATTTCAATGGAAAATTATAAGTTCAACCACAGATTAAGGCATCCAACAGAGGAAACAAAATATTACTGTCAAAGTGATCACATGGTCCACATGATTAATGGATGATTTGCTCATAATGCAACATAAATTCTGGGGATGAAGACAAATTTCTAATAGTTCTGATTAGCACAGATGGATAACAGCCATGTAAAATACAAACATTTATTAAAAAGAAACTAAACTCAGGCGATTGATCTGCTTTTAAATAATGTGACAACAAATGGGGCTTTCTCAAAAGAGATTAAAGATGATATAATGATATTTCATCTATTAGTTCTAACTAACACAAAACAAAAAACAAGGAGAGAACCTTGAACCCAGTAACCATAAGGAAAGACAGTGTCACATACAACATTTAGAAGATTGTTGTGCCTGTTGTCAAAATGCTGATCCAAATATTTTTCTGCTCGGAAGATTTTCTTACAGTAACCACATCGCCATTCATTAATGTCAACATGAATCTTATGTTCCTCCTGGTCTCTGAATAGATCATTGCTTGAATGAAGTCTGCATCTACTTGAAAGTTGATAATTTTCTTTCAACACAAAGGGCATAAGATACTGCATAAAAAACAGTTCAAAGTCAATAAGGCAAAGAAGGCATCTCTGTGTATATCTAGGAAGATGTTTTGCAGTTCTCAGTACCTCCTCTACAATCTTCCATGCTGCTCGACTCCTATCTCTTGAACAATGAACTTCTTGGTGTTCTTTAAGATTTCTAAGCATTAAAATAACAAAATTGAGATCACCAGTACTATGACAGCCATGTGCAAGGATTCAAATTTATTTTTTTTCACTTGTTTGTCCAATATAAAAGGAAAAGGAAGCAGAAAATAAGAAAGTCAGTCTAACAGGTATAATATTAAAAGATCATAAGGAAGGAATACTCCTAATTAATCTAGTTTTTCATATATTTCTTTCAGATTGTACATCTATATCCATTATGACCCAAGACTCATTCATTGTGTTCCATTTGGAGTTGGACTTTCAGAGGTCTCTCACACAGTTAGTTAGTACCCACCCATTCTAATCTGCACAGATAGATACACTTGATTGTGTGATCTGAGTATGGTCACAAGTATTCCCTTCTTGCTTACACTTTGAAGCTTCAATTGATCAAAATTCATGTCAAGTCCTCAGTCAAGCTATCTGACTTATATATTAATCTCCTCCATTATCATACAAGTCTTGATTTACAAGGCCTTTCTACATAGTACATTCTACTTAAACATCACTTTCATGGTATATTCCAAGCCAACAAGGTACTGAAAATATTACTACAAGTTCTGATTCTCACCACCCTTCACCATTAACCACAAAAATTAAGTTTCTTCATACAAACACATATACCAGTATGTATTATCATTCTCCTTGTTCCACTCGCCTCTAATCTAAGATATAGAGCACTTCTAGGGAATTTTCAAACCTCCAATTGAAACCTAAAGCCTCCACCATATGCAAATTAAGATAATCACTAGAATTATAAAGGGATCATGCAGGAGCTTGTGTCTTAATCCTAAGGTTGAAAGGGTTTTATTAGTACTACATTGGGAAGTACAGAAAACATAATATTTATAACCATCCACTACACAAGGCACATTCTACATTTATTCACATATAAAGAGTAGATCTTATGTGTTTTCGAAGACAATCAATTTCTGATAGGAGCATTCATGGTGCAGCAATCACTGTTCCCCACACAGAAACTACCCTTTCAACAGATCCACAATCTGCCTATAACACTTCCACTGCATCCTAAGGTGTAAAATAAGTTCTCTTTTACCCCATAAACAAAATCCACAAATTTAAAACCGATGAACCAAAATTATACCTTGAAGTACCGATGTTGATATCCTGCAACAAAAAAATATAAGAGTTAAGTTTGTTAGTGTGAGCCAAAGTGCCAAACCAATCCTTATACAAATAGATAAAACTATTGTGGAACAACTTCAGAATTCTATCACTCGCAAGTCGCAACTTAACATTACTTAAAAGTGAATTCAATACTAGATAATAAATGATGCATATATTCTATTTAAGCAGCTAAAAAATAGAATGAATAATCAATACATGAACATATTAATCAATTTACATCAAGTAAGATACTAGATACAGACCAAGAATAACAAGCATAAACAGTCTAACATAAGGTAGGAGGAAGCCTACAGCGAAGTCTTTCTAAGAGACAATAATAATGCAAACCTTTAAACTAAAGCACTCAGAAAAGTGAGTGATCAGTATATTACACTAAAGAATTTTAGCTGGCTTCCTAAATTTATCATCTTCCGTGTCTGTGAACATCAATTTCACGCCAAAAATCCTCAAAATTATATCTTTCCTGAGCAAACCAGCGGCATCAACCAATAATCACAGTTTAGGCTTTTTTTCTTCAAGAATTCGTTATTGATATATAACTTTAGGCTTTGTGTAATATTAGTAGATTCCCTCGTGAACCAGAATTTATTACTTATCTGCATCAGGTTTTAACAAAGTCATTGGAAGCAAAATAATTCGAAGAAATAATCAGTCCTTGATTTATGAAGTCAAAGTGCACAAATTTCTGAAAGACTACAACTTATTATAGCGGAAATCAGAATGAATACTCGTGATCCAGTATCATATGGGCTACCATGGTGAATTCAAGAAAATACGATTAAACTCGAGAGTGTCTCTGAATTACTACTTTACAACAGATATAAAAGTTCAAGATTCTTCTTTTCCCCTTTGGCCCTCTTTGGGCTGTGGGTGGATCTTGAAACAGAAAGATTACCTGCGTGAATTCCGATTGAGAAACAGCAAAGGAGAGCTGTAAAGCGATGAAGAGTAAAGATAATCTGTAAATGGGTCTCGTCTTCCCCATCTCTTGACTCTCTCTCATTCGGAATAAACCCTTCATCAAGTTTTTTCTTGAGTATATACTCTCCCTCCCTCTCTCTCTCTCTCTCTCTCCCTCTCTCCCTGAAGTCGCAAATATGCAGATGCGCTGCGCTTTCAACAAAACCACCTTATTCGCATTGCTCTCTCTGTTTGCTGTTTGCTGTTTGGTTAATACTTTTGGGGTTTGAAGATTTGATATCAACTCGTTTGGATGTTTTATTTATCAATTTTGATTATTGTAATTAATAATTATTCACCCAAAATTAACGATTTTATTTCTCATCTACATGAGCTTATTATTGGTTTTATTTATTAAAAATAGTATTAATAAATTCACCTAAAATTACGAAGTTTGGTCGGTAAATGACACTTCGATTTTTCAATAAAGATCAATTTTGATTTCTTCTTTGCTAATATAAAATAAGGGGTAAATAAACTTATCGAATTAACTTCTCATTGATGTATTCTTTCATCGAAATTCAATCCAAATCACGATGATATTTTCTTGTTCCTGAATGGGCCTCTTTCATCTTTTTAGGTTTATGCTCTACTCCGGGTAAAAATCCGCCCGATTTTGATTTGCACATATAAGACAAATCTTGCCAAAAGATTTTATCAAAATAAGTATTAATGCAAAGCATAATACTAATATTAAACAAAATCTAATACTTCCTCCGTCCCACCCAAATAGTCCATTTTTTTTGGGCACGCAGACCAATAAAGTCTCTTTCTTTTTACTTATTCAATACATATTTTTCCTAAAAAAATTGTTATAAAAAGAAATGAGTCTATCTTGTTGGGACGGAAGGAAATGGCAAAATGAGTCATCTTGAATGGAACGGAAGAAGTATAATAATAGAGCTTGAAAAATAGTTTGTTATGTTGAACTATTGCTTTCAAAACCTAAAGCTTAAAATTTTAGGTTGATTATGTATTTAGACTTATTTTGGAAATTCAATGTTGGAAGTTAATTACAAAAAGAATGAATATTTGAGGTTTTCTTTAACCCAATAAATAAATATTCCATCAAAACGAAACAGAGTTTACGGCAATATCCAATATTCTTCAACTGTAAATAGTTAGATAATAATATTTCAACCTCTTCAAATAGAGTTTAAAAGCCAGAAATCAAGAATCACCTTTGCATACCTGTATCTTTGCTACCAGTCATGAATCATAGTCAATAATTTTACAAATACATCTTCTAAACATTATGATAGGACGACATTAGATACACAAGAGAGGTTGCCTCATAGTTACCAGTCAGAAAACATAAACAGGACAGTGCTTGTTCTTCGTTCTTCAATAACGCATCGCGCCTATTTTTCACTTGAGGTATTTCACCATGTATGGGCCTTCAAGCTCGTAGCCCAGCTTTCGATAGTAATGCCTCGTTCCAACACCTGAAATAACAGCCATCTTGGTTGATCTGTGCTCTCTAATAGCTATCCTTTCAGCCTCCTCCATTAGTAGTGTACCATAACCCTGATGTTGCAGTTTATCGGCATCTCTTCCATGAACAGGAACTGCAGTCCCATAAACATGCAACTCACGAACAATTGAACACTTCCCAGTAAGCTCTGGGCAAGTGACATTCTTTCCACATTTTCGCAAACGCAATAGCCCAACAAGTATATCCTGGATTAAGACACAAGAGCACGTTAGTCCCATTGGTAGAATAAGATGCACTAGATTTTCTTTGCAAACAGTGACATATAATTGTGCCAGCATGAGTAGTTATTAAAAATCGCAGTAACGAGAATTGGTACGTTTGGCTGGTTAAATTGTGGACTATAACAATGCTGGAGTGGCTAGTCTAGGTGAGTTAGCTATACCTGTAGTTGGAAGTTGAATCATGTTTATCATGGAAAACAAATAATTATGTCTTTAATGCCGTACACGTGTGGTAAAGTTGTTTGTCTAACACAATGAAGATGAAAATCAAGTTTCTTTTTCCCAACAAATTCATCTTTTTTACTTTCTTTTCTTTTAGATGTCTTATTTTCAGAAAAAAATTGGTGGTATAGATGGTCGTTCAGCATTTGCTTTCTGGGGAAGGACACGTTACGACAAATCTACCACATTCTAATACCTAAATTAACAGTTTAGGAAATGATAAATTGCATGCTACATATAAAAACCAATAGAATCGAACTCAAACTTATGTGAGAAGGGAAATTTTGCACTTCTCCAGGAAGCGGAATCTAAAACATAGAAATAATAAGCAGCAAGCATCTCAAATTCAGAAAGCATAATGTAATAATGCAACTATGTGATGGTTAGTAAAAAGGTACAAGCACAAAACTTTATGTGAACTTAGAAGGTTTGTATAATTTGAGATCCTCACTTTCATTTCTCAAACTAAACAAAATAAATTGACATTAGGTGGCGCACCTGGCGTGTGTCTTCGTATGATAGAAAAGTTTCCCAGCCTTCATTTGCTGTATAATCACGGCGAACAAGCTGGACTTCCTCTGGCCTTATCTTGTGGTGAATATCCTGATTTTTATTCACTAGAATATCAATTTAATGGCCAATAAACTAAAATATCATTACACAGAAATAAAGTGTGTTTACTTGCCTGGATACCAGCTTCACGTGTTCTAACATCTCTGCATTTCAAGCCCAAATCATCCATCCTTGCTAAAGCTAGTTCCCGAAGATTACCCTTCTCAACACCAGAAGTAACAAGAGGCATAGGGATATCTCGTTGAACTCGATAAACACGAGTCCAAGGAGGAACCATAGCTAAAATTCGAGCTATAATGTCGACAAGCTGTTCAGGAGGATAATTTCTATACCTGTATGTGATTATTACAAGAGACCAAATTACCTATTTAAACAGTGAAAAGCAGGCACAAAAGCAAGCCATATTGACTTCTGATAGGAAAAATGTGATATATATAATAAATAGCTAAAAACTATACCTGCCATTTTTCCAAAGTTCATAAAGTCCTGTTCCACGAATGACTAAGGTTGGATAAATTTTAAGCCCATCAGCTCTAAAGCGAGGGCTCTCAAAGAATTCTTTAAAACTTTCCAAGTCTCTCTCAACCCCAACATGTGGAAGATCAGGCATCATATGAGCTACTACCTGTAATAAAATGAATAAACTCAATAGAACAAACAAACATTCATATTGTACATGTGAATATTGCAACTTTCAAATGTTATGAGGTCAGAGTTATTGGTGATGGTGTTTCATGAGTAAGGAATATCAATAATTGTACAGGATCTGCAGGCTTTGTTAATATCTGCTTCAGGAAAAAGTGGAATGTATAGTAAAAGAATAGAGAGTAGCTATAGAAGAATGAAAGATCCTAGCCTATTTTCTTATGAATTTGGTGCAAAATGACTGGGATTTCCCCAACATTAATAAAGTTAAAAAAAAAGGTTTCTTTAACATGCTAGGTTCTCTGAGATGGAATAGCAGTGAAACAAAACTTTCCACTTCATAGAACAGTGTAGAGAAACAAACACCTTGAAACCAGCATCCTTTGCCAAGCAAAAGCAATCAGCCACAGCTGCTACAGTGTGACCCCTATTAGTGTCACGAGCAACATCCTCATATGTGCTCTGAACTCCAATTTCCAGTCTTGTACAACCATATGAAAGCATCTGCCTTAAATGCGGTCCAAGGCAATAGTCTGGCCGTCTAAATATTCAATAAAAAAAGCAGCAGTCAGTTGCAAGCACGAAAATTAACAGAACAGGAGAGGAGAAGGGAAGGGAAATAATTTGTTTGCCATTTGAAGAAGTAAAGTACGCACTTGAAAAAAATGCAAGAAACTGATGTGCTCTAAGGGAATATCTAAATAACAAGCTAGCATCTTTCAACTTACGTTTCGATTGTCATCCCAATACACTTTATTGCACTGTGCTCAGAGTAAGATACTGCTTCTTCAATATTGGCAGATGTATGCCCCGATAAAGCATCATGCAAATTCCTAGTAAAATAATCACGGTACTCTGAGGGTAACGACATAAAAGTACCACCCATCAAGATGAACTCGACCTGTATGATTAACATATCATAAAATTTCAATACCAGTAATGCTTTACAGTAGATTAAACCAATACATAAATCAGCCTCAACAGCAAAAGAAAACCTTGTCAACACTGTGACCCAATCTCTTAAGTTGGTCGATCCTGCTTCTTGCCTGGACATATGGATTGTATCTAAAACACCAAAAAGATAACGAAATGTAAGAAAGCCAAGTTCCTCAAGTACACCCACTATTCTGAGGAACCAAAAATCAAGTTTCTAAAATAGAAAAGATAAAAGTTCCTCAAGTACACCCACTATTCTGAGGAACACAGAAAGATGGAGCATAGACTGAAAAGTATCTTCTTATGTCACTATTTACACAAAAACAGATTCCTCCTTCTAAGAATCTAAATATATCCTTTATCAGACATTCTGCTTTGCGATGACAAAAATTCAAGTTCTAATGTGAATAGAAAAAGGCAGGCAACTAATAGAATGTGAAGTTAGATGACTACTTTATGAACACCAATGAGAATACCGAGGAAAAAATGAAACTTCTTGAGATGAAAAGGAGCAATATTAAATGATGGATGGCACGGTTCAAGACCAACTAATCAATGCCTAGTATATACTTTGAACAATCACCAAATGACTTGATGTTTGAAGCGACCAAAACCAAGTTCAGATGGTTCTGCAGGAGCTCAAACCTGCTATATACCTTGTGAAGGGATCAGCAGTTGAATCATGACAAATTGCAGAATTAAGAGCCCAATTATAAAAAACTTATATGAGGTGATAAAAAGCAAATCTCTTGAAACATCTCTAACGCTTCTCTACGTAAAGCTCCACTGGATTTCACAATTAAAAGTAAATCAGTCTCCTAAAGCAAGTACCAACATACAACATATTTCAGTGATTTCACTTATGGCTAACAAGCGCACAAGACACGCATCTTGTGTTTGTTTTGAGGATTATAGATCATAAATGATAAATCTTTTTCATCATATAACAAGCAGGAGCTCACACGTTACAAAAAAAATTAAGCAAGACCACAATTTTACCTAGCCCTTATAGCTCTCATGCTAGTGGGCTCGTATCCCGTATAACTCTGCGTACTGTACTCGAAATCGGAATCGGGCCCACCGGGGCAATACACACATATGTTCCCCGTGGTTGCGATGTGCGGACAGCGGTGAGGCTTCGACATGACGGCGACCACCGCAATACCAGACGCCGTGCGAACCGGTTTCGCCCGGAGTTTGGGCAGCAAGGCTTCCTTCTCGGATTCCGGCAGCGCCGCTATCATCTCCACGAGCTTCGGCGCCTTCGAGAGGCCGTACTTCCGGCACGCCGCCGATTTTACGGCGTTAAGGTCGACGTCTTGGCCCTTGCGCGAGAGATCGACCATAGTGGATACTATCTCAGCGATTGCTTTGACGCGTGCTTCTTCTTCGGAAAGTCCATGGGCGATGACCCCGCCGCGGCCAGGCCGCGGAAGCTTCCTGTTTTCGGGGATGGCCTCCACCGCCGTCATTCTTTTGCCGTGAAGATGCTGAAACTGATGGAGACGATATTTGAGGGTTTAATGTTAAACCATTTTTTCTTTATATAGTTTTCGTTTTATTCTATTTTCCTATACAAAAAATACCAATATTTTTGGGTCAGAACCCAAAAGTAGTGGATCCTCAAACACAAAAATAAAAAATAATCATTTTTAAAAAAAAAAATTAGAAAGTAGTCGTTCTTAGTCTAATATCCTACCATAATTACATGACCCGCGATAATTACATGACTAAAATCAAATCATGTTCATGTAATTACACGTGTGGTTGTAGGATGAAATTACACGATCACGACTGTCACTTGATCATGTTCGTGTAACTTAGAGCTGTCAATTTTTGACATGTCACGATAACCCGACACGAACACGCAAGAAATTAATGAGTTAGTGTCAAGTCTTATCGGATTCAAGTCATTATCATATCGACCCGATAAAAACACGAAATTATCAAGCGGGTTTGAGACGGATTTAGGTTACCTGATAACATCATTTATAATATATTAATAATTTAGATTTTGAATAAAATATAATTTTTAAACTATTTTCCCAAAATATTTTGTATTTTCTTTAAATATAAAAGTAATTATATTTTATAAATTTAAAAATTATGCATTATTATTCTTTTTTTATTATAATTTTATAATTTCTATGTCGTTTTATCATATAAATTTAGGATTTTATCGTGTCGATAACGGATCGTGTCATTATCGTGTCGATATCGTGTCGTGTCAACAAAATCACATTATAAGATCATTAGTCATATATTCGTTCAATTTTGTACAATTATGAATATCAGTTATTAAGGGTGAACAAAATTAACCAAATCCGAAAAATCAAATTGAACCAAACCGAAATATTAAATTTGGTTTGGTTATGTTGTTTTTTAGTTTGGTTTGGTTTGATTTTATTTTTAGATCCGAATTTTAATTTTATTTAGTGCGGATTTAGTTAAAATCAAACTGAAAAATCCAAAAAAATGAATTATTTATTATTATTGTAATATATTTTAATATAATTTTTTTCCCGTGCGAAGCACGGACATCGCACACAATTTTATTTAAATGAAATAATAATAAATTAATTTTTTCAAATTAAAAATATTTTCAAAAAATATATTTTTCTGAAAAATACAATGCATAACATGGCCGTGCATTGCAGGTACAGGTACGATAAAATAATAATTTTGGTAACTACCCCTCTCTCAAAAGTCTCCCAACTCTTGCTCCCTAACAAATGGAATAACAAAAAATTATGTGTAAAATGAATAAACCAAGGGAAATATGTCCCACAAATGAAATAACAAGAGAACAACGATTGAGAAAAAGTCACATTAGTAAGTCAGCACTCCCAGAAATCAAAACTTCATAACAAAATATCATCTAAAAAGTAGTAATATGTAAAATCATGAAATGTGAAGAAATGAAGCAGATAGATATTAGGATGATCACAATCTCGACTGATGAGGTAGAGAGATATCCTTCTTCCAATCCCATAGAGAAAAGAGTCCGAAAGAGAAACTGATGAGATGAAATGAAGCAACCTCTTTACAAAAGTCCTCCAATAAATACTCGGTGAAAATTCTGAGATCTTCCTGCGAAGATTCTACATTTATAATAACCATGAGTGACGTACCCCATGGATTGAGCTTGGTAACTTGATGAGCATAACTTAGAGACTTGAGGAGAAAGAAAAGAAGTGTTCGAAGGAAAGTGTAACAGCCCAAAACCAAAAATAACATATTGTTAAGATAATAAGAAAAGTTCTTTTATATTTGAAAAAAAAAATATATATATATATATATATATAAATAAATAAATAGAATAAAATATACCTATGTTCATACTAAGGCTAGCAATAGGTCTTTTATACTTAGTAACAAGTGTCGGTCATGCAGAGTGGAGTAATCAACTCTATATCCTAGACTAGGGGACTATAACAATTTTATCCTAAATCTCATGTTAGTATAAATATATTAGTACACTACATTCTTTTACCATATTTACTTTTAAAACCAAAAGAAAACTAGAACACATCAGCATCTTCTCGTTTCTTTTAGTTGATCTTCTTTGGATCGTCAATCTTAGAATCAGGTGTGGTGATCTAATTCAGTTATGCAGTTGATTATTATTGTCCATTTTAATATTATGTGTTTAGCCGTATGTGTGATTATGAAATCAATTGGTGATGAGTTAGGGCCGTTTTAAAACTGCCTCATTTTGCTCTCACTTCAGTTATTGTGCAATATTTATGTTATGTCGTCAGGAGCCCGTAAATAGGGTTCAGGACGTCACGGTCCTTGATTATACACAGTGCGAATCAGTTATGCTATGTCATGGTACCGTATGTGCTTACCATTTTATTAACTTGGACAATGTTAGCATATGATCCCACACTAAGTATACTTTTTGCATGCTCATTCCCCACATTATATTTTTTTTTAGGTGCTTGGAGTGTGGAGGTACGTGGTGATTCGAATAACGTGTTTTTATATTAAAATTTTTTTATTTATTTTCTTACGTGTATCATTTTAAAAAAGTGGGTGTTACAGAAAGTAGAAAAACGAACTGGCTCTGGAAGTGCAATGGATTATAATTATCATTGTGATTAAGCATGCTACAGCCATAACTGGATATCATCGAATAGTTGAAGTCATAGTACAACAAATTTGGATTAGAACATTGTGAGACCCAAAGCCTACTGTTGGTCCACACATACGTAAGAAGGAAAAAACTCCATGAAGCGCATGAATCATGATCATCATTAGTAAATTACTTTAACAGACCCTTCACACATTCGGTTGTTATGACAACAACATTATATGATTGTTGTTACCTCCAGTTCATATTCAAGATGATATTTTTTCTTCATTGCAAAATGAATAAATTAAAATGTTTGTGAAAATTTGACTGCTAAAAACACAGTTACAAACGCATGAGGCTATTACATTTCAAGGAATAACAAAAATAAATTTTCACATCTTCCTAAATGGGTTAAGAAGTTAAAAAATTATTTTATCAACACCTTTTATTCTTAACTTTGTGGTATGTAGTTAAATGGTAAAACATCTCAACCAAAATTTATAAGAAATTCGAAAATCAAACACATAAAATTAGAAATTCAGAAAATTAAACATCTAAAATCATGAATTCAGAAATTTGGAAAATTCAATCTATACCATTCACAATTTGCAGGTACCTGAATCTTTTGGGGAATAATTTCTCCGGTGAGATTTTGTCGAAAATCGACCATTTCCAACAGATATAAATCATAATCATCTCCGGAAACCTTCTTTACAGCCCCATCCTTCCTGCTTTGGACAACATCACTACTTTGAAAAAGCTTATTCATAATTCATGCCTGCAACCCCTTCAATCCTACTGTACGACTACAGCCTCATAGGAAGCAAATGCAACAGAGGATTTGGAATCCAATAGATTTGCTTCTTTTATATTGGAGAATTATTATTG
This sequence comes from Leonotis leonurus, assembly GCA_026898415.1. Classification (NCBI taxonomy): domain Eukaryota; kingdom Viridiplantae; phylum Streptophyta; class Magnoliopsida; order Lamiales; family Lamiaceae; genus Leonotis; species Leonotis leonurus. The sequence goes on along the minus strand of JAPKLX010000020.1, from coordinate 33,832 downwards.
TTATCATAAATTTGTGGTTTAATGCTCATAATTGAGAAGTAACTTTTCATGAAAAGAAGCGATTTTTTATATACTAACGTTAACTGCTCTCTTAATAGTAACTGTCAAAACCTTCTTTTTATATATTATATTGATTTCACATATATTTATTTTTTTAATTATATTTTATCTTATTTTCAATATTTTAAACATTATATATAATACTCTAGTAATTTTAGATTTACAACAAATAAATTTAATATTTAATAAATTATGTAATATTTATTAGGGTTAATATACCTAAATAGCCATTTCTCAAACTAATTAGTAAATACTAGCCACCTCAAACAAATTATGTCAATAATAGCCATTTTTCCTGTAAATTTACAAATTTAACCTTAAATACCATAATTAAATTTAATGACCATAATTAAGTCAAACATTAGTCGGTAGTTAGTCGATGGTTACCATGTTAACAAATATTGATATTTCTCTTACAAAATCCATTCCTCTCAGTCTAATTTCATAAAACCATCTCTTTGATTCACTCTGTCTCTGAATCCGAGAATTGATTTAGATTCAATCTGAGAATTGAAAGACCACGTCGCCGTAGAAATTCTGCAGGAAGGTGGTGATAATCCCAAACATCAAGAGATTGAAAGTATCATATGGTGAGGATGAATTTGGGATGATTTGTATATTCTTTTTTATGTCATCGTTTGAATTTGTTAACTAATGATGAAATTGGGATGATTCGTGTATATATGTGTTGGGAAGTGGACTCCAGCACCTCCCGGAGGGGGGGTCCTCCGTGTATCGTACCCGAGAGAACTTATGGGAGTGTGGCCTGCCTCAGTCGAAAAGGGCCTGCACTACCATTGTTGACGAGAGGTTAAATGAATTGATTAGTACTACTCATACCAACATGGTGCATCATCTTTTCAGGTGACCCCTTAGTAGAAACTCCAAGGTTAAGCGTGCTTGGCTTGGAGCAATACTATGATGGGCGCTCCCGATCCAATAATTGGTATCAGAGCCGGGGCTTCAGATGTGAAGAATCGAATCCGGCGGTGCCATCCCTAGGCAAGGAGTGCCTGAGGGGAGTTGTTGTTGGGCACAACAACTCTAGGGGTTATGACGATTCACGGCCGTAATCCGAGGTGTGAGATTGACGGTCCTCTGGGTGTCATAGGTAGCCCTGTGGCCCGGGTTTGAAGGAGCGCCAGCATATGATCTCAAGGTCCGATGCATCCTCCAGAGTACCGGGATGGTGCTGAGGGGGGGATTGTTGGAAAGTGGACTCCAGCACCTCCCGGAGGGGGGGTCCTCCGTGTATCGTACCTGAGAGAACTTATGGGAGTGCGGTCTGCCTCAGTCGAAAAGGGCCTGCACTACCATTGTTGACGAGATGTTAAATGAATTGTCCTGGGTCAGCCTGTCAGTGAGGACTACCATTGTTGACGAGATGTTAAATGAATTGTCTTGGGTCAGCCTGTCAGTGAGGACTACCATTGTTGACGAGATGTTAAATGAATTGTCCTGGGTCAGCCTGTCAGTGAGGACAAAGCAGGCTGGGAAAGAAAGTGTTGGTGTGTGGGGCCAGTACGTCAATTCTGATGGGCGCTCCCGATCCAACAATATGTATATATATCATCAAGTTACTGTGAGTGAGTAATTGATATATGTAATTGCACGAAATTGAGCGATTACATGACTGGTAATCTTGCAATGTTGTTTTGTCATTTATTTCTTCCTTTAGTTTATATGCTGCTATTATGTCTTAATTGTTCTTCTTTTTTATATTTGTAGATGAGGTCGCTATCTGTTATTGTAACATTTGGAGGGCAATGGATGAATGATGATTATGTTGGAGGTGAAAAACGATTTATACTAGTTCCTGAAAATGATTTTACATTCAATAATCTACTTAGTCGAATCAAAGATATAGTTGATGCCGATGCACGACTCTACACCTATTTGATTAGCACCATTCTTCAGCCACTTGGAAGTGATAATGTGAGGATGGACATTAGGAATGATGCTGATTTGAATTATTTGATGAATAGGTTTGAAGTGTTCAAGTTATTTGTGTGTTTGTCTCCTATATTGGTTGAGTCTTCCTCACATCTATTATATTCGAGTTGCATGGAAAATAACTTTATGGACTTATTGAATCGAAAGAATTCTCAAAGGACTTCTGTGGTTGATAGTGTTTCAGATCCTGACCATGTACAGTCTACAAATTCAAGTTTCAATGCTAACACTAATTATGCTTCTAGCGACTTTGATGAAGAAGATGATAATTGTCATGAATTGTCAGAATTGCAAACTGAAAGTATGCAAAGTCGGCAGTGGGTAATTCCCGGAGCTCTGTTCCATGCATCAATTCCTATTGATGATTCAATCTCACATGAACAACATGCACAAGGTAAGCTTTCCAAAGGATCTAGATTCAGTGATAAAGAGAGTTTAATTATCGCACTTGGTTTGCATCACTTACTAAATAAGAAAGAGTATCAAGTTATTCGTTCTTCTACTACAATGTATGTTGCCATCTGTAAGTACAACGATTCTTGTGATTCTTGTAATTACATTTAGCTTCAATTTACACAACAAAATTACACGAGCATAACACCACATATGTAATTACATTTAGCTTCAATTTACACAACAAATTACACGAGTATAAAACCACATATGTAATTACATTTAGCTTCAGTTTACACGACAAAATTACACGAGCATAACACCACATATGTCATTACATTTAGCTTCAATTTGCACAACAAAATTACACGAGCACAAGTTCTTGTGATGTTCTCTACTCATGAAGAAACAAAACAGAACAGTGTATCTTATATTCTATCACACTTCAGTTAGAGAAACATATATGTACAAACTCGAAACAGAGCATTCACATGATAATCAAAAATAAAATCACTATTTCTAACAATGACAAAAATGCTAATATCGACATTATAGGAGAAACCCACAGATAAAATTATACAACTGTGACTATATGCAATACCATACTCTGACAAAATTCGAAGATTACTCACCTGTTCTGGAGCTTCTTTATTCAGATTTCCTTGCCCTTGACAACCTCGTTTTCTCTTGTAATGACGTAACGGAAGCATCTCAAAATCATCGTCAGTTTCACTAGTGACCTCTTGGTTTTCCTCCATGGAGAACAGGATCGTGGTGAAGTCGATTCGAACAGGTTGGAGGTGATTGAAGGAGGTGGATTCCTATTTCACAAAATCGATAGGTGTGATTGTGCGCCTGGAAGTAGTTGAAGCGTTGCTGAGAATTGAAGACATTCAAATAATTTGAACTGCCTAATTAATGTGGAATTAGAGAGAAACGATGGTGAAGAGGTTTAAGGAAAGGATATAATTGTAAGTATGACCATTTTTTACTTTTTTTTTAAGTGGCTACTATTTACTAAAATGTTTCAAGATTGACTAAATATGGGCTTGCCTCTATTTATTATCATTTGAAACTTGAAAATTATTGAAGATATGTTATTTTTTTTAATTCTAATTTTTAGTTAAATCTTTTAAAATTGATTTTTTATTTTCTAGTACATACAAATTATTAAATACATATATGATTAGGTTTTAATAATAATCATTTTTAAAATTAAATGAAATTAGTTACGAAATAAAATATTTGGACAAACCGAATCAACTCGAATCAAAACCAAATATTTTTGGTTATTTTTTTTTCAATGCGAATTTTAATTTGGTTTCTTTTAGTTTGCCAAAAATCGAACTAAATACCCGAATAATAACCCTACCAGTTATTCACTATTCCGTCCATCCCACTAAATATAACACATTTTCTTTAATAATTGTGCCGCAAAAAAAAATGTAATGCTTAGTGAAATGGCCGGAGTATTATTTACTGAATTGTCTTAAGAATAAATATTATGGTATATCAATCCATTTATTTATTCAGAAAAAAATAAGTGTATTTCTTTGCCTCCTCCTCCTTCCTGCCTCTGAATTTCCCTGCTGGAACTGCTCACCACCGGCGGCTGATTAGGCAATATCTCTCTATATATCTCTCTCGCTGCATCTCCTTTCTCATCTTCGCAGGCAACAGAATACCCAATTTCAGAAAGTGAAATTACAAACGCGGAAGCGGGTGTCCTCCGGTGACCCTTATTCATGAAGACCCGTAGCATTTAGTTATGCTCGACGATTGGTTCATTTATTCATTCTTGATAACAATTTTAACTTTCCATGGCTATTGGAGGAGAGGAATCAGTTGAGAAGAGAAGTACACAACTTGAGAGAAAAGTACTGGAGAGAGTGGGACAAGTCATCTCCTCCATCCATGACGCCAAGCATGTCGACCAAGTTATCGTAGCTCTCCACTCTCTCGCCGTGTGCATATTCCCCCTCAAATTTGATTCTATTTCAGGTAATTTATCTGAACTAGTGTATATATTATAACCAGGACTTGTGGTAATAAAATTAATGATTCTTTATTGTTGGGAAATGTAGGTAGTGTTGATGAAAAATATCGAGACCAGGTACGCATTTGTCCTACTTTTAAGTCAAGGATTAGATTTTGGGATCAAAGTTGAAGAAGCCCCGGAAAAAGAGAGATCTTTTTTTTGTTGTTGTTGATTTTTGATTGCCTCATTACTGCAATCTTTTGTCTTCTTCTTGTTGGGTAGTTAAGCGCCGTAGAGGTTCCCAGCGATGACGAGAAAGCTGAATGGTGGCGTGTATTCTACAAAGGATCGGTGTTCCGCACATTCAGTAGAGTATTGCTGTATGGTAAAAATATCCTCCCCCTATTATATTCTTCTGGATTTCTAGTATATATGCACTTCTTGGGCTTGTTATTCCAGTTGTGTTTTAATGAGGTAATGAAGTTTAGGCATTCCAATTACTGGCTAGTGCATATTGCAAGAATATTTATGTTAATGTTTTTTCTATGTGACAACAACTTATGCCTGAGACACACTTTGTTTCTTGTTCACGGCAAAGCCAGAACATCGTGGATACATTTCTGAGCGTGAGAGTTATTTGGCCATAACAGTGCAAGCTCTTATGTATTCAAGTTCTCTGGTCTACATTCTGTTCTTGCTCTATATGTAGAATTGTAGATGCAATCTCTTCTAATAGGAATATCTTATTAAACAACATCTTCCTATAGGAAGTGTTTAAAAATTGAAATCGTTAATATGCATATATATATTTGAAATTGTTATACTGGTTAGTCATTTGATAAAGTGAACTTTTCTAATTATGTAGAATATGGTTCCTTTCGATCTCTAAAAGTATTTTCCTTGGTTTGCAGATGTTGCTTCCAACTGGCTAACCTGCTTTCCTGCTTCTGCAAGGAAGCATGTTTATGATTCATTCTTTATAGACGGGAGTGCCACTGAGATAGTTCAGGTGGTGGTTCCTTGTCTCCAGCAGAAAGGTGAAAGTGACAGTTATGATTTAACTGCTGTGGTTCTGAATGCAGAAAGGTATACGAGTTGATCTTCTATCATAGTAATATTCTCTTGACGGTGTTGCATTTGACATTTTCTATTAAAGGTCCAACACTTCATGACCTGCTATGATTCTTACATGTCTCTGCATATTCTATCACAATATTATTCTCTTGACGACCAGATCATGTTTGGTAATAGTAGCATGACTAGGCTCAAACTCTACCAATCAATCATTGTGTTCCATGATTTGTTCTTAACAATTTTCATATGCTATCATTTGATAGATTACTTGTGATTTGCCTGCTGGAGAATGATTTGGTATGTCAAATGACTAGAGAGTTCGCTGGTGGTTGTCAATTTGAAGGCATCAGCCATGAAGTAGTCAAGAAGGCCATTTCTGCAGTGTCACAACTGATTACATCAATTCCTGACAAAGCAAGAGCAGGAGCTCCAGCTTCACTTTCCCCACGGTATCCTTATTTTGAAACCTAAATCCTAGTAAAAAGTCTGGAACTGTGAGTAAGAGCTTATAGCTTAGGTTCTCTATCTCAATCTGTTCAAAAGAGCGCTTAAATGTAACATACCTTCTGCTATCACCAAAACTGCAGCTCAATTAAGATATTTGATTTAGCTGATAAGTCAAAATAAATGGATGGGTTGAATAGGGATGTGCGGGATGTGCGGGATCTGCATGCTTCAATAGATCATAAATTTGTAATTTTCACATAAATACAACGTGAAATTCAGGGTGTTGTTCTCAGTTTAATATATTCATTACTTTTTCTACTCTGATGCAACCCTTTAATTAATATTTCAGTTTGTTCTTCAAAAAACTAACAAGTCAACTTCTCCATGGAGCGGAGGAATGTGATTTGAAGTTGGCAAATAAGTTGGGTGTTGCAAATGACAACCGTTTGGATTGCATTTTCATTGGAGAAGCATTTGCTCGCATTAGTCGCCGGGGATCTACCTGTAATAAAGGCTGAAGTATACGTTTCTAGTAACCCCCATATTTGATTTGAGCAGAACTCTTATTTTGATGTGTGTATCCTGGCAGATGTGCTGGTAAGTGAGTTAATTCCGAAGATACTTGGGCAAGTCCGAAGCATCTTGGCATCAACTTCTGATCTCGCCTTTAGAGAAACATTTGAGTCAAAACCTGGTTTGCGCTTCTGGCTGAAGATTTTTGAGGCAGTAAGTGATTCCCATTCAGTGGAAAGAATAGCTGAAGAACTCTTGCATCAGCTAGCTACTCAGAAACTTAATGAAGTCGAAGGTTACTGGATTTTGTGGGTGCTTTTTAGTCAGATCTACAAATGCCATCCTTCTATCAGGTACATGAAGTGGTGCCAACTTACCATCTAGTTTTCAGTTGAAAATTCCAAGTAACTGAGTATGGTCACTTACACCTTTTATGAATGTACTCTCTTTTATAAATTAGATAAATTTCCATTTCTATGCACTCATTCGGCTCCCAGAGCACCTCCTTTTATAATGTTAATGAAGATTGAGTACTCTAACAAGAGAATCTAATCCTTCATGCAGTCATCGTTCATGTAACTAAATACATTCGTAAAAAAAAAGTCACTTAAATCAAGTGTTAAAGATAATTAAGATTCTTGAAGGTTTAAAAAATAAGGGACGTATGATACTGCTATGTCAAAATATATCCGAATTGTGACCGGAGATTTTTCAATTTCTTTTGTCTTTGTTTAAAATGTACTCTGTCATCTAGATTCCAATGTGTAGGAGAAGCTATTCTTGGCTTTGAGTTTTAGTGACATGCTTCTTACCTTTGAGTTCCAGGTTCATTTTTGTGGAGAAGTTTTTGCTCTGGAAAGTATTTCCCACCTGTTGCTTGAATTGGATTATTCACTTTGCTGTGCTTGAGTGCCCACCTGAAAGTTTTTCATCCAAATCTTACAATGCTCGAAGTCTCTGTGACACGGTGCACCATCTTATAGTAGCATGGTCTAGAAGAGAGTTTATCCAGTCATCTTCAACTGAGCAGCAAATTTGTATCCTTTTTAAGTAAATTACCAACCGTAGCAGCTGTAAACTTTCAGAGTTTCATGGACAGAGACAATATCTTGCTTTATGGGAAAGTATTTCAGTTCTCGTGACCATTTTCTTATCATGCTCGTACCTTTTCTACTGTGACCATTTTCTAATCATGCTCATACCTTTTATACTGTTGCGCCTTCACATAGTGAACAGATGTAACTGCTGCTTTAGGTCTTTGCTTACAGAAGATGACTAAAGAAGATCTAGATGCAACAAAAGATGCATTGCACCTAATTCTTCAAGGAATTAGTTGTAAGGACTTGACTTTTTCTCTCTTGATAAAAACTCTTTCCATTTCTTGTCTAAATTTTCTAATTACTGTAAAACTTTTGAACTGTATGCAGGTAGATTGGAGAGCCCTGTACATTTGATTCGAAAAATGGCAAGCAGTATTGCTTTAGTATTTTCAAAGATTATAGACCCCAGTAATCCTTTGTATCTTGACGATAGTTGTCAGGAAGAAACCATTGACTGGGATTTTGGCCTAGCAACCCGAGAGGTTCCCGCCACTTCAAAAGTGCTTGGTGAAGAAACGACTCATGAAAGAGAAAGCTCTTCTGCCCTAGTATCAGGAAATGAAATTCAAAAGAATGGAGAGAAGGGGGTTCGTACGTCAAAATCTAGGAAGAACAAGGAACCAGCATTTAATCCAATTGACCCAGATGAGATTATTGATCCTGCAGAACTAAATAACGAGTACACCTTACAAGAAGAGAGCGATTATGCAAGTGATGATTCTCAAACATCAAGCGAGTCATCGTTGCAACCTTATGACTTGACTGATGATGATGTGGATCTGAAAAAGAAGTTCACGCAGTTGTTAGATGTAGTTGCAGCATTAAGAAAATCAGATGATGCCGAGGGTGTAAGTTGTAGATTATCCACTAATTTTCTACATGCCTTTCTTACATTACACTTCTTTATTGCTGTTAGCAGTTCCGCCCATGTTAGACATTTGTATTAGTGAAGTATTTTCAAGCTTCATTGTGCTTAAGTTGTAGATCATTCTTGAAACTTTGATAAATGGTTTGCAGGTTGAGAACGCCCTTGATGTTGCTGAGAACCTCATTCGAGCATCACCAGATGAGCTTAAATATATAGCAGGCGATCTGGGTAAAGCTCTTCTACAGGTTCGTTGCTCTGAATCTGCTGTTGAAGGAGAAGAAGAATCAGCAGAAGAAAAAAGACAGAAGGCCCTGGTGGCATTGGTCATCGCAAGTCCTCACGAATCTCTTGACAGTTTGCACAAATTGCTCTATTCACCTAATGTGGACATGAGTCAGCGGATCATGATCTTGGATGTAATGTCCGATGCAGCTCAAGAGCTTGCAAATACTAGAATTTTGAAATCAGAACGTTTACCAGTGACTCTCATATCCACCTCCGACCAACCATGGTTCACACCAAGAAATGATGGTCCTACTGGGGCAGGATCTTGGAAAGAGATTTCTTCAACAGGAACTCCATTGAACTGGTCTTATTCTTATGAAAGAGAATTACCATCCAAAGCAGGTCAGATCAAGAGGGGGAAGACACGTCGATGGAGCCTCCGACAACCAATACAGGGTAGCCAGCTGGAATTGTCTCAAAATAATTTTCCTCAATATGCTGCAGCCTTTATGCTTCCGGCCATGCAGGGATACGATCAAAAGAGACACGGGGTTGATTTACTGGGAAGGGATTTTATCGTACTCGGAAAACTCATCCACATGCTTGGTGTCTGTATGAAATGTGCAGCAATGCATCCTGAAGGTTCTGTTCTAGCCGCCCCTCTTTTGGACATGTTAAGATCCAGGTAATGACATTCCTACATATTTGGCTTCTTCATATAAGTACGAACCACCAAATAATTTACACCACGCTCGTGAAGTGTGTCCTTAATCGCATGCTTATGACTTAGATATTTGCCTGACATTGCACAGGGAGATATCTCATCATGCAGAAGCATATGTGAGAAGGTCTGTCCTTTTTACAGATTCATGCGTTCTATTGGCCCTTCATCCCTCATTCGTTGCATCCGCCATTATTGAGGGAAATACTGAAATATCCGAAGGGCTTGGCTGGATACAAACCTGGGCACTAAAAGTAGCTGAGTCAGATACAGACAGAGAATGCCAGACGGTAAGCAAGATACTTCACTTTCACGACTTCTAAAATTCGAAATCATCTTTCCTTCGATGATCATAGTTGACTTACAGTCCAATTCAATACCAAGTTGAGCTACATTCCTCTCTGTTTTCTTGATGGTCACTCTTGGCATCACAGCACAACACCGTCACAAGTTGTTCTTTTGCTGCTACGCACGCTCACATATTTTGGTGGAACAATGTGCTTATGATGCTCGATATTTTGTTATATGCAGCTTGCAGTGGGATGCTTACAGCTGCATGCAGAGATGGCTCTGCAAGCTTCTCGGGCACTCGAGTCATCGAAAGACACTCCGACTGCTAATGCCATTACTCTATTCCCAACTACTTCCAATACAAGAACCATTAAGCTTCCCTACTTCAGTTCCTAGATACATTACTTCCTTGTACAGTCCTTGCTATGCTCAGGATAAGTTTGTCTTTGTTAATTTATTGTTCTACGAGTTATTGATCAACTTCTTGTTTTGATATATTCCTAGATTTTATTTTTTCTCAAGTATCTGTTTTTAAATGAATCGTTGCAACAGTGGGACTTGTTTTGATATATACACAAGGAAAATGAATATATAGACAAGAAACTCATTATTATGCTCACGATGTCATTATTTAGAAAAAAAAAAGCCTTCCGTTACTGAATTAATTAAAAAGAATAATTTACTGGAATATATTAGAAATAGTGCTGTCAAATTTGTCGGGTCGGGCTGGCCTGGTCCAGCCCAACGGGCCAACGTTTTATTTTGGGCCGGGCTGGGCCGGCCAGCCCGAAAATTTGATGGGCTAGCAAAATCTTAGCCCAGCCCAGCTCTTTACGGGCCACCGGGTCAAAAAGGCCCATATAATATTTTATTTTTAAATTAATAATTTTAGTGTCCAAATAAATTATTTAGAGTAATGAAACAACATCTACAAGCCTACAATATTATTGATATTTGATTTATTAATAGTTATAAAATTAAATATTATGTAAAAATTATTATTATCAAAATAAAATAAAGATGAAGAGTAATAAAAAAATACACATGCTATTATTTTCCTAAAACAAAAGTTACAAATACCATAAAATTTAGTTAACCCTAAAATTAACTTTTTAAATAAATAAAATATATATACTTAATTACCGGGCCTAATTGGCCCATAACTTATAGGGTTTTTTTGGCCCATGGCCCGTTTGGCCCATCGGGCCACCGGGCAGGGTAATTTAGGCCCGGGATTTTTTGGGCCATCGAATTTTGAGCCCAATCCAGTCCTAAATGCGGGTAGGCCGGGGCCAGCCCATCGAACCGGGCCATTTCAGGTCGGTTTTGACACCTCTAATTAAAAACATATTTTACATGTATATTATAGATTAGATAATAATTTATCTATTTATTATTGTAACTCTAGTCATATCTAGGGGTGAGCATCGCGTCAGACTTGGATCGATCCGAACCGATCTACTAGCACCAAAGGCTTGAATGTTTTTGAAACTCGGACCAGATAAAACTCGGAATTGATTGTAGACCGATCTAGACTCTGGCTCCGCGTTTGGTTCAACTAAAAAAAATTCAATTCATAATTTTGTTCATGTTATACATATATGTTTCTAATGTTCACCAACGATTTAAAAAAAAATTACATAATTAAACATGTTGTAATATTAAATATTTTCATTTCAAAACTAAAATATAAACTACAAAAAATATACCAAATCTGGACCAGTCCGGGTTTGCACACCCGTGGGCCGTGGCTGTGTCAATGGGGTCGATTTGAACCGAATCTGGATTTGCTTTGTTCGATTCATTTTCGAGGGAGCGAACCGGACTTCTTAATTTTATAAAACTCTCTCCTCTCTCTGCTCTGGCCTCTGTGTTAAGTTTGCTCCCTCCTCAAGAAAACATCTCCTTCGTCTCTCTCCCCTCGAAACAAGCTCGAAAAAGTTCTCTCAATGGAAGGCGAAGAAGGAGTACAGCAGCCGCAGCTAGTGCTCGCGAACAATCTCTTCCTTCTATCTCAGAACGACGTCGATGACATCGAAAAAGTCCGCCTCCGCGATGAGGTCTTCACTTTCATCGTCGCCAACGGTAATTGGACTATTTTTTATGCCGTTCGTTATTGAATTCAGAGTTATTAGCTTTTTCCCCGCACTTCATTCTCTTGTATTTGTATTGGTAGATATGGCTCCATTGTACGAAACCCTAGTTGCCAACAAGGTTTTGGATTTGGATCAGAAGGCACTTGATTCAATGCGCTCCAAGATCGATGATGAGTTGAAGAAGCTCGAAGAGAAGTAAGTTTTTTTTTTTTCCATGAATTTCTGAACTTTCTAATCGGCTTGCTGAGTATGTTTCTAAATCTAACTGAAATGTCATTTTGTAACATCATATCTTCGAAATTTCCACAGCGTTAGACAGTCCTTGATGAAGTTTTTCCAGTAATTAGAGAACATGTGTATTCCAGGGGTGGTTTAATAATTGATTGACTCACATTTTCATTTTGTTAAGCTGTATACTTCTCAAATTATAGTTGCTGCGTATTTCCAAAACTTATGCTGTCCTCATATTGTAAATTTGTAATTAATTACCTTTTAGATTCACTAATATGTGGAGAATATGGGCTATGTTTTAGACCTTCTAAAGTTCCAACTATTGATTGATTGTTTTCCTTAATGGTTTGTCTCCCTGATTTCTGTAGGATTGCTGACGCAGAGGAGAATTTGGGTGAAAGTGAAGTTAGGGAAGCTCATCTGGCCAAATCATTGTTTTACATTCGAATTGGTGACAAGGTACTCACCAAAACTTTATCTTTCTGATCTTTTTCTATATGAATTCCTTCTAAATTCTCTAATATCCAGGAAAAGGCACTGGAACAACTCAAAACAACGGAGGGCAAGACTGTTGCAGTTGGACAAAAGATGGATTTGGTGTTCTACACGCTACTAATTGGTTTCTTTCACATGGACTTTGATCTAATCTCCAAAAGCATTGACAAAGCTAAGAAGTAAGCGTCAATGTTCATGTTACTCTTACTTACCCAGCTGTTCTGTGTACTGAGGTTTAGGCTGATTTTGACTTTTAATATTACAGCTTGTTTGAAGAGGGTGGTGATTGGGAGAGAAAGAACCGTTTGAAGGTCTATGAAGGTTTATACTGCATGAGCACTCGCAACTTCAAGAAAGCAGCTGATCTTTTCCTTGATTCTATCTCAACTTTCACAACTTATGAGCTCTTTCCTTATGATACCTTCATATTTTATACTGTCCTTACAAGCATCATATCACTGGACAGAGTTTCACTAAAGCAAAAGGTATGTTCTTTAACTAGATCACTGATATTTGTGTTGCCTTAGTAAGAGTTTAATCGGAAATAGACGGGGATTCTTCAATTTTAATCAACAGAAGTAACAGTTTCTAAGAATAAATCATATTGAGTAGACTTGCTCAATTTTGAAAGATGCATATCTTCATATTGTACTTGTGGAGAATCAAACATTATGAATAAATTTATGATGCTTCAAGAAACCCCATTTCTATTTGTCAAATACCTGGTAGTTGGATTTATATGCCTTTTAAATGAGGATTAATAATCATGTTGTAATTTGGCTTATCCTAATTATATATAAGTTCTACCACATAAATTTATTAATGATGTGATGCCATGTTAGTTTTGATCTCATCTTTTTTTTTGGTTATTGTTATAATGACTTACATTGTCATTAGGTGCTATGGAGAAGAACGCATGCGTCTTAGAATTTATTTAGCTTGATAATTACGATAAGCTTTAGTTCTCTTCTCTTTTGAATTCCATGGTTATCAGATGTTTAAAATTGATAGCTTCATATTTCTGGTTTTCATCTTCCATGTTTTTGCTTAAAGTCTCTGGTAATGTGCCTTAAATATGACGAGAAACTCCTAGTGATGGCTTCAGTGTCAAGGCACATCTTATTGGTAGTGCTTTCTAGGAGGTACCCATGCATGGTGGATTATGTAAACCTTGTTGAGTCACTCAGAGCGGTTGTTTGAACTGAATGATTAAATCGATTTTGGAGTTCATTGTTTGTAATTAATTTATTTAATATCTTGCTTAAAAAGCTCTTGCATCTCTATTAGTTTCTCATCTCATCCCCTTCCCCAACCAAGACATCGAAATTAATGAACATGTTCTTTGCGGTTTGGATATGTGGCAGGTGGTGGAGGCCCCAGAGATTCTAACTGTAATTGGCAAAATCCCATACTTATCAGACTTTATGAACTCTCTATATGATTGCCAGTATAAGTCATTCTTTACTGCTTTTGGTAAGTACCCTATTTCTATTAATAATTTCAAGGTTCTTGTTCTTCGTGCAACTGCTCATTGTGCTCTGATTTTTTTATGTATTTGCTAATTATGTTATTGTGGCGTTATTTAGCTGGTTTGACTCAGCATATTAAGTTGGACCGCTATTTGCACCCACACTTCCGGTACTACATGAGGGAGATCAGAATTGTGGTTTACTCGCAGTTCCTAGAATCCTACAAGAGTGTAACTATTGAAGCTATGGCAAACGCATTTGGAGTGACGGTGGATTTCATTGATATGTAAGTGCCCAAAATCCTGATGGAAAAATGCGTGACTTTTAGTTTATCTCATTCCTCTATATCTTAGTGGTGCTTAATGTGTTTTTTCTTTTATTTGTAGCGAGCTGTCTCGCTTTATTGCAGCTGGGAAGCTGCACTGCAAGATAGACAAAGTTGCAGGCGTCCTGGAAACCAATCGTCCCGATGCTAAGAATGCTCTGTACCAATCAACCATCAAGCAAGGGGATTTCTTGTTGAACCGCATTCAGAAGCTGTCCCGTGTCATTGATCTTTGAAGTCGGTTCTGTTCTAATACTAGATTTTGTTTACCCAGAATTGGAAACTGACTATGCACGTCGCGCTTGTTATCCTGTTATCGAAATCGACATGTTGAATCCCAGAGAAATACATGCATCTGGTGTTATTTGTTACTAATGTTTTTATTTTAATTTTCTGATTTATGTTGTTTTCAAGATGGATTCTAGTTAAAAAGTATTTTTTTAGCGTGGTGCAATGGATCTCCTGTTGAATTAATTAGCAATAATGAAATGAAGTCCCTCTCTATTGCAGTCTTTGGGAATTTAGACAGCACGAAAGTGCAATTCAATAATGGGGATTGAATGCTATTGATCACCAACCTCTCTTGCTTGTGTAAGTAAGGGGTATTTTTTTTCAAAAATAAACTATAAGGGTTGTTGCTCGTATATAATTCCTATTTGTAGAAAATCATGAAATTGCACAAAGTATTTCAATTTGGAATTTGGCTCATAAAAGTCCACCAAGTTTCAATTTTTTTTGCTTACACTCAATTTGGTTCACATTCCACACAAATTTTTAGTTTCGCTCACATTCCATTCAATTAAAGTTTCAATTTTTACCTTACACTTAATTTAATTTGGTCCACATTCCACTCAATTTTTTAGTTTGGTTCACATTCCATTCAATTAAAGTTTCATTTTTTTGCTTTCACTTAACTTAATTTGGTCCACATTCCAAACAATTTCTTAGTTTGGCACACACTCCCTTCAATTAAAGTTCAGTTTTTTAATTTGGCATTTTTAGTTTATTTGTCAATTAAAGTTGGTTTATTTACAAAGAGCAAAAGGAATTAACTTTTCATACATATAGTACATTTTACCTACACAGAGAGATGTAATTTATAGTACAACAAAGAGGGGATTAAAGTACTGATCACCCCCTCTATACTTATGTAGATAAATAAGTATATTTGAACAATTAAAACATATTACTTCGAAAGAAAAGTAATTAAAAACAATTTAGAGATGCATGATTATTGATTCATAGGTGTATCCTTAGTAAGATGTAAGTTGGTTGGAAAGCAAGATGTGAACCACAGTATGTTGCGAGTAAGAAACAAAGAGATACAGATAGATGTCTATATATGCATTCTAAACCTCTGCCTGCATGCGACAGTCAGCAATTCTCAGCCTGATGTAATAAAACTGACTATATCCCACATTTCACCTCCACAAAATCAGTTCTCAATAAACCATTGGAAGAAAACAAAGGAGTCTCCAAAAATTGAAGGAGGGGATAACAAGAAAAGGTCCCAAATCAGTATGCTTCCTCTCGATTTCAAAGAAATTCAAGATACGGTTTCCACTCAGTTCAGACCGTGGCAACGCTCGTTCCAGTTCTGGGTTCGAGCTGTCGATATCTATACTGGATACAAGGTACTTCCAGTAATAAGGATATGATTAATGATGATGAAGTCAAATTCTGCCATGTATAGCTGCCATTTTTGCTTTGAAATGAAATTGCAGTATGAAAAAAGAAAGACGTAACCACTTGAGTGATTGTATTGTATGTTTTAGGTGTTTCAAGTGCGAGTGAATTTTGAGAAAGATGCGGTGAAGAGGGAAGCAATGTGGGAAAATCAGCACCAAGTTGCTGCTGATAAGATATACGATATGTGTGCTGATCTTGGCGGCTTTTTTCTTAAGGTGTTTCTTCTTGAATTTTATTTTGATTTACTTTCTTCTCATTTCTCACAAGGGTTTCGGATTTTTCAAATTTTACCTTCTGTTTGGAGTATATTATTTTGCAGGCAAGAGTTTGTGCTTCATGATAATTGCAACCTTGTTTGCTGTCAAAGTTTGGACTTTTATTAGTTTAAGTTAGTTGAATATATGATTTGGATTTGATAGATTGCACAAATAATTGGGAAACCAGACTTGGCACCGGCTGCGTGGGTGAGAAGGCTAGTGACACTGTGTGATCAGGCCCCTGCAACTCCTTACAGTGTGGTAAAGGTTGTGATGGAGAAGGAATTGGGTCGAAGTGTTGACGAACTATTTGAAAGATTTGATGTTGATCCTCTTGGTTCAGCATCAATTGCACAGGTAATCTTGTTTGTGCCCTCTGTCGAAGTTGGTTTTTTAGGGTGTTACTTTGATTTCAAGAATATGGGAGCTCAATATTCCAATTCTTAAAGAAAGATTCCATCTTTTTCCTCTATTTCCTTCTCAAATTAAGAATGATAGCAAGTAGCTGTTTCTTAGCTCACTGAAGTTTGTTCAAGTGTTATACGGAATTGTTCAGTAGGCATTAAAAGTGAAAACATAGGCTGCGGCTGGATGTGCCCATTCTAGAGAATAGACTTTTAGAGGAAAAAGCGAGACTATGGATTTTCAATAATTGAGATGGTCGTTTGGATCTCTATACAGAATGGTTGAATTATGTGGGAAAAAAATTGTAAATACGTCGTTATGACATTTCATTCAAAAAAATCGATTTGATAGGGTAGTTAGTTTAATAGGAAATTTTATATATCACTTCAACATTTCTTAACCTTTATTTATATATTTGTGCATTTAGTATATTACATAAAAATATTTCATGAACTTTTTCTGAAAAATATGCACATCAAAGATCCATACACATTTAACTGATTATACACAGATATAGTATGGACTAAAGATATGACATATTGATTTTGTCTCCATACATACGTGAATTTCTGTGTGTTTTCTTCAGAACTTGATCTCAAGGATTGAGACATGATAGGCTTGAGGTTTTGCTACATGTAATTGACAGCAAAGCCTCTTTTATAATCTCCTGCATGAAAAGAATTCTAGAATCGTGGGATTTATTCTACTTGACAGTATTTCAGAAGCTCCAGTTCATGTCTTTAATTTTAGAGAACATTTTGATGGCTTGCTCGGAATCTTTACTTATCAACTTATGTCTAATTAGGTCCACAGAGCAAGACTAAAAGGAGATAAAATTGATGTTGTTGTGAAGGTAAGAGAACTTCTGTGCCAGGTTTTGGACCTGATATGTATTTTAAGGTCTGATTGTCTTATCGTTGCAGGTCCAGCATCCTGGTGTGCAAGATCTGATGATGACCGATATACGCAATTTGCAAGCTTTTGCCTTATATATGCAAAAAACAGATATAAAATTTGATCTGTATTCTGTAACCAAGGAAATGGAGAAACAGGTATACTTGGTGCTCATGAATTTCCATGCCAATATTCTTGACTGGTTTATATCTCTATGCTTGCTCCACTGAAATGGCAGTTTTTTTGACACATTTTATTATGAGATGTATTCTTGAAGTGAGTTAGATAGTTTCTATGCCTTAAAAATTCCATAGTCCTTTGCTTGTATGAGGTAAATTACCTGAACTTGTCATTACAACCGATGTATGTATTCTTATTTTTATTTATCTGGGAAACTTCTGATTAGTTGCTTGCTAGGTGTCGCTACTTCTGGGCATGCCTAGGTAATATTAAGGCACTAGGCAATACGGGTCTACCTTAGACATACTCCACCTCTGCCCTTGTTTGTGAACATGTCCTCTTTGGGTTTCTGTCCATTACTGCATTTGTTTTCTTTTGGTTATATTTCCACTTAAAGCGAATAGATCATCTTGCTTTTTTTAATGTTTATATGTATTTTGGACTTGTTTTATCAGTGACGTTTGCTTTATTTTTCTAAGATTGGATATGAATTCAACTTTCTGAGGGAAGCTGATGCGATGGAGAAAATTCGGCACTTCCTATATAGAAACAACAAAAAGTCCCCAGTTTCAGTGCCTCGATTAGTTGGGAATATGCACACAAGGTACAACATTTCATCTTCTTCCAGTAATTTTAGTTTGTAAATATAAATTTTCTCATCCCAGGCTCTTCTTATTCATTTAAATTTTCAGTATTTGTAGTTTCCACTTGCAAGTTCACAAAAACTTGTCTCCCAAAATGCTTTTTGTTCACGGACGCATCTCATCTTGATATTTTTCATTTTACATGGTAGGAGGGTTCTGGTGATGGAATATATTGATGGAATCCCGATTTTGAGGCTTGGAGATGAGATAGCAAAAAGAGGCATTAATCCTGATGGTAAGGTAGCAGCAGCAGCAAAGCAGTAAGCCCTTAGACATTCCAGAGAGTATGAAAATCCTCTTTTATTTTTGTGCTTGTGGTTACTGAAATTGTATATTCGTATAATTTCTTATCATAGCCCGTGTACTTTTTCCTGAAATAACTACAAAGACCCTGCTTTCTTGTCTTTTTGGTTAGGGATAAGTCTGTTTCGTTTATATATCGTGTGGAAATGTACTTTTCCTTCTCTTATACTCCTCATCTTGATAGCTGCGCAAGGATGGGAGATCAGTTCTCTCTTTGTAAAGCACCTTTCACTTTCTTGAATAACATACAGATTGGGGTTTTGGGTAGATCTCATAGCTCCACACCAAATCATTAGGCAGTTTTTGTTTGCAAAAGTTAACCAAGAATGCACATTTATTTCGCTTTCACATTGGATATGCTTGGGAAAGTGATTACTTTCGATCTTCATGTATTGGTTTTGGTAGGAATGAAATGAAAAAAATTCTTGATTTATTTTGGGACCAACATCTTGATTCTTGAGGAATGATGGGTAACTTGAATTCTTGTTGTTCTCTTATCCCTGCTGTGGTGACAATTTATTGTATAATTTGTATTTGAGTTATTGTCACTAATGGTTGCCTTATCTGAATAAGTCTTGTAAAATTCAGGAACATCCTAAAAAGTTTGACTCTGGCTTATGGACAAATGATATTGAAAAGTGGGTTCTTTCACGCGGATCCTCATCCCGGAAATATTTTGATTTGTAGAGGTTCTGAGGTAATCTCTATGCAATATGTTTCTATCTATTACCCTTGCTTCATTTCCTCAAAAAATCCTGTTTTATGCAGTTTCCACATATAATAAGATAATGTTTTTCTTCACTTTAGGTTGCGCTGCTTGATTACGGGCAAGTGAAGGATCTTCCTAATGAATTAAGATTAGGATATGCTAGTCTAGTGCTTGCTATTGCAGATAACGATCCAATCAGGGCAGCAGAAAGCTACAGGTGCTACATTTTGTCTACTATCTTGTTTACTGCGGACAATTAGAAGCTACATATGCTATTATATTACGTCATGAGTCAAATCTTTCTTAACTACCAAACTATATGATATTGAACATCAATTCTGTTGGTTATCCACTATTACACGCTATGATCAGTATTAGTAATAAGTCATGGCAATTTAGAAATCCAAGCATGGTTATGTTCTAAAATATGCAATCCGAAGAAGGGTGGTTGTGTTTGTAATAACAAGAAAAGTGCAGTTATTATTTGTTAATGTGGAAGACTAGATAAGATCTAGAAAAACTGTTTGTATGACTCCTGGGATATTATCTATCTGCATCACTCTCAGTAGTCACCTTTTTATCATCCTTCCTTAAGTCTCGTTGGTGACCATAAATTTAAGTGATTGTTCATAACCTTATAGCTTTATTCTATCTTGCAAGTCTAAAGTGGTTTTTTTGTGCCTTGGTTAGCATATATTTCCTGCTATCGCACACTTGGAATTATCATTCAAAGAACTTGATCATCATTTTCTCCATATTTTCTTGCATCTGTTGGGGTGTACTAAACATGCCTGTGCTGACGTTAGGGAGCTTGGCATACACACCTTAAGCAATTGTAAGGATGAGCAAAAGGAGTTGTTTAAATTGGCTCAAACCATGTTCGATACAAAGCTACCACCTGGGGTAACTATGTTGCAACCATTTTCAGAAGAATCTTCGATTAAAAAAGTTGGCGTCGAGGTAAGCCTATTAGCCTATTACTATGTCACAACCACTTTCTTTTCTTTCTGAAAGTCATTCGAACATTTTTTAATTCTTGCAAGTTCTAAACCAGTTATATCCTTCTTAAGTTCTGCAAATTTAACTTTAACCAATAACTAGATTTTTCTCTTTTTGCATTTTCCACTCTCTGCTTATGCACTTCCTCTCATTAAAAAGCTGTTTAAAGTTACTATCAGCAATCGTATTACCGACTATCGGCTGCAGTTGGAACATTTAACTACACTTTGTCCACCATCTGTTCTCATTTATCTCGAATCATGTCATTTGAGTGTACAATGTTTTGGAGAAGTGAGTGGTTTGTGTATCCACTGAAATTTGTCGTTTTTCGTGGGCTTTGGCCATGTTAGGCATTCCCAGAAGAACTGTTCTCTGTTCTTCGCACGGTGCACTTACTGAGGGGGCTAAGCGTTGGTCTCGGAATCAATTACTCATGTGCTGAGCAGTGGAGACCCATTGCAGAAGAAGCCCTCTTTCTTGCTGGGAGACTAACAGGTGACTTTATAACTTCCAAGTTCTGCAGCAGTTAAACAGTTCCTCGACAATTTATGATTATTGTGATCGAGCAACACGCTATCGTTGCTGGATCGCTGAGCTTTACAAGAAGCCTTACATCTGTACTACAGTTTGCAGCTATCAATTAACCAAATTATTGTTCCCATTCTCATGCATCAGATGAAGAGCTGAAAACAACCCGGATTCGTAAGCGTGGTTTCGTTCGGAAAATGCTCGGGTGGTAGCAGTTACAAGCAAGGTTCAAACAGAGGTGAATAGGGCTGCCATTCTACAGCTTAGTCTGAGTATATTAATATTGAAAACCATTACTGTCAAATGTAATTCTTGCTTATCAGTCCATTTTTCTACTGCTCAGTTACAGACTACAATGACCTTATTATGTACTGAATGAAGACAATCAATTTGTGGACTTCTAATTTTTATTAAAGTGTTTTAACCTTTTTCTTTGTTTTAGTTTTGTGCAAGAGTGTGCGGCTGCCTTAAATTACAGCCAAGTTTTTTTTATTAGTACAAAAAATTATTAAGAGAAAGATTGGATACAATAAGTGAGTCAACTAATTAGGTAGTTAATTGGGCTTTAATTCGCGCCGGCAATGTTTAACAATTAATTAATTAATTGATGTGTCAAATCAGTCGATAACACAAAATAACATCTTTTTATTTATGTAACCTTTATTGATTCTTTGGTTATATAGTCACCTTTCAATTTGGTGTAGAACTACACAACTTTTTTAATTTGTTCTCAATATTTTTAAAAAATTGAACTTGGGAAAATTTCAAATTAAAAGAATTAACAATGAGAATATTTTGCATTTTAATTTCAGATTAAAAGATTAATCAATATATTGGAATATTAAAAATATTATCTATTTTAATTATATTGTCTTAAAAATAAAAAGGATAATAATATATCAATATTTAACGCTAACAATGCATCCTTATTATAGAATCATGAATTAAACTTTTTTGTCCAGAAAGAAAGAAAGAAAAAGAATATAACAAAAAGAGTTGGTACATTTTGCTTCATTTTATCTTCTGCTGGCGAGAGAGAAGAAGACTAGGGGTGGGTCGGTACGGCATACCGAAAATATTTTGTCATACCGTATACCGTACCGAAAAATACGGTATGAAATATTGTATACCGATACCGTACCGAACATGTTCGGTATACCGAACTTCGGTATACCGAACTTCGGTATACCGAAAGTTCGGTATACCAATCGCCGATACCGTTACCGTGCCGAACTTTCGGCATGCCATACCGAATTTTCGGTATACCGTTCATGCCGAAATTTCACGGTATACCGTTCATGCCGAAATTTCACGGTATACCGTTCATGCCGAAATTTCACGGTATACCGAACAATAACATAAAAAAAAATCAAAATTCCTAACAAAAATATGAATATAAATTAAAAGAGCAAGCAAATATAAATCATTAATAACTCACTAACTACCTCAACAAAAAAAAGAAACAAATTTGCCAACAACACGAATATTATGTACATATTTAAAATCTTAAAAACACTACTTAAATATAATAATATGTATATTAGCTATGCTTTACTGCTTTAATAGTAGCTAATATTGCTTTAGGTATATTTAATAAATTATATATATTCTACATGCTTAAATTATTTATAAATAATAATATAATTAATTTATAATAAATTACTTATAATCTAATAAAGAATAATTAAAATATATTTGCAAATAATAATTTATTCATAAAAATTAAGATTACATATATTATAATGTTATTATTAAGATTTAAATTCTTGTGAGTATGATGATTGGTGAATGGAGTGTAAAGGACTCGAATCAAACTTCAAATAGTATATCAGTATAATACTCGATTTGATACAAATTCATTAAGTTATTTGAATAATTAAAATTTATTTGCAAATAATAATTCATTCAAAAAAATAATAATTAAACTTACCTATATTATAAAGTTATTATTTAAATTAAAGTTCTTATAAGTATGATGTTTGATGTGTATAGGGTGTAAATTACTCGGATCAAACTTCAAACAGTATATATATCAGTATAACACTTGATTAGATAATTAAAATATATTAGCAAATAATAATTAATTCATAAAAAAATTACATGTATTATAATGTTATAATAATACTCGATTTGATGCAAATTCATTAAGTTATTTGAATATTCAAATTTAATTTTTATGCATCTATTTTATTTGATTCGTATTTAATTTGATAATGATATTTGAAAGTATTCAATTAGATTCAATTTTTAATATGAATATATACATATTACACATACAATATGAAATGTCAATTATCATATATGAATATATAATTATTCGAATATATAATCATACTTCATAAACTTTTATTTGTATTTAAATATTAATGGAATCATTTTTCCCACATTTGAATTTAGAATCATAAAATATTAAATAGAAATATGAATATTCGAACATATATCTCAATCAAATTAAAATTATTTGATTATAGGAGTACACCTCTAACAAATATTTTTGCAATAATATTACATAAAATATAATACAATTATTATCTTTGTTAGTATATTTACTTTTACTCTAATTACTAAAATATTAAAAAGAAGAAATTATATATTGTATTTGCAATATTATTCTATAGTATATCATTAATATAATAAATTAATTTTTATTTTAATATTAATGTCAATCAAATATAAAAATAAAATTAATATATAATTAAAAATATAAATATAAAAAATTTCGGTATATACCGTAATACCGAACATCCGGTATATACCGATTATCGGTATTTCGGTATATACCGTTATACCGAACTTTCGGTATATACCGAAAGTTCGGTATAATTCGGTATACCGCGGTATCGTCAAAATTCATACCGATACCGTACCGAAACTTTTCGGTACGGTATGATACCGTACCGAAAAAATCGGTATACCGTTAATACGGTATTTTCGGTTTTTTTTCGGTTCGGTATGCCCGGTATACCGATTTTTTGGTATTTTTTTCCACCCCTAAAGAAGACTGAGGTAGAGGGAGAGAGAGTGAGAGATTGAAATGGATTTTGCTGTAGCTGTGTGCGGTGGAGCAACTCTGACTCCCTCCGTTTCTTCCTCACTCGCAACAAATGCTCGCTTATTCCACCTATCTTCGTCGCGCCGCCGTAGCCGGACCTCCCACCTCGCCGCCTTCCGTTCCACCTCCCATCTCTTCACGCACTCCTCAGCTTCTCGGGCTCCCAACAAACCCCGCATCTTTCTTCCCCACTTAGTTGCTTCTATGGTTCTATTTCTTTTCATCTTTACTAATTTTCCCTACCTTTCTTTACTTGCTTTGTTATCTTATATCTTGGTTTCCACAGGTAGATGTGGAGGAAACTTATATCATGATTAAGCCAGATGGTGTTCAACGTGGTCTTGTAAGATTTTAATTTTCTATTGATAAAGTTCGGTTCTTGGTGAAGGCTTATGCTGTTCTTGAATTTTTGTGAATTGGGTATAGGTGGGAGAGATAATTTCGAGGTTTGAGAAGAAGGGGTTTAAGCTGACTGGATTGAAGCTATTTGAATGCCCCAAAGAACTAGCAGAGGTCAGTTTTTCAATGGGAATTCAATTGAATATTTACCTAATTATGTGTCTCCTGTGGATTTTGGGCTGAAAACCATTGTTCTGTGGATAATGGTTGCAGGAGCATTATAAGGATCTTCAGTCCAAACCCTTTTTCCCTAAACTTATTGGCTACATTACTTCTGGCCCTGTTGTGTGTATGGTATGATTCATCTTGATTGTGTTTGTCTTTTATGTTTATTTGTGATTGAGTTGATTGTGTCTTTGTGTTTGTGGTGGTTTCTAAACAATGTACTTGGTTTCTACTTGCCATTAGGCCTGGGAGGGTGTGGGTGTTGTCGCATCTGCGCGTAAGTTAATTGGAGCAACAAATCCTCTTAATGCTGAGCCAGGAACCATTAGAGGAGATCTTGCTGTTCAAACTGGAAGGTAAAACCATATATTTTACACTCTAATATGCACAGCGGAAATGTGGACTTTATACTGAAGATTAGATTTATCTGTTAGCATTTAATTGTTGTGTCTTACTTTCTTTGTTGCTGTCTCTATGGCAGGAATGTGGTTCATGGAAGTGACAGTCCTGAGAATGGCAAACGCGAAATAGGTAAAAATTTTCGTATAGTTTTTGTAGGTCGTATTATTTTCTGATCAGTGATATGATTTTGGGATACTGGTCAAATGTCCTGAGTTTTTTTTTGTGTGACAATATTATCCAGTGTTTGCTTATTCTAATAATGATTTTATTCACACGACACACCAAGTCTCATCATACAAAGCCCAGTTTCATTATAAACACAAACTTTATGAATTAAGGATGGAGATGAAATTTGAAATTCTGTCAGTGCATCTTCCAGAAAGGAAGAAAGACCGTGATTCTTTTGTTATCTATTTACATTTGTTTGTGAACTATTTGATAGAAATTTCAAGCCAAATGCAGCTCTTCAGTTAGAAACTTTAACTTCTGATGCTGAGTTGACAACTTTACTTCCAACTGTTTCAAATTTGTACAAGATGATTGACAATGATGATATGATGCCGAGTCAAGTGTTTCTCATACAGAAATTTTGTCAAGAATGTGTAGTCTAACTCTAGGTTGATGCTTGACTGATTCATAAATTATATTTCTCTGCAGGTTTGTGGTTTAAAGAAGGAGAAGTAGTCGAATGGACACCGATTCTTGAGCCTTGGCTCAAAGAATAGTGAATTTTGTATTCTTTATTGCTCTTAGATTGAGGCTCCTCCATCCTTCCACCTTAATCAGAGTTTGTCATTCATTTTTGTAACTCTTAACTAATGAGGAATGATAATAAACGGTTCAATAATCGACTGTACCACATTTCTTCTGCAAACTTCAGAATAAATTTATTCATTCTTCATACCTGCCTCACATGATCTTCCATTCTGTTGCTCATGTTTAGTTTGTGTTGGGCTAAAAAAGTGCACAAAAGTATTTGTACTATTCGTACTTGCTTCTTTTATTAGTGAAAAACATATAAGCTCAAATGAAGAATTCAAGTGAAGCATGATCTACCGTATACTAAATCCTGTAAATTATTAATTCACCAGTATGAATATTCGTTAATGTTTCTGTTACATGATGAAGAAACATTACAAATACAATTACATCACAAGAGTCCTGCTGCTGTATTGCTGTGTGAATTGCACCAATTAATTCTATCAAGAAAGCCACCACCATCAGCAAGTCATAGTCCATAACTTAAACACTCGACCAAAATCAGGAGTTGAATGAAGTCCATACTAACCTTCTCCTCATTGTTGGCTCTTAATTGCTTGATAAAGGTGAAACACTGGAAGAAGATGAATAACCACTATCTATAGCCATCAAGACCGTGTCACTTGAATTATGAGTGTGTCTCTCCCTCTTGTGTTTTGAGAAGAAATGAAGAATAGACATGTTCTTGTTAGCTTCCTCGTTTGAGGAGGATGTAGATTGATCACTAGAAGAAGACTTTGGAAGAGACTCTGTTGAGGAACAACCAGTACCCGCAGTCACAGACTCCTCTGGCGAATCAATTGCCATGATACAAGATGAACCTGTCCTTGCAGAATCCTCAGGGTCACAACTTGGATTACAACGAGAGCCTTGTTTAAGTTTGAGAAGGGTTGATTCTACAATAAATGGAAAGGAAAATGATAAGAATGCTGATTCTACAATAAGTTCATTCTGCCCCATCATTTGCACAAATTATAGCTACCAGCATACGAAAATATAATACCGCAATGTTGATTTAATGTAACAATGTTCAAGATTGTAATGTAATTACCATCCTTGATCCTTCATTTCGCTCGGCCCTCGGGATAATATGAAAACTTCCCTACTTATTAGTAGTGTCCAGAAAACCCATACATTTGGACCCCTTTTGTGATGCCATAAACCCCACGCGATACAACACTCGACCTCACCCACTCTTCAACTTCATATGTTAAAATATGGAAGGTATCTTGAAAGAAGAAAACAAATCTGTAAAATAAATTTGAAGTACTCTATCAAGGAAAATTATTCAATTTTTACACGCATATATACACGCATTTCAGAATCTTGCTACAGCAGCTTGTAATTTATAAGTCGTGAAGGGTGATCATTTCTGAAGCATATAAATTGGCTCACTTTACTAAGAAAACTTTTCTTTATATTCTAAGCCAGAGTGATCTCAGAAGCAGTTTTTTTGGTCTAAAGGTGAAGCTGCATGTACAACAAATCCTAGCAAGTGCACAACTAAGGTACAAAAATGAGAACACCAGAAAGGCCACAGAGAATGAAAACAAGACAACAACGAAGATCTCCTCCTAAGATAGGGAAGCCAAGGAAATACTAGACACCTTTTTAGTGGCATGCTACGAAGGAGAACTGCATCCAATTCCAATTTTATTCTAGATATAACTTCAAACAGTCACGAAAAAGCAGGGAAAGGTCGAATTTAATGCCGTTTACAGCGCATCATATCATATTACTCAAATTCCTCTAGCTTCAAGAGAAGATCTTGCACGATTTTTCCCAAGGGACAATATTCACAAACATCTCACTAATGCAGAAATACTCATCTATCCACGAAATTCTCTTTGCCAAAAAATATATTAATGAAAAAAAAAATCCCATCATTTTCCCCCTTCGCGCGAGTGACTTAGATAAATATTTTCCGCACTTGTTTTCCCAATTTAAAAGGGAAGATTATAGTCATTTGTTAAAACGTATAAACCCCCAGCGCCTAACAGCCCAATTTAACACTTCCAATACTTTCTGCACAGCGACGACTATATTGAAACAGAGAATATCCATGCCAGTCAACTAAGAAATGAATATAAATTTAAAGCATCCATCAATCGAAAAGCAAATCTTAAAAGAGAATAAATAATGGCGATGGTACCGTAGATGGAGAGAGAATCGTGCTTGATGATTTTGCAGGAAGACCTTTCCGATTCGAGGGGCTCCAACGAGCTCACCGGCGACGCTCTCACCCTACCAAACATATTTCCGCTGCTTGTGTTGGAAGCTTTCTCGTTAGGACTGAGCAAATGAAATGCAAATTTTGTTGTTCTTTTTATTTTGAATCATTTGGTGCTTTTAGGCGCCAATTGGTTTTCGCGGTTCCTTAATATTTGTTTTTTTTTTCCTACTTTTATTTTATTTTCTTTTCTTTTTTAGGGTAATACGTATTTGGTTTGTTTACTATTCATTTGTTATATGCCATTTTTTATTTAAATAGTTCGTTGGTTATAATCCGTTCTCATAATATACTCCTATTTTTTTACTAAAAATGAAAATTAAAGAACCGACAATCGAATTTGAAAATTGGGATTGCATTATTAGGATGAATAAAATATAATTTTTTCCTAGAGATCCTTCTATTACTTTGTATTTTAAACATAATTAATTATAAAAACCAAAATTAATTATATGATATTTGAAAACAAAAGCTATCATCTTTTGATCTTTGTATAGTTGTCTCACTTAGCTAGTATTTTGAGATATTTTATTACTTCTTTACTTATCTCATAAATTTATAAAAGTGATTGGTTAAACAATTAAAATTCAAATAAAGTATTTTTGAGTACGATAAATTTTGGACAAATAAATTGAGATATATAGAGTAGTGTTTTTTATTTATATGTCTTCATATAGTTATCTTTGAAATTTAATTTAAACATTTATTTATTAATGAAAGCACAAATGCGTTCTTATATCAATTGCATCCCTAATACAAGAGCTCGTATTGAGGCTTGTTGTTCGGGAATTCGAGCTCCGGCTGGAGCTTTGCATTGAAAAGTTACAAAATTCAGAAATAATGCTTTCAAACGAGAGCTTAGACTTGCACTAGGAAGCCCGCATGAAGAGTGTGATCAGTCTTCTGAATGTGGGGGTCTCACCCCATGTTTATGTTTTTTTTTATGCATAAAATTTATTTTATTATTTTTTATCCTATTTTTTAATTAAATACAAACGTTTCGGTTTTGGAAGTCACCCACTATAAATATTTCTACAAATCACTTAAAATATAATGAACCCTGCTAAAAAGTTTTTAAGTATTACAAAAGAAATTAATCATAACCCCGATTTCACAAACCCATCTAAGAATGCTCGTATATCTCAAGCATATTTACTGGAAAACAACAAATGATTTAGCGTGTATTTATAAAAAATTAGGGATTGTGGTTAATTAAGGGGTCCAACTAATTATAAAATAAAAGTAAATATTGCTTTTTACTATACTTGTGTTTAATTAGGGCTGTTGTTACAAGAGAGAAGAGAGAGGGAGAGATAATTAAGGTTATTATTTTCTGTGTTTTGCCAATTGATAGATATAGTGACTGCTCATTTCTCCTCTGGATAGGGCTTTTGATGTTCCTTTAATTTATTGCATATAATTTACATGTTAATTTGAACCAAAAAGAAAGTGTCTTGAAGCATTGTACCGAATTATTGGATAAAGAAAAGGGACAGTGAGTCAGTCAGTCACAGGAGGCCCATGTGATGCGAGCAACAACAATATTTGACATCCTTGTAGTAAAATGGGTTTAGATGCATTTCTATTTATTTCTTGTCGTAACGGAATAGAATAATTGAGTGAGTGATCGAAACAAACAGAAACGTAAAGAGACATAGATTTACGTGGTTCACCAACGTTGTGTTGGCTACGTCCACGGGCAGAAAAAGAGAACATATTTTATTATGATAGTGACGGCTACAGATACAAAATACGTGTCCTACTTCTACATAAATAGAGTACATCAGATGGGTTGGACCCAATAACACAATTCAGGCCCAACATTTGCGTAGCGACAAACCAGATTCAAGGCATAGTACCATTTCTTCTTCCTTTATCACCCATCCATCTCATGTATCTTGTTCTTGTATCTACAGGCATGATATGAGGCGACAATTGTGGCACTCAATTTTATACATTTCTCCTCTAATTTAAATCTTATATATATATATATATATGGGTGCAGTGCATGTATGTATATTAATTAAGTAATGATCCACGTTAGTTTTTGGATCTTATGTTATAGCAAAATCAAAGCTAGTTACTTAAAATAGTAGATATTAAATAATAGTAGTCACTAATTAATTTAAATATTTTTACAATTTTGTCCTCAATATTAATTAGTCCGATCCATGTAGTTAATATTCATGTGGAAGAAAATATATAGAGTTCGAGACGAACAGTAGTGACATGAGTCATTCATCTCATTCATACATCCTAATATGACGTGACATATATATTGTCAGTACGAAAGGAATTCGTTCATCCCCTTAGTACGACATCACAAAATTTTCATATATGAATTCAAACTTTTATTAAGCCATATTTATCCCAAAACGTGGTTATATTTGTTATGTAATTAAATTTGTGGTTCTTGTTGATATCTTGTTAATTATCATAAGTGATATATTGTATTATTAACATTATACATTAGATATATTTATAAGTTTGAATTATTTTGAAACCAAAGTTAGATAAACATTCGATTAATTATTAGAGTGTCACGGCAACATCACAGTCAATGTTTTGTTATGCCCACAACTTGAATTAATCTAATCAAAAACTTAATTTGCTCGTTTTTATGTTATTTCTCAATTAAATATTGTACGAATTTGTGGTGTAAAGCATGTCAGCGTCAATTAATACGATCGAAGACTCCTCCATTTTTTAATAAGTGTTCAATTTCACTAAATTACACATACCAATAAAATAAAAATTTTACTTATATATCCTTTATTGAATAACATAATAAATACATTCATACAAATAATATCAAATTCTAATAAGTACAGTATTAAATAAGGGCAAAATTGAAAGATTGTCATAAATATACTCTAAAATTTTAAAATAGGACACTTATTTAGAAATAAGAAAAAAGTGAAATAAGACTTAAAAAAAATCGGAGGGAGTACATGTGTACCACTGTTTTGTGTGAGGGGGGTAAAAATAAATGTCACTATTAATTGCAAAAATGAATGTTGCAATATGTTTTTTGTGAGGAGTGTAAACGTAAATGTTGCAAAAAAGGAATGTTGCATTATTGGAGCTCCATTTATGACACATGATTCATCATAATCAAGTTCATGTTTGCTACTGCATCTAAACATATGATGTGCCTAGATTTATTAACACGTGGCTAACAACAAAAAGAAAATGGCTACAACAGAAAAACATAACAACAAGATCTCAATTAATATATTTATATATGTTTAATTATACAGCAGGAAATTAATTAAATGGCTATTAGATCACGAGATCTTACCAAAATAAACACTTGAACAGTAACTGATCACTAGCTATCTAGGTAAATTAAGCTAATCAGCAGGAAAAAAAAATATGAATGCAATTTTGTAAAACTGAGTAGTAATACACATGACTACATACAATGAATTAATGTGAGGGAGTGTAGGCAATGCAAGCCAGCAAAAGGATAGCTGCAGAGAGTCCATCTTCTTCAAGATGAGAGGTGCTTCTCTTGAATTTGTTGGTTTTGCCTTTGTTGCATTGAACTATTTGCTTTTGCAGCTGTTGCTGATAACTCTCCCTGCCTTTAGCTGCTGTTTGCTGCCTCTCCTTCATGGCTTCCTCAACCCTAGACACCATTAATCTTGATTTTTTTAGTTTTGTTTCTGTATTTGAGAGAGAGAGAGAGAGAGAGAGATTTGTAGCTATGCATGAATAACATGTATATGGAGACCTCTATTTATAGCATTAGATAGTGATAATAGTAAATAAATAGACGAGGGAACAAAAGCATTTTAATTTAAATGTTTACTTGGAGTACTATTGGACCACACACATAAATAAGTGTACGTACTTTTATACTCATTTTAGAAGAGGGATTCAATTCAAATTCACAATCCGCCGTTTCCTTTGTCTTTCTGTCTGGCCATGAAAATAAGTTTTAAGTTTTTATTTTTTAAATAATTATCAATTACAATTTATTAATCATATTTAATAAATATTAATTAAAATAAGAAATTTAGCTGTAGAATCTCATCCGGAACACTTTATGAAAAATTTAGTTCGAACCATGCTAATAAAGTTGTATACTCTTTTTGAGTTTTGTCTTGTGGAATTAATTAATATATATTTTTGGTCAATAGTATTTTTTTTTCTTTAGGGGGTCCATACAAAGTCTTTTATCAAAATAACCGAACTAACTAACATATAAAATAAATTACCTAATCTATGATTTATTTTTTCAAAAACTAGTATTCGTTTAAAATTCTTCTCCACATATATTTATTTTTTCACGGCCATCAGCTATCTTGTTAATTGAATTTTATTACTAGTGTACTTTTTGCCGTTATAGACAAGTTATATTTATTTGCATTCTATTCAAATTTTGAATCATACATGTAGAGAATGATGATCAATCTTTGTTGACAGCTATGGAAGGAAGCCTTTTTTCTATCCCACCAAATTAATTAGACCCATCAATATTATATTTGTAACTTCCCTTCTTAAATAACCATTTATTTTCATAAAGTTGTCAACAAGAAGGTAGTTGGGATGGAATAGATCTTGTGGAGATTGTAAATTAAAAGCACTTTTCTTTCTTGGAATTTTGAATACCTATGCCCAAACATTTTCAAATTTTACTTTTGCTCTATACTTCTCATTTATGATTATGTTGGTGATTGATGAAAAAGTTAAAATATTTATTTTTATACTTAAAGAAATAAAAAATAAACAATTAAATAAAATTTGTTCACTTAAGATAGTATACACACTTGCATATAAACATACGAGTAAATTGCTAATTGTTCATGTATTCAATTCACTAAGTGCTTTTAAATATCTGAGCACATGATGAAATCACTCATATTATCATTTATTATGAGTAATTTTTATATTTCATCTTTAATCGAGTATTAAGATAAATATACATTTAAGTTATTTTAAAATACATTAATATATTTAACACGTTAAATTTTAAAATGTAATAAACACAATAAATAGACGTCTATTCATGTATATTTAGTATATCAATAAAACAATAATATTTATATTATTTTATATTTATAATTTAAATATTTTAATCTACATGTCGGGTTTGGGTATATTGAGCTTAAAATTGGCCAAAATCCGCCTATCGGGCATAAAATTTAGGTCCAAGTCGGACCTACAATGTCATCAAAATTGTCATTCACTTGAGCGGAGTTGAATCGAACCGGGCAAAGTTTTAATCTCAATACATCATGCACTAATTAGCTAGGTTTAGAATTTGAACGGCACACTTGTCATTGACTTGAGCGATTTTGAATCGGATCGGACAAAATTGTAATCTCAATACATCATGCACTAATTAGCTAGGTGTACATGGCCGCTAATTATGAGTATTTTATATTATACTATTGTTTTTCTTATACTGGAGTACCAAATTCATGAAAAATGATTGTCTTTGAGGTTTGAGCATTTGCTAATTGAAGTTTTGGCTTCTATTGCTTCATCAGTTTAGTGGTTTTAACGAGCCAACTAATTATGATTTTATCAAATTAACTTATACATATGATATTATATATTAGTCAACCTGGCACTGAAGTATAATTAAGTAAAAATATACATAATATTCAATCATCCACTAATTATCACATCATTGGCACGTATAAACTAATCCCATTTTGGATCCTAGTAAATAATTGGCAATGATTGCATGGCATCTCTGAAATATACACAGCATGCTGAGAAAAAAGATTATACATAGACTTCGATAGAGCCAGGAAAATACACTTCTAATAAAAAAGAAATTACTTTATAAATCTTAATTTAATGCATATAAGAGAGTCTTTTAATTTAATTAATTGTTCTAACACAATATAGTTATTATTCGACTCTTAGACACTAGTTCGGATTGTCCCTAATAAAGACAGAAATATGTTTATATGCATTGATCGATCACGGATTTTCAGAATGGGTTTGCGGTGAGAGAACAA
>JAPKLX010000317.1:252597-263974 GCA_026898415.1 Leonotis leonurus | reverse complement strand
TAATATCAAGTGTGTTTTCGAGATAACATCATCAAAACTTAAATTATTTGTGGGGTTCCCAACAATTTCCCCCTTTTTGATGATGTCAAAACCACACTTAATCAGCGAAACCACATAAACATGTATCATGTTCTGGATAGATTAGCCAATTGTTATTTAAGTTAAATAACAGTAAACAACAATAAATAATAATAAGGATTCTGGACAATAATATTTTGTCTTTAGAAAAAGAACTCCACATCAATAGATATCAGAATCAATAAGTACAGGTGGACAACAGAAATAACAGAGAGCAAATGCAGAAAATTAGAAGAAAGATCTATCTAAGAGAACCATCTGGCAGCTCCGCCTTTCTTCATCTTTTCTCTCTGTGCATCAGAAATTAACTGAATGCTCTCGTAAATCCCATCCCTTACTCTGGCATAGTTTGGGTCGTGATTGTCGATTTTGTAACCTTTAATCTTGGCCAGCTGGTTGATGTAGTTCAAAATGTATGTCTTATCAAGGATGTTGCTGCCTGGTATGGTTGGGCACACCATAAACTCTTTCTCCGGGGCTTTGATCTGTATCTTGGCATCAGATTCTGCTGTTCTGATCCTCTGTACTAGCCCCTGGTCACTGAAGTTGTCCAGATATCTATTGAAATCCTCATCTGGAATAGATTATGAGTATGTAGGCTCTTTCAAGAAATATCTGTTCAAGATAAAGCCTTGCTTTACTTTCTCCCAATCAGTTTGATCATTCTCTGGAACCCATGTATCATTAGGTGTCTTCTTTTGCAAGGATAGATTCCAAGAGAATGGTTTCTTTTTCTTCTTCTTGGACTGGGTGGTTGATTGTGATGACTGTTGCTGTGAGCGTTCTGTAGATGAAGGCGAGGAGAAAGGAGTTTGAAAATATTTTTCTTTGGCCTCCTGAGCAACTAGCTTTCTCTCTCTCTCTGCCTGTTCTTTGTAGAACTGCGCTCTGAACACTGGATCACATGCTTGATCCATGCTCACTCCGAACAGCAGCAGTTCAGCAATTTGGTCTCCTTCATCCACTGGTTTCTTCCCTTTATCACTGAGAATTCGTTGAGCTGGTTGGTCTTGTTGAGCTTGTTCAGTCCCAAGAAGTGTAGGGTCAGGTCTTGGCGGTGTGGTAGGTCTGGGTTGAACTGGTGCTGGTGTTCCTGTTTCAGTTCCCACTTCTTCTGTTTCCAAGTCAATTTCTTTCCTTACCTTCTTGCTGTCTTTGCTTCCTTTGCTTTCTGAGATTTCCCCCTTTTTGACATCATCAAAGAGGGTAGTGATAAGTGTACGCAGAGAGGCAATCTCGTCTGTCATCTTCTCCATTTTATCTTCAGCGTCAGCCTTGTACCCGAGCAATAGATTAACTGTCTGGTCAGTTGCATGAAGTTTCTGCTCGAGCCTGTTGTTCATTGTGGACAGAGTTTTGTCGTAAGTTTCTTGTAACTCTTCTATAGCAGTAAGGCGGTTGCTCTGGGTCTCAAATTCTTCTGGGTTCGGATAAAGAAGATCATTTAACACATCCATTTGATGTTTCTGCATCAGCTCCACAAATTTTTCATTTTCAAATTTGGCGAATTGAGAATGGATGGATAATTCAGTATCTTCTTTCAACTGAGCAGCAAGTTGAGTGCCTTTCTGTGCTACAGCAGCATC
Organism: Leonotis leonurus; assembly: GCA_026898415.1. Lineage (NCBI taxonomy): Eukaryota > Viridiplantae > Streptophyta > Magnoliopsida > Lamiales > Lamiaceae > Leonotis > Leonotis leonurus. The sequence continues at coordinate 262,310 of JAPKLX010000317.1, read as the reverse complement.
AATGGTTTCTTGTTGTTTGACCAAGAGGTCAGCTACCAAGGAAGTGGTCTTCTCTGCTTTTTCTTCTATGCCATTCAGTCGAAGATTGATTTTGGATTGACCTGCTTCGTTTGCCAATCTGTCATCATCAATCTTCTTATCAAGCTCCTTCCGGACTGTTCTGAGTTTCCTTCGTATATCTGCATCCATGTCATTGACGTACTCTTTCTGATGTTGGTTGAAATCAGTGAGTATCTCGGTGGCTTTCTCTTGAAGAGTGTTGCAAATGTCAGTCATCTGATCTTCAACGCGAAGAGTGATCAGATTGTCAATTTGATAGTTATTGAAGGTTTTGGGTTCTCTTTCCAGAATCTCTTCCATCGTGTAGAAATTGATATGCTTCTTCAGTTTCTGGGCGGCTCCGTGTGTGTATATTTCATTACTTGGTTCGCCACCAATGTTTTGTCCAACAGGTTCATCATCACCAGAGTCGAGATTGATGATGGGTGTTGTCTTGGCAGGCTTCTTGGATTGTTCTGCTGCTGGTGGTGGTTGTTGGTCTGTTGATGCAGGTTCTTCCATCTGGACATCTTGGTGTATTGTCCCCAGATCAATCTTCAAGATTTCTGCCTCACCTTTCATGAGCCCAGAAATAAGTTGCTGGTATTATGCTCTAATTTCTTGAACAGTGGCGACCTGAAGGAGACTTAGTAGTGTTGCTTCTTCCTTCTTCAACTCATCAATTGATTTAATCTGGAGCAGTGCATCAAAGATATAATACTCGCTGTCCTTGACCAGCAAGTAGAATTTGACGCGTCTTGCTACTCCCAAGCTTTCTGGAAGCAAGTGAATGTCAGGAAACTCTTGAAGTACTGAGTGTTCTCCTTCATTCTCTAGCAGATTGATAACACTCTCTGCCTGACGTTTACTCTCTTCCTCCTCGTCTGTTGATTCTCCTTCCTCTTCCTCCTCATCCTCACTTATTTTCTCCATTTTGTGTGGTGAGGGTGTAGCTGTTCTAGCAGGAGAAAAATCTTTCTCCTGATGTGGATTATGGCTAGTTTCTGGTTCCACATCACCTGCTGGAGCCTCTGGTTGTTCTATTTCTTCCTGTGTTGCCTCCCTTCCTTGTTCTGTTGTTGGTTCTGATTGTTCTGCTGCTGCTTCTGGTGGTGGTGAAGATTCTTGAACTTTCTGTAGTCGGCGCCTCTTTTGTTTGTGCTGCGAGGCAGAGGTTTCTGTCTCAACAGAACTACCTCGTTTGAGTGAGGACTTGCGGGCCATCTTTTCCTTCACCACTTTCTCTTTTGTGGTCTTACCCTTCTGCTTTTCCACTCCTTTGGAAGGTGGCATCCATGTAGGGTTAGATCTGCCCATTTCAAAAGCTGCTACCCGGTGCACCTCATCAGTTATTTTGTTGAAAAATTGTGATGAGAGTCCCAAAGACATCTCAAGCTGATGTTGATCTTTGGGTATGGAGAGACTGGTGTTGAATTCCACAGCATCATCCCATACTTTCTGCTTAAAAAATCGTTCCACCATCAGACTGATCTTGGTGGAATGTCGTAGATTTCTTCTAACTTCCACTGAAGTTCCTCTGCCTCTGCTATCCTTGGTATATGTGACCAATTTTGCTTCCTTAGCCATTAATTCAAACAGTATTCTGCTCCAGTTAACTCGGAGATTTAGGAACACTGCCGTGAGAATTCGAAATTTCTCAGGAGTTACTTGATCATACGATCCACTATAGTTGAGAAAAATTCTCTAGACCATTTCGAGTAGTAACTTGAAGCCCGGTTTGAGTAAGGCACGCTGAAACATTCTTCCAGTGTATTTGATCGGTATCACCATCACTATTTCCACTGCTTCTTGCAGTTGCGTAGGAGTGATATCATCTAATGTTAAACCTTCATCTTTCAACCGATACGTCTGGTTGATCATTTCAATGACATTGTATGGCGTTTTGCTAGTTCTATCACCGATTGGCATCAACACATTTGCTTCAAAGCCATGTTTATCATTCTGCCATGTTAGATAGAATGAAGCCACTTGTTTTGACAAAAATGTGTTGGGATGAGAGGTGACAATATTGCAGAAACCTAATATCATAAGAACATACAGAGTAAATATATGTATATTCATCAGTTTATATGAACAGGTATAAATGTCCACGTCTAAGCAGTTAATTAGAGGAACGTACAAGGTATAGACAATTCACAAGAGAGCAATAATGAAAGTAAGATGCAGATATAAGGAAGATTAATAAACTCAAAAACTTTGCAGCGAGTAACAATGGCGAAAATTTCTTCCAATTTACGAAATCCGTGAGATTCAAATACAGCATATGGTTCAGGTGAAAGAAACTTCTGAACCTCGGACACATGTTGAAGAAATAGAGAGGGTTGGGGTGCCATTATCAAACGTAAGATGTTTTGGGAAGATTTTTGCAGAGAAAACAAGTTAAGAAAATCTTAAGTTCAAAGAAAGTGAAGGTGAACAGTTCTGAAATATATATTGCATATATATAACATAATAATCAATGGCATAGATGAAAAGCATAGATAATGCAGGGTTGGATGAGTATCTCCCTTTTTAGGTTTCCCCGCTTTAGTCTTGTTTTGCCGCCTTTCCTTGCGTGTGATAAACGCTCTAGATCCTAGGGTTTGTAGGCGAGCGTGTGCGTATCTCACTCTCTCCGGTAACTTCCCTTTTTCTATTTCTTGCAGGGATTTTCTCGATCACAGTTTCCAAAGTTGTGCTAATCATCACAAAAATAGAAGATTTAGACAATCTAGGAAAAGAAATAACTTTTCGGACTTTAATCTCATAGATTGATTATGGAAAGTGACGTCTTTTATCTCGGTCGCTTCAATTTCCTCAAAAAGTTCCCCCTTGACTTAGTAGTTAAGAAATATTTTTCACGTGATACTCTAATTTGAATAAATTATGACACGTGAAATCATTATTTCTTTCTTGTCATTCAGTAATTCTTGAAGGCATTCTTGTTGTTAACATTCTGGTAACCTTCTGTTGTTAATATTCTGGTGATAATCTTGCTGTTAACATTTTGGTAGCCTTCTGCTGTTAACAATCTGCTAACCTTCTGCTAACCTTCTGCTATTAGCTTTCTGCTAACCTTCTGCTATAAGCATTCTGCTAACCTTCTGCTATTTTATCATCCAAACTTAGTAATCCAAGCTTTTCACACAGCATCTTAAATCTTTCTTCTGGCAGAGCTTTAGTCAAGATATCAGCACGTTGGATATCTGTATGAATCTTCTCGATCTGGATGTGCTTTCTCTCCACATGATCCCTAATAAAATGATGTCTCACATCAACATGTTTGCACCTTGTATGAAGTACCGGATTCTGTGTTATAGCTATTGCACTTGAACTGTCACAGAATATTGGTATCTCTTTTACTTCGATCTCGTAATCCCTTAGTTGCTGTTTCAACCATAAGATTTGTGCACAAAAGCTTCCAGCAGCCATATATTCTGCTTCTGTTGTTGATGTGGCAACAGATGTCTGTTTCTTTGAAAACCAAGATATCAACTTGTTTCCTAGAAACTGACATGTGCCAGAGGTAGACTTTCTGTCCAGTTTGCATCCTGCATAATCTGAGTCAGAATAGCCTGTTAGTTCAAAGTTGTCGTCATGTGGATACCAGAGACCAACGTGAGCTGTTCCTTTAAGATATCTAAGTATCTTTTTGACAGCTTCCATATGTGAATCTTTGGGATTGGCTTGATATCTGGCACATACTCCTACTTCAAACGTGATATCTGGTCGACTTGCGGTAAGGTATAGTAGTGAGCCAATTATGCCTCTGTATTTTTTTATAGGTGCTGGTTTGCCTTCGGGATCTGGATCTATCTTTCCATTTATCTGCATTGGTATCTTAGCTGGCTTGCTGTCTTTAACTCCAAACTTGTTGATCAGATCGTTAATGTACTTTGCTTGGTTTACAAAGATACCATCTGATAGTTGTTTTACATGCAAGCCTAAGAAGAAATTCATCTCGCCCATCATGGACATTTGATATTTGTTCTTCATTAGTTCAGCAAATTTATCACATAAATGGGAAGATTGAGATCCAAAAATTATGTCGTCTACATATATCTGCACCAAAAGGATATGTTCTTTGACTTTAATGACAAACAGTGTTTTGTCAATAGAACCTCTCTTGAAACCTGATTCCAGCAGAAAGGTTGATAGCGTCTCATACCACGCTCTTGGTGGCTGTTTTAATCCATAGACAGCTTTAGCTAATCAATATACCTTCTGGTCAGGATTTCCTTCTTCAAAACCAGGTGGTTGTTCAACATATACTTCTACTTCAAGTATACCATTTAGGAATGCACTTTTAACATCCATCTGGTACACTTTGAATCTCTTGTATGCTGCATATGCAAGAAATAATCTGATTGCTTCCAATCTGGCAACTGGTGCAAAAGTCTCGTCAAAGTCGATACCTTCCTGTTGACTGTATCCTTTTGCAACAAGTCTAGCTTTGTTTCTGACTACTTCTCCGTTTTCATCTCGTTTATTCTTGAATACCCATTTGACACCTATTACTCCCTGATGATTTGGTCTGTCTACCATATACCAGACTTGGTTTCTTTTAAACTCATTGAGTTCTTCTTGCATAGCAATGACCCAGTCTGCATCTTTGAGTGCTTCATAAATGTCAGAGGGTTCAGCACGTGATAGATAGCAACTGAGAAGTGCACTCTCTCCATGCATTCTTCTGGTTCTTACTCTATCACTTGAGTTCCCAACAATCTGTTCAGGAGGATGATTGTCCTGTATCCATCTCCTCCTGCTGGTCATTTCTTCTTCTGATATCTCAGGTTCTGGTTCATTTGTTGGGTCCTCAAATTCTGGATGAGATGTTTGAAAAGGATTGTCCACATCTGGTTCTTCAATTTCTTGATTATTGTTCCAACCATTTGTATCCCTTGATTCTTCTGGTTGATCATGATTTTGCTCATTATTATCTCCTTCTTCTGGTTGATTACCTTCTGTTCTCTTTTGCTTGTTCTGGCCTTGTATATGATCATCACTCAACTCTCTGTCAATGACAAAAGATTCATCAAAGACAATATGAGGTGTTACCTCCACAATATGGGTCTTCTTGTTGTAAACCCTATAAGCTTTACTAACTTCAGAATATCCTAAGAATATTCCAGGGTCAGCTTTACTATAAAAGGTTTTCAACTATGTTTTCCCATTATTATGGATGTAACATAAACAACCAAAAGTACGGAAGTAATGTATCCTGGGCTTTCTGTGGTTCCAGACTTCGTATGGTGTCTTTCCATGTCTGATGGTAACTACAGCTCTATTCTGTGTATATCAGGCTGTAGAAATTGCTTCTGCCCAAAATTTCTTAGGTAATTTGGTTGCATTAAGCATAGTGCGAGCTGCTTCTTTTAATAATCTGTTTCTTCTTTCAACTACTCCATTCTGTTGAGGTGTTCTGGCTGCAGATGTCTGATGTGTGATTCCCATCTGGTTGCAGTAATCCTCAATTTTCTGGTTTAGAAATTCTCTACCACGATCTGTTATGATGGTAGTAACAGAGACTTCCTTTTTCTTGGTAATTTTGTTGAGGAAGTTTGGCAGCTTTTCCAATGTTTATTTCTTCTTATATAAGAAGATTACCCATGTGAATCTTGAATAATCATCAATGATGACCAGAGTGTATTTTCTACCATTTATACTTAATGGCTTAACTGGACCAAATAAGTCTAAATGAAGTAACTCTAGGATTCTGGTAGATGACTGGACAGATTTGCTAGAAAATGATGATCTGGTTTGTTTTCCAGCTTGACATGCTTCACAGATGTGATTCTTGTCATATATTTGGTCTGGTAGTCCTTCAACTAGTTTCTCTCGTGCAATCTTATTGATTGACTTGAAATTGAGATGGCTTAGTCGTTTATGCCACAGCCAACTAGTTTCTGATACTGTCATAGTGACCAGACATGTCTCAATCTGGTTGTCCCATTGTACAATATACAATCTATCCTGCAACTTTCCGATAAGAAGTAACTCATCTCCATCCTTGCTTTTCACGAAACAGTTGTTAGCGTCAAAAACAATCTGATTACCATTAGCACAGAACTGACTTACAGAAAACAAATTGTGGCTAAGACCCTCAACGTATGATACATTTGTGATGGTGGTCTTGCCAACTCTTATGTTTCCATATCCTCTGGTATATCCTTTTGAATTACATCCAAAGGTGACCTGAGGACCTGGTTTCTCTATATAGTCTGATAGTAGGTTCTTGTCACATGTCATGTGCTTCGAACAACCACTATCTATGATCCAGATTGCACCTTTAGCTATCTTGTACCTTCTTGCAGTCTTCTGGTCCTGCAATTAATTACACTTAGCTACCCTTTCAATATTTGGGTGCTTGGTTATTAGCAAATGTTCCTTTTCGAATCAATAACACTTTTGGGTTGGGGACAGCAATATAGCAAGTGATAGTATTTCCATCATTATCAACTTTTGACACAGAATGAAATATAGATGGATGATATCTTTCTATTCCATCATTCTTCAATCCTTTATTAGTGAGTACTGTCCTGTTGACTTTCTTGTTGTGTACTCCTTCTGTTCCTGTGTAATCTGCTGGTTGTTTTCTTGTTTGATGGTACTTTCTGTTGCCAGTCTGTTTCACCATCATCTTCTGAGGTTGTTCTTTCTTGTTTCTGAGATTTATCACTTGGTCAGGTATTTGTTTCCTTTCTGGTACGAATTTTATGGTACTAGAGAGCTTCTCTGAGTGACCTGGATATCCTACTCCAGATGTTCCCTTTTGCTACATGTAAATTAGCAGTTTAGCACGCTCATCACTCTTGTAGATCATTTCTTTTCCTTTCTTGATCTTTTCCTCAGCTACATTGTTTCTTGTGATAAGATCCTTCACTTTTGAATTTAGTGAGTGAATCTCACTATCCTTTCATTTGATCTGTTCTTCCAGATCGTTCATGTTAGCAACAAATTTAGTGTTTGCTTTGCTCAATATTTCTTCAGATTTCTTCAATCTATCATTTTCTTCAACAACTTCTCTAAATAGTCTCTTGATACTTGAGTAGCTCTTGAATATCTCATTAACTTCATCCCATGAATATTCATCTTGATCTTCTATTTCCTGTTCCAGGTTAATATCATTTGAAGAATTAGAGTTGTAAGAGTTTACCTCTACATCATCTAGACCATTGTCTAGTCCTACATAGCACTCATCCCAATCTTCTTCTTCATTGGCAAAGAATGCTTCATCATCTTCTGATGAACTATCTGACAGGTGACTTGAGCTAGAGTCTTCTTCTGCTATCATGGCTTTACGTTGAGCTTTTAGTTTTCTGTCCCTCTTAGCTCGTAGTTCTTCTCTTTGACTTTTAGATAAATCTGGGCAATCTGTTTTGAAATGGCCTGTTCTCCCACAACCATAACAAGTATAGTCAGTAGGATTAGTGATTTTACCATTACCTCTACCTTCTGTTTTGTCATCAGATCGTTCTGCTTCTTTGTTCTTCTGGTATCTGCTCTTGTTGTCTTTGTAGAACCTTCGGTACTTTCTTGATCTGATTTCCATTTTGTCCATTCTCTTTGCAATCATTGAGAATTCTTTGAGTAACTTATCATATCCTCCTTCTTCTGGTGTGGCAGAGGCTGCTGATTCTTCTGTTTTGCACTTCGCTTTGAAGGCAGTCTCTTTCTCCTTCTTTGAGTTATTCTCACTCTTCTTACTGGAGGAATGATCTGGTCCGTGAATCCTTCTGATGTCACATTCATGGACAGCTAGGTGATCAAATAGTGCTTCTACAGACAAGTCATTAAAATCAGCACGTAGAGGTTGCATAGCTGAATAAATCTCCCAGCTTGGTGGTAGAGCTCTAAGAATCTTGAGATTCTTCTCTCTCTGTGTGTACTTGTTCTTTTTGAAGGCAGAAACTTCAAGTAGTACTTCAATGAACCTGTTCTTCATCTGTTCAATGGTTTCTCTAGGTTTCATCTTGAATTCATCGAACTTGTTACATGCTATGGATAGCTTGTTCTCAATCATTGCTTCAGAGCCTAGACTGAGATCTCTCAAGGCTTCCCACATTTCTTTGGCTGTATCTAGATCTTGAATCTTAGCCAGAGGGACTCCTTTTACAGTACTGGAAATAACCCCTTTGGCAAAATCATCAAGATTTGCTTCTCTTCTTTCTTCAGGCGTGTATTTTCTGGGATCTTTGAGTACATCCTCTTTAACAACTCCTGTTTCAGTGATGCGAGTTGTTTCTTCAGTAATGGCCAATGGACCTTCTTCAATTACCTTCCACATCAGGCAGTGATGAGCCTTGAGACACATCTTGATTCTGAAACTCCACTCTCTGTAGCCTTGGATGGAGAATTCTTCGCATGCCCTGATCACAGATGAACCACTGCTCTGATACCACTTGTTGGTCCCGAAAGAGCTAGGTTTGGTGTATGGGGGGTGGGGGAATTCACCAAATACACAAACTTTTCAGTTTACTTGACTAATTAAAGGAGAGATTTAAACTTTCTGTATCACAGATTGCTCAATGTGTCAGACCAGATCGATTATCTACTCGATCTTGTTCTGGCCAAGCAGAATCTCTCGAGTGAGTAATACAAAGCAGAAAGTAAGAGTAATCTTATTCTCCAACTGTGTATTGTGTGCGGAATAATGGTGGACTTAGTCGGTGCTCTTTGATTAGAAAACCTTTCAAATCTTAGTCGAGTATTTAGAGAATTGATTAAGAATGCAGTTTGTATGAGAGTGACAGATAGTGAATAAAACAACTGGAATATAAATGCAGAAAGTAAATAACACAGTTATTTAACGTGGTTCGGGAAACCCCCTACGTCCATGGTCTAATCCAAACTGGATTAGATATCCACTACTAGGATACTCTCTTATTTATACTCGTTGAGAACGAGCCACAAGTTTCAATTACAAATCTGATTGCAACTTATGCACGAATAAGGGTCGTGTCCCTTTACAACTTACAGAAGACTACTGTAAACAGGATTTCTTCACGTTAATCCACTAGAAAACTACTAGCTAGCAAAGATCTCCTTCCTTTCTCGATAAGACAGACTTGAATCGAGGTGTGATTGCGATCACGAACGGTTTGAAGCTTTTGTCTGATGTGAGATAGAATGCTTGAGAATATTTCTTTTCATGTAGTGCTCGTAACCCCTCAGACTATAAAAACTCCAAATATATATAGGCTTTGAATTTGAATTTCTAGCCGTTTGTTGATTGGCGTGAATTGATTTTGGATTGCCAATCAATGTTATTCATCATATCTCTTCTTTCCTTGTGGAGTCGTTGACTGAATCTTCTATGAATGGGAAGCAGATTAACTGAGATTACTTTCCTTCTTCTTGTCAATCAATGATTTTCCTTCAAATTCTCAAAGGATGGACTTAAGTACTGACGTGGATATGATGAGTAGGGCAACATTTTCTGAGGGCTTTGATAGTTCTATTGATCTGTTGCCACTTCTGTCTGGTTGATTCGATTCTTTCTGTTTGATTGGAACCTTCTGGTTAGGCTCTTTCTGGTTTTAAGTGCATATCTGGTTGAACACTGGTTGAGTACTTTCTGGTTGAACAACTTTCTGTTAAAGTTGATTTGCTCCAACTTTCTGTTTGAGACTTGCTGGTTCAACTTTCTGTCTAAGACTTGCTGGTTCAACTTT
>JAPKLX010000317.1:230819-252587 GCA_026898415.1 Leonotis leonurus | reverse complement strand
AGACTTGCTGGTTCAACTTTCTGTCTAAGACTTGCTGGTTCAACTTTCTGTCTAAGATTTGCTGGTTCAACTGATTCAACTTTCTGTTAAAGTTGATTTGCTCCAACATTCTGTTTGAGACTTGTTGGTTCAACTTTCTATCTAAGACTTGCTTGTTCAACTGATTCAACTTTCTGTTAAAGTTGATTTGCTCCAACATTCTGTTTGAGACTTGCTGGTTCAACTTTCTGTTACAAGGAGACAAAATAGAAATAATACAGAACATGAATAATATCAAGTGTGTTTTCGAGATAACATCATCAAAACTTAAATTATCTGTGAGGTTCCCAACAGAAGTCGCTGCATTCTACCTCTCATGGCAGGGAGAGCAGGGTGGACTCAAAGCTAACATTAGGGTTAGCAACGGAAACACTCTCAGTAACACCCCTTACAACGTTATAAATATCATAAATGACGCCTACAAGGTGAAGGATGAAGGGCTTACCCTCGGAGAAATCACTGAGAAGGAAATCCAAGAAGCAGTTGAGCTGGTGATGGTAGTGCCCATGCATTACACAAACAAAATGTTCCCACGGGCACTACTAGCTCCTAAATTCAAAATAGTTTTTGAATTTGTCCAGCGAATCCTGTTGAATCATAATGGCTCGTATGACCAGGTCACCCCAGAAAAATTCAGAATTCTGGCGGCTGTAGTGCTAAACTTACCAGTCAATTGGAGTAGAATTTTCTTCGATCTCTTGGCAAAGGAGGCTTTGCCATTGGCATAGAGGTGAAGAGGAGCAGCCTAAGACACTCAACAAAAATCAGCTTCATGCTGGAGTCTTTCTTCCCTCAACACAGATGGGACAATGCCATTGAGTTCAACGCCAGGTTGAAGTTCCCCAAGGATCAGCATCAGATTGAGATGTCCATGGGAACCTCAGCAAATCTGATTGCTAGGGTGAAAGACCCTGTGCATTTCAATGCACTGATGGAGATGGGTAATTCCAATCCCATATGGGTCCCTCCATCTGCACCAACTGAGAAGTCAACTAAGTCTAAGGTTACAAAGGAGAAGCCAGCAGAGAGGACTCCTTCAAAAAGAGTGACCAGAAGAGCAAGTTCAATAGACACAGATACATCCACAGCAGCCCAACCACCCAAACCCAAGCGCAAAAGACTTCAGAAATTAGCTGATGAAGTCCAGGCTGAAGTACCTGCTGCTGCAGAAACCATTCTCCCTCAACAGGGGGTTGAGGAGGAAGAAGTTCTGATGGGTGGACCACCAGAGGATGTGGCCCCCATTTCATCTTTGAACCCAGATCAAACTAAGGACTTCTCCCCCGCACATTCTATCAGCCCATCTTCTGCTGAACACCTAGAGCAGATTGATGAGGAAGCTGAGGGCGAAAAGGAGTCAAGTGATGAGGATGAGGAACTACAGAAAGCAGAGACAGTTGTAAGAATGCTGGAAAAAGAGGCAGACCATTCTATTCTCAGAACTTTCCCTGGGATCCAGCTCACCCCAGAAACCTATGATATAGCCAAAAGGCTCAGGTTTCTGTTGCTCATAAAAGATAAAGAGTTCTATGTTCTGGACGCCCTACTTAGAACCAGATCAATACATGCATTGAAGGTTGAAGAGGCCACGCTGCTCAAAATCTTCACAGCTGCATCAATTTCTGAGCTCAGAGAGTCATATAAGCCTGACATCCTTGGAATGTCAAAGTTTGAAGCAGATGAACAGCAGATCGATCTGCGATCTGTTTATGAAAAAGCCAATATGCTGGACTTTTATAACAGCATTGAAGAAGAAACTGTGGAGGAAGAGGTTGAAGCAGCTCAGGCTGATGTTCACCAACAGGGTGCAGCCACCACAGAACCTGTAACAGATCAGCTCATGGCTGAGGTTGAAACACAAAACACTGCACAGGCTGAGGGGGAATCAGCGAAGATTAGTCAAATCAAAAATGCAGTGGTTAATCAAACTCAACCAGACCACGAGCCAGCTGGACAGCGAGTGGGTGGTATACCAACAGATAACATCTATACCCCAGTTGTCGCAGCTACGCTTGATGAACATGTGGAGATGACAACTCTAGAAGATATATTGATGAACCAGCATCAATCCCTATCTAATACTCAGGTCAGGGACTTAATTTCCCACAAATTCGACCAATACATGTATGGGACTCTCTCCACCGTCCAAGATGAAGCCATCCGCATACTCACAGAGTTCAATGATCACTTGAAGACTCACGTCAATCAAGTGGACTCTAATTGTAGGAGGATATGCAGGCTAAAAATCGAAGAATTAAGCAAGAAGATGGACGACGATCATTCTGCTGCTGATGAGAGAAAGATGCAGATCGATCAATCCCTTGGATTCATGTAGCTGAAAGTAAATGAAATGTACAGAATCATTTCTGAATTTCCTAAGCATGAGAAGGACATGGTGCATGCCATAGTGAAGGAACACACTGATGGTCTAACTGCTGATATACTTAAAGAAGCTAATGCTGAGACTAGAGCACAATTCAGAAAGTTTGAATCTGATGGGAAGAACTTTGTAGAAAGAAAACTGTACGATCTAGGCTACCCAACCAAAACAATGATCGACGTCTACTTCGATGAAATTGGGACTTTCACAGAAAGTCAAAAGGAGTTCGAGGCCAATCTGCTCAAAACAAAGAAAACTCTTCAAAAGCAGAATGATGATTGAAATCTCAATATCACATCACTGCTTACACAAAAAGTGGAGACAGATAAGGACCTAAATACAATGAAGGATGAGATCACTTCCCTACGGGCACTCATTAACATGATTGTCGATGATGTCGAAAAGGGGGAAGGTGTGAAAGGAAAGAAGCCAGCCGTTGCAAAAGGAAAGGAGAAGGAGAAAGTCCAACCTGAGCAACAGATCACACCACAATAAGCCAGCCCTCCATCTGCTCCATCTGCTCACACTCAAAAATCTAAATCATCCAGCAAATCAAGCCAAACCCAAAAGAAGAAGAAGAAAATTGGATTCAGCTGGCCATCTGCTCACATCAGACCAACTGGAGTGACCAACTGGGTCCCAGTTCACTTGAGAGAAGGATGGGAAGGACTCAAGAATGCTTTCATCTTGTGCAGATACTTCCTGAAGGAACCTGCATACATTGATGGATCACCCAACGAAGCATTCAATCGCTATCTGTGTTGAGAGTTCAAGCTATTCTGTGTAAGAAATTGCTCGTAGATGACTAGACAGATCGATATGCAGATCGATAACAGTCTTGGTCCAAACATATTACTCTCTTATTGAATACACTTAGCTAATAATAAGAGTGATCTTATTATTTTCTCAGTGTTGAGTGAGTGCGGAATAATGGTGGATTAGTGATTGCTCTTGTTTAGAAAACCTTAGTAATTATCCAGAATGTTAAAAAGATTGATTGAGATGCAGATTGATGATAGTGCAGAGAGTTAGAATAATAAACAACTGAAAATAAAGTGCAGGAATGTAAAGCACACAGCTGTTTAACGTGGTTTGGGAAATCCCTACGTCCACGATCTGGTCCAAACTAGACCAGATTATCCACTACTAGGATACTCTGCTTCTTTATACTCGTGGAGAACGAGTCACAAGTACCAATCAAAACTAGACAGATACTTATGCACGAATTAAGGGTCGTGTCCCTTTACAACAGATTACCTCTACGTTACCACTAGAAAACTACTAGCTAGCAGGGTGATCTCCTTTTGTCTCGATAAGACCGACTAGAATCGAGATGATTGATGTGATGTAAAATCACAGAGTGTTGAAGCTCTTAGTCTGGATAGCAGATTGCTTGAAGGTATGACAACAGTATAGCTCGTGTGAATGTTCTCTCTAACCATTCTCCAGATCTCTAACTTCAACTATATAGGCATTGAATATAAAATTCTAGCCGTTGTTGATTGGCGTGAGATAGATAGTATATTGCCAATCAATGATTTCCATCATATCTGTTCTTGCCATATAGGAAAGGTTGACTCAATCTTTGTGTTATGGGAAGTATATTACTTAACGGTCTCTTTCCTTCTATGTGTTAATCAAAGATATTCTTTCCAATCCCAGTTGGATGGACTTTGATCTTGACGTGGCAAGAACATATGAAGTGTAGGATGATGTCAGCAGGTGAGTTGATGACTCAATCGTTCTGGTTCCTCGCCGTAGGCATCAATCTGGTCATCGATCTGGTCGTTGTCTGTTACAGCAGATCGATTCTTTTTGGCATGAAATCTTGACCTTCATCCTATACTAAGTTTGAGATTGACTTCTATAGGGATATTTCCTTTACATATCAAGTCATCTCCTAATCTGTTCCATAACACGATACACTTTATATATAGTGATCTGTTTTACATTTAGAACAGTTTAAACTAGAAGAAAAAAAGCTAAGTGTGTTTCGAAAGGCCATCATCAAAACTAAATAACTTTAGGGTTCCCAACAATTTCCCCCTTTTTGATGATGTCGAAACCACACTTTACAATAAGTATCCTATCAGCTCTTAAAAGGCGATCTGGTATGATAACCAGATTGATGCATGTACGTTATTAAGTTTATAACGTTTTAGGATATTTTATATGTGTTCTGGACAATAGGATGTTGTCATCAGAAACTCAGAAAGATTTCATATATATATAAGGGCAATAAGAGTTTACAGATTATCATCACAAGAATAAGAAATCCAGATCATAAAGATAAAAAGGTTATAGCTATCTGCTTTTTCTTCTCTCTTCTTGTTGCTTCTTCATTTTTGCTCTGGTCTCATCCGAGATAAGCTGCACACTCTCATAAATCCCTTCTCTGATCCTTATGTAGTCCGGGTCTTCTGCATCCACCTTGTACCCTTTGTTCTCTGCTAGCTGGTTGATGAAGGTGAGCAGAAAGGTTTTGTCCGGTAGATCAGTCCCTGGAATGGTGGGGCATGATCTGTATTCTTTTTCGGGCGCAGTGATCTAGATGTTTGCTTGAGCAGCAGCCTTCCTTATTTCTCCTACTAGATCACTGGCTTCATTCATGTCCAGATATTTATTGAATGCCTCGTTGGGTGATCCCTCAATGTATGCAGGTTCCTTCAGGAAGTATCTGCAGAGAACGAATGCATTCTTAAGCCCTTCCCATCCATCTCTTAGGTGGACTGGGACCCAGTTGGTCACTCCAGATGGTCTGATGTGAGTCGATGGCCAGTTGGATCCAGTTTTCTTCTTTTTCTTTTGAGTCTGGCTCGATCTGCTAGATGATTTAGATTTTTGAGTGTGAGTAGATGGAGGGCTGGTTGTTTGTGCTGTGCTCTGCTGCTCCGGTTGAGCTATCTCCTTTCCTTTCCCTTTTTCAGCAGCAGCAGATGGCCTTGTTTTCTTTCCAATCCCTTCCCCCTTTTCGACATCAGCAACAACCATGTTGATAAGTGTCCGGAGGGAAGAGATCTCTTCCTTCAATGTATTGATCTCTCTGTCGGTCTCCACCTTCTATGTAAGCAGGGAAGTGATGTTGAGGTTGGAATCATCAAGCTGCTTTTGAAATGATTTTGTAATGTTGGACAATTCAGCTGTGTGACGCTCTACATCTTCTTGGACAATCCCAAAGTCGTTGAAATATGTGTCGATCATTGTTTTTGTGGGATAGCGCAGTTCGCTTAACTTCCGTTTGACAAAGTTCTTCCCATTGACCTCAAACTGTCTGAACATGGCCTTGATGTGTGAGATGGCTTCCTTTAGAATATCAGCTGTTATGCCATCGATCTGTTCTTGCACTATGGTATGCACCATGTCCTTGTCTTTCTCAGTGAAGGCAGTGATGATTTTGTATATCTCCTTTACCTTAAGCTTTGTATTGAACAAACTCTGATCGATCTGTGCTTTCATCTCTTCGGCAGCAGCTTGATCATCGTCCAATTTCTTGCTGATCTCTTCAATTTTTAGTCTGCATATCCTCCTCAAATCAGAGTCAACTTGATCGACATGAGTCTTCAAGTGGTCGTTGAACTCTGTGAGGATGCGAGTAGCCTCATCTTGCACTTGGGAGAGCGTCCCATACATGTATTGGTCCACCTTTTTGGCAATGAGATCTCTGATCTGCATATGGGACAGTGATTGATGTTGGTCCATCAATATGTCTTCCAAGGTGAATGTCTGCACGTATACCCCAAGCGCATCTGCAGCAGCAGGAGTGTAGATGTCGTTTGTGAGTTCCCCTCCGACATTTTTTCCAACAAGCTCATCCTCTGCTTGAGATTGGCTGCTCACTGCATTGGGGATTTCAGAAGGTGTGACTTGTTCCCCCTCAGCAGGTGCAGTGGTCTGCTTTTCACTTTCAACCATTGGCTGATCTGTCTCAGTCACTGTATTGGCTACACCCTGTTGGTGAGCATCAGTAGGGGCTGCTTCAACCTCTTCCTCCACATTTTCTTCTTCAATGCTGTTATAAAAATTCAGCATGTTGGCTTTCTCATAGACAGATCGTAGGTCGATCTGGAGTTCATCAGCCTCAAATTTTGCCATTCCAAGAATGTCTGGCTGGTAGGTCTCCCTTAACTCAGAGATTGAGGAAGCAGTGAAAATCTTAAGCAGAGTGGCTTCTTCGATTTTCAGTGCATGAATCGATCTGGTGCGGTGCAAGGCATCCTGAACATAAAATTCCTTATCTTTCACAAGCAGAAGGAATTTTAAACGTTTGGCTGCAGCATAGGTTTCTGGGGTGAGCTGGATCCCCGGGAAAGTTCTGAGGACAGAGTGATCTGCCTCTGTCTCCAGCATTCTTACCACAGTTTCTGCAGTCTTGAGCTCCTCCTCTTCATCAGTGGATTCTTCGTCTTCCTCAGCCTCCTCATCTATCTGCTCTAGGTGTTCAGCAGATGATGGGCTAGTAGAATGTGCGGGGGAGTGATCTAGGTTCAAATATGAAATGGGGGCCACATCCTCTGGTGGTCCACCCATCAGCACTTCTTCTTCCTCAACCTCCTGTTGAGGGAGAATGGTTTCTGCGGCAGCAGGTGCTTCAGCCTGGACTTCATCAGTGAGCTTGTGAAGTCGCCTGCGCTTTGTTTTGGGGGGCTGGGCTGCTGTGGATGTATCCGTGTCAAGAGAGCTTGATCTTCTGGTAGTCCTCTTGGTAGGTGTCCTCTCGATTGGTTTCTCCTTTGTGATTTTCGATTTTGTGGATCGATCTGCTGGACCAGATGGAGGAATCCAGATGGGATTCGAATTTCCCATCTCCATCAGCGCATTAAACACCACTGAGTCCTTTACCCGGGCAAGCAGATTTGTGGAAATGTCCATCGACATTTCTATCTGATGCTGGTCCTTGGGAAAATGCTGCCTGGTGTTGAATTCAACAGCTGTGTCCCGTTGGTGATGAGGGAAGAATGTTTCCAGCATGAAGCTGATTTTCGTAGAATGCCTTAGACTGCTTCTCTTCAGCTCAATGCCGGGTGAACCACTTTTCACAAACAAGATCATCTTGGCCTCCTTTGCCAAGAGATCAAACAAAATCCTGCTCCAGTTCACTGGCAGGTTGAGAACCACTGCTGCTAGGATCCTGAACTTTTCAGGGGTGACCTGGTCGTAGGATCCATTGTGATTGAGGAAGATTCGCTGCACGAATTCGAATAGAATTCTGAATTCTGGAGCGAGAAGAGCTCTTGTGAACATCTGGTTCGTATATTGGATTGGTATGATCATTACCATCTCCACTGCCTCTTGGAGTTGTGCTGCAGTGATTTCCCCAAGGTCTGCACCTTCATCCTTCAATTTATAAACATCGTTGATGATATTGATGACGTTGTAAGGTGTGTTGCTGACAGTATTCCCTTTACTAACCCTGATGGTTGCCTCATCTCCACCCCTCTCTCCCTGCGATGAGAGGTAGAAGGCAGCAACATCCTTGGGTAGGAAATGAACGGGGTGTGAAGTAATAATATTGTGAAAACCTACAAGAAGCATAATAGAGCATATGTGAGCACTATCCTTCCATCAGTGAAGTATAAGTGCCCAAAACAGTTTATGAAGTCTAGCAGTTTATGTCACAAAAATCATAACCATAATCATACGTATATGCAGATGAGAAAAGAAAACAGTTCAAACATAAAATGGTGAACCTTTGCATTTGCGAACAAGGTTAAATGCCTTTTCTAGCTTGTGAAACCCGAAAGTATCAAGAATGGCGAAAAGGTCTTGGTGCAGGTATGGTTTCAAAAAGGTCGCTTGATCAAGAAACTGAGAAGTTTTTGGTGCCATTTTTGCAAAGAAAAGAGTGATTTTCGTGGGTAGAGAGAATTTTTGGAAGAGGGAAATTTGCTAAGTGTTTCTAGAAATATAAGTGTAAGAGATATATGAAACGACTTATCAATTTTATATAAAAGAGAATAGAGATAAGTAAGGTAATAAAGAATTAGTAAACTTCCCTTTTACAGCTTTTCCCGCCTTTCCATGTTCTAGGGTTACTGCTTGTCACCGCTTCTATTTATCGTATGATATACGCGCCTTTGATCGTGGGGTTGAGAGATGGCGCGTGGTTGTTTAGCGCGGTTGGAAAGCTTCCCTTTTCTTGGTTTGGTAAATATCCTTTTGGTCACAGTTCCCTAACATAGTATCAATCATCACAAAAATAAAAGATTTGATATGAAGTGTCAGAAATTAGATATATGATATGATTTAGTCGCCGTATTTAGTTAACTTTCCCCCTTAACCAAGTAATGGGATAATTAATATTATTTTAATATCCACGTGGCATTAAGTGATCTGGTGTATGTCGATCTCTTCTTTTAACGAGCTGATGTTAAGAGAATCAATCTGCATTTGCCATTTTCATCAATGTATGTATAATTCCCAGTTGGAACTTGATCAATCTGTATTGACATATACTTAGTGATCTGGTGTCAATTCCTTGTTGGAATTTCAAGTGATCTGGATTTTATCAATCTGGACCATGACGATCTGGTTTTGATTCCCTGTTGGAATATTGGATTAGATCAATCTGGTCCTTTCTTCAAGATTTAAAAGTCCTAGTTTTCCACAAAGCATCTTAAATCTTTCTTCTAGTAATGCCTTAGTGAGAATGTCTGCTCTCTGAACTTCAGTGTGTATTTTCTCAATCTGTACATGTTTCCTTTCAACATGGTCTCTTATGAAGTTATGTCTCACATCCACATGTTTGCATCTGGTATGCAAAATAGGATTTTGTGTGATTGCTATAGCACTTGAGCAGTCACAGAAAATTGGTATTTCCTTGACATCAATCTCATAATCTTTAAGCTGTTGTCTTAGCCACAGTATTTGTGCACAACAACTTCCAGCTGCCATATATTCTGCCTCTGTGGTTGAGGTGGCAACTGATGTCTGTTTCTTTGAGAACCAAGAATTAGTTTATTTCCTAGAAACTGACATGTCCCCGATGTTGACTTTCTGTCCAGTTTACATCCAGCATAATCTGAATCCGTGTATCCAGTAAGCTCAAAGTTTTCTTCACATGGATACCATAATCCTACATGGGCTGTTCCCTTAAGATATCTTAGTATCTTCTTAGCTGCTTCCATGTGAGACTCTTTGGGATTTGCTTGATATCTTGCACATACACCTACTGCAAATGTAATGTCAGGTCGACTGGCAGTTAGGTATAGTAATGATTTTATAATCCCTCTGTATTGAGTAATGTTTGCTGGTTTTCCTTCTGGATCTGGATCAATTTTCCCATTTGTTTGCATTGGGATTTTTACTGGGTTACTGTCTTTTAACCCAAACTTGGTCAGCAGATCGTTGATGTATTTTGTCTGATTAATAAAGATACCATCTGGTAGCTGCTTGACCTGCAAACCTAAAAAGAAATTCATTTCTCCCATCATGGACATTTGGTACTTATTTTTCATAAGTTCTGCAAATTTGTCACACAGATAGGTAGATTGAGATCCAAAACTAATATCATCTACATAGATCTGGACTAAGAAAATGTTTTCTTTGCCTTTGATGATAAACAAAGTCTTGTCAACTGATCCTCTTCTGAAGCCAGATTCTAGTAGGAAAGTTGATAAGGTCTCATACCAAGCTCTAGGGGCTTGTTTTAGACCATAGACTGCCTTAGCCAGTCTGTATACTTTTTGATCTGGATCTGCTTCTTCAAATCCAGGTGGTTGTTCCACATATACTTCTTCTTCAAGGATACCATTGAGAAAAGCACTTTTGACATCCATCTGGTATAAGTTGAATCGTTTGTAAGCAACATATGCTAAAAACAGCAAAGTTTCATCAAAATCAATGCCTTCTTGTTGATTATAGCCTTTAGCTACAAATCTGGCCTTGTTCCTGACTACTTCACCATTTTCATCTCGTTTATTTTTGAACACCCATTTTACACCAATCACGCCTTGGTGTTTGGGTCTGTCCACGAGATACCAGACTTCATTCCTTTTGAACTCATTGAGTTCTTCTTGCATTGCTGTTATCCAGTCTGCATCTTGAAGTGCTTCATAAGCATCAGATGGCTCCATGCGAGAGAGGTAACAGCTCATCAATGCACTCTCTCCATGCATTCTTCTGGTTTTCACATGATCTGATGGGTTCCCAACGATCTGTTCTGGTGGATGATCTTGTATCCATCTCCTTCTCCTGGTCATCTCTTCATCAGATATCTCAGGATCAGGTTGATCTGCTGGTTCCTCAAATTCAGGATGTGCAGTTGATATAGTTTGAAATTGATTCTCATCTGGACTTTCTTCGGGATTTGGATTTTCATGTTGATCATCATTTGTAATAATGTTTTCATTGTCTTCAGTTGATGATCTGTTTTCATCCAGATTGTGTTGTGATATTCCCCCTTGTTGTATGATCTCTTCTGCAACAGGTGGAGTGATAGTTTCTTCATCCTCACTTTTTGAATTCCAGATAAGAATATCTTCAAGTAATAGTTCATTCATCCTTCTGGTAGTCACCTGATTTTTTGTCTGTGTTGGGAACCCTAAAGATTAGTGTTGATGATGGTCTTTCGAAACACACTTAGCTGGACTGTATGTTAACCTGTTCCTCGTGTAAAAAACCAGATCACTATAGTTTAAGTCATTTCTGTTTTGGAGCAGATTAGGAGATGACTTATAATGTAAAGGATATGTTCCTATAGAAGTCATTCTCAACTTAGAATAGGATGAAGGTCAAGATTTCACGCTCAAAGGAATCGATCTGCTGTAACAGACAGCGACCAGATCGATGACCAGATCGATGACCAGATCGATGATTACAGCGAGGAACCAGAGCGATTGAGTCATCAAGCCATTAGCTGACATCATCCTACACATCATATATACTTGCCACGTCAAGATCAAAGTCCATCCAACAGGGTTTGGAAAGAAGATCTACGTTTTTAAACATATAAGGAAAGAGACCGTTAACAATCTGATTTCCATAAATCAAAGATTGAGTCAACCTTTCTTATATGGCAAGAACAGATATGATGAAAATCATTGACTGGCAATATATCATCTATGTCACGCCAATCAACAACGGCTAGAATTTCAATATTCAATGCCTATATAGTTGAAGTCAACAATCTGGAAGAAGAGAGAACACGCACGAACTATACTGCAATTATCCTTCAAGCACTCTGCATTCCAGACTTAGAGCTTCAACATCTTGTGATTCTACATCACACCAACCACCTCGATTCAAGTCTGTCTTGTCGAGAGAAAGGAGATCACCCTGCTAGCTAGTAGTTTTCTAGTGGTAACGTAGAGGTAATCTGTTGTAAAGGGACACGACCCTTCATTCGTGCATAAGTATCAGTCTAGTTGTGATTGGTACTTGTGACTCGTTCTCCACGAGTATAAAGAAGCAGAGTATCCTAGTAGTGGATAATCTGGTCTAGGTTTGACCAGATCGTGGACGTAGGGATTTCCCGAACCACGTTAAACATCGTGTGCTTTACTTTTCTGCATTCTTATTATCTGTTGTTTATTATCCTAACCTTCTGCACTATCATATTAGCTGCATTCTCAATCAATCTGTTTAAATGATCTGATTAACTCCTTAAGGTTTTCAAAACAAGAGCAATCATTAATCCACCATTATTCCGCACTCACTCTACACTCAAAAGGTAATAAGATCACTCTTATTATCTGTTAAGTGTTTTCACCTTGAGAGTAATCTGTTTGGACTAAATCAGATACTGATCTGTTTATCGATCTGGTCAGTCATTCCAAGCAATTTCTTATACAGAATAGCTTGAGCTCTCATATAGATTGTCTAGTAAACTGAAAAGTTAGTATTTGGTGTATTCCCCCCCCCATACACCAAACCTTGCTCTTTCGGGACCAACAAGTGGTATCAGAGCAGTGGTTCAAACTGACCATTGTTTTGTTTCACAAGGTTAAAACCTGCGTGGTCTACTTGAATAGATCTAGGAAAACCTTTTTCATACACGTGCATACTATCTGTTATGGAGTCTTCTGTTATCAGGGCTTGCGAAGAATTCTCTATCCAAGGATATAGAGAATGGAGTTTCAGAATCAAAATGTGTCTCAAAGCCCATCACTGCCTGATGTGGAAAGTAATCGAAGAAGGGCCTTTGGCAATCACAGAAGAGACCACTCGCATCACAGATACAGGAGCAGTCAAAGAAACTGTCCTAAAAGATCCCAGGAAATATACCTCCGAAGAAAGAAGAGAGGCAAATCTCGATGATTTTGCCAAAGGGATCATTTCCAGCACGGTCAAAGGCGTACATCTGGCCAAGATCCAAGATCTTGATACAGCCAAAGAGATGTGGGAAGCCTTGAGAGACCTGGCGCTTGGATCTGAAGTGATGATTGAGAACAAACTGTCTCTAGCCTGCAACAAATATGATGAATTCAAAATGAAACCAGGCGAGACAATAGAACAGATGAAGATGAGATTCACTGGAATTCTTCTAGAGATATCTGCGTTCAAAAAGAATAAGTATACTCAAAGGGAGAAGAACATGAAAGTTCTTAGAGCACTTCCACCAAGCTGGGAGATCTACGCTGCAATGCAACCCCTAAGAGCAGACTTCAATGATCTGTCTACTGAAGCCTTATTTGATCACCTCGAAGGTCATGAATGTGACATTCAAAGAATTCGAGGACCAGATCATCTGTCCAAAAAGGCAGATAACAATTCAAAGAAGGACAAAGAGGTAGCCTTCAAAGCGAAGAGCAAACCAGATGATCCTTCTGAGTCTGTTACTCCAGATGAAGAGAAAGGGTATGACAAACTCTTAAAAGAATTTGCAATGATAGCTAAACGAATGGACAAGATGGAAACCAGATCGAAGAAGTACAGACGCTTCTACAGAGATAATAAGAGGAACTTCAACAGGAAGTATGATAATGATCGATCTGATGACAAAAATGAATCTAAACAGCAGACTACTAAACCAACAAAGACCTCTAGCTCTACAGATTACACTTGTTTTGAATGTGGCAGAACAGGTCACTTCAAAACAGATTGCCCTAATCTGTCCAGAGGCCAAAGAGAAGAACTAAGAGCTAAAAGAGATCGAAAGCTTAAAAATGAGCGCAAAGCCATGATAGCAGAACAGAACTCAAGCAGCTCAAGTCATTTTTCAGACAGTTCATCAGAAAATGATGAGGCTTTCATTGCTGACGACGAAGAAAGCTGGAATGAATGCTATGTAGGCTTAGACAACGGTCTAGATGAAGTTGAGGTAAATTCTTGCTACTCAAATTCCTCAGATAATGAAAATAATCTTGAACAGGAAAGTGAAGATCAAGCAGAATATTCATGGAATGAAATAGATGAGATGTTCAAAAGCTACTCAAGCATCAAAAGACTGTTTAAAGAAGTTGTTGAAGAGAATGACAGATTGAAGAAAGTTGAGCAGATCTTAAGCACAGCAAATACTAAATTTGTTGCCAAAGTTGCCGATCTGGAAGAACAGATCAAGAGCAAAGACAGTGAGATTCACTCTCTTAATTCAAAAATTAAGAATCTAATCTCTAGATACAACGTTGCTGAAGAGAAGATCAAGAAAGGAAAAGAAATGATCTACAAGAGTGATGAGCGTGCCAAGCTGCTAATCAATCTGCAACAAAAGGGAAAATCTGGATTGGGATATCCAGGTCACTCAGAAAAATCTTCAGGAACTATAAGATTCGTACCAGAAAGGAAGAGAATACCAGATCAAGTGATAGACTTGAAAAACAAGAAAAATCTTCCTCAAAAGATGGTCATAAAACAGACTGACAACAAGCAATACCATCAATCAAAAGGACAACCAGCCTACTACACACAACCAGATCAGGTTTACAACAAAAGGGTCAACAGGACACCACCAAACAATAATGTCAACAGGACAGCACCAGTTAAGAAAGGATTGAAGAATGATAAGATAGAGAGATTTCATCCATCTGAAATACACTCTGTATCTAAAGCAGATAATGAGGGAAACATCATTACCTGCTATATTGCTGTTCCTAACCCTAGAATATTCTGGATTCGAAAAGGATTGTTTGCTAATAATCAAGCACCCAAACGTTGAAAGGGTAGCTAAGTGTGATTAATTGCAGGATCAAAGAACTGCAAGAAGGAGTAAGATAGCAAGAGGAACTATCTGGATTATAGATAGTGGTTGTTCAAAACACATGACTTGTGACAAGAACCTACTGACAGATTACATAGAGAAACCAGGCCCACAGGTCACTTTTGGATGTAATTCAAAAGGATATACCAGAGGGTATGGAAACATTACTGTTGGCAAGACCACAATCTCTAATGTCTCATACGTTGAGGGTCTTAGCCATAATCTGTTTTCTGTAAGTCAATTCTGTGCTAATGGTAATCAGATTATTTTTGATACTAACAACTGTCTGGTGAAGAATAAGGAAGGAGATGAAATACTCCTTACCGGTAAATTGCAGGATAGGTTATATATTGTCCAGTGGACAAACCAGATCGAGACCTGCTTAGTCACTAAGACTGTATCAGAAACAAGCTGGTTATGGCATAAGAGATTAAGTCATCTTAATTTCAAATCAATCAACAGGATTGCCAAGGAAAGGTTAGTAGAAGGACTACCAGATCAGGTGTATGATAAAAATCATATATGTGATGCCTGTCAAGCTGGAAAGCAGACCAGATCATCCTTTACAAGCAAAACAGCTCACTCAACATCAAGGACACTAGAGCTGTTACACCTTGATCTGTTTGGACCAGTCAAACCACTAAGTATCAATGGGAGAAAGTACACTTTGGTAATCATAGATGATTACTCAAGATTCACTTGGGTCATCTTTCTGTTGAAAAAGAAAGAGACTCTAGACAAGCTCCCTGACTTTCTACACAAAATCACTAAACAGAAAGAGATGAGTATAACCTCTATCAGAACAGATCGAGGAACAGAATTTCTCAACCAGAAGATTGAAGCATATTGCAACAAGATGGGAATCACTCATCAAACATCTGCTGCTCGAACTCCTCAACAGAATGGAGTAGTTGAGAGAAGAAATAGATCACTCAAAGAAGCAGCTCGCACGATGCTTAATGCTACAAATCTACCGAAGAAATTCTGGGCAGAAGCTATATACACAGCCTGCTATACTCAAAACAGATCATCCATCACACTCAGACATGGAAAGACTCCATATGAAATATGGAACAACAGAAAGCCTAAGATTTCC
This sequence comes from Leonotis leonurus, assembly GCA_026898415.1. NCBI lineage: Eukaryota > Viridiplantae > Streptophyta > Magnoliopsida > Lamiales > Lamiaceae > Leonotis > Leonotis leonurus. Next base: position 236,939 of record JAPKLX010000317.1, on the reverse strand, counting down.
TATTTTAGAACTTTTGGCTGTTTATGTTACACACACAATAATGGGAAAACTCAGTTGAAAACTTTTGATAGCAAAACTGACCCTGGAATATTCTTAGGATATTCTGATGTCAGCAAAGCCTATCGAGTTTACAATAAGAACTCTCATATTGTGGAAGTAACACCTCATGTTGTATTTGATGAGTCTATTATTGAGTACAGATCACCAGATGAGAAGCAGACAGACAATCAGGTGACAACCAGAAGGATGAATGATCTTTTACTAGAAGATGTTCTTATCTGGAATTCTAGGAGTGAGGATGAAGAAATTATCACTCAACCTGTTGCTGAGGAGATCATACAGCAAGGGGGAATATTGCTACCTAACCTGGATGAGAACAGATCATCAACAGAAGTCAATGATACAATTACCACAAATGATGATCAACATCCAGAAGAAAGCTCAGATGAGAATCCATTTCATGCTACGTCAACAGCACACCCTGAATTTGAGGAACCAACAGATCAACCTGATCCTGAGTTATCTGATGAAGAAATGACCAGGAGAAGAAGATGGATACAAGATCATCCACCAGAACAGATCGTTGGGAACCCATCAGATCGTGTGAAGACTAGAAGAATGCATGGAGAAAGTGCGTTGTTGAGCTGTTACCTCTCTCGCATGGAGCCTTCTAATGCTTATGAAGCACTTCAAGATGCAGATTGGATAACAGCAATGCAAGAAGAACTCAATGAGTTCATAAGAAATGAAGTCTGGTATCTCGTGGATAGACCCAAACACCAAGGCGTAATAGGTGTAAAGTGGGTGTTCAAAAACAAACGGGATGAGAATGGTGAAGTAGTCAGAAACAAAGCCAGATTGGTAGCCAAAGGCTATAATCAACAAGAAGGCATTGATTTTGATGAAACATTCGCACCAGTAGCCAGATTAGAAGCAATAAGGCTATTTCTTGCATATGCTGCTCACAAACGATTCAAGGTGTACCAGATGGATGTCAAAAGTACCTTCCTAAATGGCATCCTTGAAGAAGAAGTATATGTGGAACAGCCACCTGGATTTGAAGAGGCAGATCCAGATCAGAAAGTATACAGACTAGCTAAAGCAGTCTATGGTCTAAAACAAGCCCCTAGAGCTTGGTATGAGACCTTATCAACTTTCCTACTAGAATCTGGATTCAAAAGAGGATCTGTTGATAAGACCTTGTTCGTTATCAAAGTCAAAGAACACATTCTCTTAGTCCAGATCTATGTAGATGATATTATCTTTGGATCTCAATCCACCTATCTGTGTGACAAATTTGCTGAACTTATGAAAAATAAGTATCAAATGTCCATGATGGGAGAAATGAGTTTCTTTTTAGGATTGCAGGTCAAGCAGCTACCAGATGGTATCTTTATCAATCAGACAAAATATATCAACGATCTGCTAGCCAAGTTTGGATTAAAAGATAGTAATCCAGTGAAGATCCCAATGCAGACCAATAGGAAAATTGGTCCAGATCCTGAAGGAAAACCAGCAAATGTTACACAATACAGAGGAATCATAGGATCATTACTCTATCTAACTGCAAGTCGACCTGACATTACCTATGCAGTAGGAGTATGTGCTAGATATCAAGCAAATCCCAAAGAGTCTCACATGGAAGCAGCTAAGAAGATACTAAGATATCTAAAGGGAACAGCCCATATAGGATTATGGTATCCATGTGAAGACAATTTTGAGCTATCTGGATATACTGATTCAGACTATGCTGGATGTAAACTGGACAGAAAGTCAACATCTGGTACATGTCAGTTTTTAGGGAATAAACTGATTTCTTGGTTTTCAAAGAAACAGACATCAGTTGCCACCTCAACTACAGAGGCAGAATATATGGCAGCTGGAAGTTGTTGTGCACAAATACTGTGGTTAAGACAACAGCTTAAAGACTATGAGATTGATGTCAAAGAAATACCAATTTTCTGTGACAGCTCAAGTGCTATAGCAATCACCCAGAATCCTGTTTTGCATACCAGATGCAAACATGTGGATGTACGACATCATTTCATAAGAGATCATGTTGAAAGAAAACATGTACAGATTGAGAAGATACACACTGAAGTTCAGAGAGCAGATATCCTCACTAAGGCATTACCAGAAGAAAGATTTAAGATGCTTTGTGGAAAGCTAGGACTCTTAAATCTTGAGGATAGAACCAGATTGATCTAACCAGATTGATCTAAACCAGATTGATCTAACCAGATTGATCTAAAACAGATTGATCTAAACCAGATTAATCTAAACCAGATCATCATGATCCAGATTGAAAAAATCCTACAGGGAATCAAAACCAAATCATCATGGTCCAGAGTGATAAGATACAGATCACAAGAAATTCCAACAGGGAACTAACACCAGATCACTAACACAAATATCAAGCTTTTCATCTATTGACCTGCACTCAACAGTAGACTCATCACAAACAATATGAGGTGTTACCTCCACAATATGAGAGTTCTTATTGTAAACTCGATAAGCTTTACTAACATCAGAATATCCTAAGAATATTCCAGGGTCAGTTTTGCTATCAAAAGTTTTCAATTGTGATTTCTCATATGGTGTCTTTCCATGTCTGAGTGTGATGGATGATCTGTTTTGAGTGTAGCAGGCTGTGTAGATTGCTTCTGCCCAGAATTTCTTTGGTAGATTGGTTGCATTGAGCATTGTCCGAGCTGCTTCCTTGAGTGATCTGTTTCTCCTCTCAACAACACCAGTCTGTTGAGGAGTTCGAGCAGCAGATGTTTGATGAGTGATTCCCATCTTTTTGCAGTATGCTTCAATTTTCTGGTTGAGAAATTCTGTTCCTCGATCTGTTCTGATAGAGGTTATACTCATCTCCTTTTGTTTGGTGATCTTGTTTAGAAAATTTGGGAGTTTGTCAAGAGTCTCTTTCTTCTTTAACAAAAAGATGACCCAAGTGAATCTTGAGTATTCATCTATGATCACCAATGTATATTTTCTTCCATTTATACTTAGTGGCTTGACTGGTAAAAACAGATCAAGATGTAACAGCTCCAGTATCCTTGATGTTGAGTGAGCTGTTTTATTTGTAAAGGATGATCTGGTTTGCTTTCAAGCTTGACAAGCATCACATATGTGATCTTTATCATACACTTGATCTGGTAGTCCTTCCATTAACCTTTCCTTGGCAATCCTGTTGATTGACATGAAGTTTAGATGGCTTAATATCTTATGCCATAACTAGCTGGTTTCTGATACAGTCTTGGTGACTAAACAGGTCTCGATCTGGTTTGTCCATTGGACAATGTATAGTCTATCCTGCAACTTACCGGTAAGGAGTATCTCATCTCCTTCCTTATTCTTCACCAGACAGTTGTTAGTGTCAAAAACAATCTGATTACCATTAGCACAAAACTGACTTACAGAAAACAGGTTGTGACTAAGACCCTCAACGTATGATACATTAGTGATAGTAGTCTTGCCAACTTTGATGTTTCCATACCCTCTGTTATAACCTTTTGAATTACATTCAAAGGTGACCTGGGGTCCTGGTTTTTCTACGTAATCTGATAGTAGGTTCTTGTCACATGTCATGTGTTTTGAACAACCTCTATCTATTATCCAGATTGCTCCTCTTGCAACCTTACTCCTTCTTGCAGTTCTTTGATCCTGCAATTAATCAAACTTAGCTACCCTTTCAACGTTTGGGTGCTTGATTATTAGCAAATATCCCTTTTCGAATCCAGAACATTCTAGGGTTAGGAACAGAAATATAGCAGGTGATGATGTTCCCTTCATTATCAACTTTAGATACAGAGTGAATTTCAGATGGATGATACTTCTCTACTCCATCTTTCTTCAATCCTTTCTTAGTAGGTATTGTCCTGTTGACAATATTTATCCTGTTGACATTTGGTTTTTGAGTTAAGTGATCTGTTTCTGTGCAGTAAGCTGGTTGTCCCTTTGTTTGATGATACTGCCTGTTCTTCGCATCTTTAATTATCATCTTTTGAGGATAACCTTTCTTGTTTTTGAAATCCCTCACTTGATCTGGTATTCGCTTCCTTTCTGGTACGAAGTTTACGATTCCAGAAGACTCTTCTGAGTGGCCTGGATATCCTAATCCAGATGTGCCATTTTGTTGTAGATTGATTAGCAACTTGGCACGCTCATCACTCTTGTAAATCATTTCTTTTCCTTTCTTGATCTTTTCTTCAGCAACATTATTTCTTGTAACCAGATCCTTAACTTTTGAGTTAAGTGAGTGGATCTCACTGTCTTTACTCTTGATCTGTTCTTCCAGATCGTTTATTTTAGCAACAAATTGTGTGTTTGCTGTGCTTAGAGTCTGCTCAACTTTCTTTAATCTGTCATTCTCTTCAACAACTTCTTTAAACAGCCTCTTGATACTTGAGTAACTTTTGAACATCTCATCTATTTCATCCCATGAGTATTCTGCTTGATCTTCACTTTCCTGATCAAGATCATTATTATTATTATCTGAGGATTTTGAGTAGCAAGAATTTACCTCAACTTCATCTAGACCGTTGTCCAATCCCACATAGCATTCATTCCAGCTTTCTTCGTCGTCAGCACTGAAAGCTTCATCATTTTCTGATGAGCTATCTGAGAAATGGCTCGAGCTGCTTGAGTTCTGTTCAGCTATCATGGCTTTGCTCTCATATTTAAGCTTTCGATCTCTTTTAGCTCTTAGTCCTTCTCTTTGACTTCTGGACAGATCAGGACAATCTGTTTTGAAGTGACCTGTACTGCCACATTCAAAGTAAGTGTAATCTGTAGAACTAGAGGTCTTTGTTGTTTTAACAGACTGTTTCTTGGACTCATTCTTGTCCTCAGATTGATCATTGTCATACTTCTTGTTGAAGTTTCTCTTGTTATCTTTGTAGAAGCGTCTGTATTTCTCCTTTTGTCCATTCATTTGGCGATCATAGCGAACTCTTTTAAGAGTTTGTCATAGCCTTTCTCTTCATCTGGAGTAGCAGGCTCAGAAAGATCATCTGGTTTGCTCTTCGCTTTGAAGGCTACCTCTTTATCTTTCTTTGAGCTACTTTCTCCCTTTTTGGACAGATGATCTGGTCCTCGAATTCTTTGAATGTCACACTCATGACCTTCAAGGTGATCAAATAAGGCTTCAGTGGACAGTTCATTGAAATCTGCTCTTAGAGGTTACATTGCAGCATAGATTTCCCAACTTGGTGGAAGAGCTCTAAGAACTTTCATGTTCTTCTCCCTTTGAGTATATTTGTTCTTTTTGAACGCAGATATCTCTAGGAGAATTCCAGTGAATCTCATTTTCATTTGTTCTATTGTCTCGCCTGGTTTCATTTTGAATTCATCATATTTGTTGCAGGCAAGAGACAGTTTGTTCTTAATCATTACTTCAGATCCTAGGACTAGGTCTCTTAAGGCTTCCCACATCTCTTTGGCAGTATCCAGATCTTGGATTTTAGCCAGATGTATACCTTTGACAGTGCTGGAGATGATTCCTTTGGCAAAATCATCAAGATTTGCTTCTCTCCTTTCTTCAGAAGTATATTTTCTGGGATCTTTTAGCACAGATTCTTTGACCACTCCTGTATCGGTGATACGAGTAGTTTCTTCTGTAATTGCTAATGGCCCTTCTTCGATTACTTTCCACATCAGGCAGTGATGGGATTTAAGACACATTTTGATTCTGAAGCTCCATTCTCTGTAACCTTGGATGGAGAATTCTTCGCATGCCCTGATAACAGATGACTCCATAACAGATGATATGCTAGTGAATGAAAAAGATTTTCTAAGATCTATTCAAGTTGACCACGCAGGTTTTAACCCTGTGACACAAAACAATGGTCAATTGAACCACTGCTCTGATACCACTTGTTGGTCCCGAAAGAGCAAGGTTTGGTATATGAGAGTTCAAGCTATTCTGTGTAAGAAATTGCTCGTAGATGACTAGACAGATCGATATGCAGATCGATAACAGTCTTGGTCCAAACAGATTACTGTCTTAGTGAATACACTTAGCTAATAATAAGAATAATCTTATTATTTTCTCAGTGTTGAGTGAGTCCGGAATAATGGTGGATTAGTGATTGCTCTTGTTTAGAAAACCTTAGT
>JAPKLX010000317.1:154211-210819 GCA_026898415.1 Leonotis leonurus | reverse complement strand
TCTCAACTGCCTTCCACTACTCGGTCTTCTCCTTATGACTCGGTCAAGTCAGTTCTTCGTGCATTCTCACTCCTACACAAAGTCAACGTCCACGTGACAACTCAGTGTTGAGCATAACAGCGAGATCAACATCTAACCTGTGAAGAACACAAAAACACACATGTTAGGTTCAACATAAGGAATAATAGAATAAAATACCTAACAAACTTTATAGAAGCGAAACAGGAATAAGTCTCAGCACATAAAAAAAACAGAAATTCCAGAAAGTAAAGATATGAAAATAAGAGTCTATGTGCTTTTCCTTCTATCTTCCTGTTGTTTTTTCATTTTGGCCCTTGTCTCGTCAGATATAAGCTGTACGTTCTCATATACTCCCTCTCTAACTCTTATGTAATCTTGATCCTCAACATCTATCTTGTATCCTCTGTTTTCTGCGAGCTGGTTTATGAAGTTGAGTAGGAAGGTTTTGTCTGGAAGCTCAGTGCCAGGTATGTTGGGACATGTTTTGAATTCCCTCTCCGGGGTAGTAATTGTAACCTGGGCTTTTGCTGCTGCTGCTCGTATAGCCTTCACAAGATTTCTTGCATCGTTTAAGTCCAGATAGAGGTTGAATGCTTCATTAGGTGTCCCCTCGCAGTATGCTGGTTCTTTGAGGAAGTAGCAACACATAATGAAGTCGTATTTGAGTCCTTCCCATACATCCTTTAAGTTCTCTGGGACCCAGTTGGTCTCTCCTTCTTTTGTCTTCATTGTCTTGATAGGAGCAGATGAGAACCAACCAGATCCAGATCTCTTCTTCTTCTTCAAAGGTTGGAATGGCTTGATCTGCTTGATGTTGATATAGATATCTTCTGAGCTTGAGCAGGTGGTGGGCTGGGTCGATCTGGTGCAATTTGCAGCTCAGGTTGAGCTTTTATCCTTTCATCCGTGGCACCAGATTGCCCCTTGCCCTTTTCAACCACTATCTCCTTTCCTTTCTCTTTTCTTCTCTCCTTTCCCTTCTTGGATCCTTCCCCCTATTCGACATCATCAACATACATTTTGACGAGTGCCGTAAGGGAGAGGATCTCCTCCTTCATCTTTTTTACTTCTTTCTCTGAGTCTATCTTTTGCGTGAGCAAAGAGGTGATGTTCAAGTTTGAGTCGTCGATCTGTTTTTGCAGAGAGGATTTAGCTTTTGCTAGATCAGCTTTGTAGCCTTCTTGGTCTTCCTTGATTATCCCAATTTCATCAAAATATGAATCTATTAGTCTTTGTGGGATAGCGCAGTTCACTCATCTTCCTTTCTACAAAACTCTTCCCTTCATTTTCAAACCTCCAAAATTGAGCTTTGGTTTCTGCATTGACTGCCTTAATCACCTCTTCAGTTATCCCATCCGTATGCTCCTTGACAATGGTATGAACCATGTCCTTCTCTTTCTTTGCAAACTCAGTAACTATCTTGTACATCTCATTGACTTTAAGTTCCATAGTTACTAGAGTCTGATCGATCTGTTCCTTCCTCTGCTCTGCGGTAGATCGATCATCATCCATCTTTTTACTCAATTCCTCCAACTTCAATCTGCACACTCTTCTTAAATCTGTGTCCACTTGGTCAACGTGGGATTTCAGATGATTGTTAAATTCAGTGAGAATGCGAGTGGCCTGGTCTTGGACTGTGGAAAGCGTCCCATACATAAATTTTTCCATCTTGTGTGAGATTAGATCTTTCACTTGTTCATTAGATAATGATTGATGCTGGGTCATCAATATCTCCTCAAAGTTTGTCGTCTCAACAAACTCCTCCATAGTAGCTGCTATAGCGGGGTGTATATGTCATTATTAAGCTTGCCACCCACCCTCTGTCCAGCTGGTTCAGCCTCCTCTCGTGGATAATCCACCACTGCAATCTGGATTTTGCTAGATTTGGCTGGTTCCACCTCAGCCTGGGCAGTGGGTTCCACGGTCTGTTCTACAGCATCAGCCATATGCTGATCTGGTTCTGACTCTTGAGTTGCTGCACCCGGTTGGTGAGCTTCAACAGGTTTTGCTTCAGCTTCTTCAACTTCAACTTCTTCCTCATCTACCACACTGTCAAAAAATTGGAGCATCCCAGCTTTCTCATAGATAGATCTCCAATCGATCTGTAATTTTTGAGCTTCATGCTGAGCTATGGCCAGGATACTCTGAGGGAATGTTGCTCTCAACTCTGCAATAGAGGAGACTTCGAAGATATTCAAAAAAGTTGCTTCCTCTGCTTTGAGTGTGTCCATGGATCTGGTTTTGAGCAGAGCATCAAGGATGTAGAATTCCTTGTCCTTAATGAGAAGCAGTAGCTTGACTCTCTTGGCTGCATCATAGCTCTCAGTTGTGAGCTGGATGCCTGGAAATGATTTGAGTACAGCATGATCTGCTTCTGCTTCTAACAATTTCACAACTTTCTCTGCTGTTTTCTTCTCAACATCCTCTTCGGAGGATTCATCTTCTTCTTCATCATCCTCATCGATCTGCTCCAAAGGTTCAGCAGATGATGGACTTGCAGTATGAGCTGGTGAGAAGTCTTTTGTTTGACTTGGGTCCATGGAGGAGATGGGGACAACATCTCTGGTGGCCCCCCAACCAATATCTCCTCATCCTCAACTAGGATCTCCTGTTGAGGGATGGCAGTTTCTTCAACCTGAACATCCTCTACTGGTTCAGACAATTTTTGAAGTCTTCTCCTCTTAGGCTTCGGTTGTTGGGCTGCTGTGGAGGCATCTGTATCCACAGAGCTGGCTCTCCTCGTTACCCTCTTGGAAGGAGTCCGTTCAACAGGCTTTTCCTTAGTGACCTTGGACTTAGTTGACTTCTTAGTAGGAGCAGATGGTGGCACCCAGATTGGGTTGGAGCTTCCCATTTCCATCAGTGCATTTACATAGACAGGGTCTGTCGCCCTAGCAATCAAATTAGCAGAAATGCCCATAGACATTTCAATTTGATGCTGGTCCTTTGCGAAGCGCAGTCTGTCATTGAACTCCCCAACTGAGTCCCATTTGTGCTGTTTGAAGAAGGATTCCAGCATGTAGTTGATTTTAGTTGAGTGCCTTAAGCTGCTCCTTCGTACTTCAATTCCAGGGATTGCTCCCTTTATGAAAGTGATCATCTTGGCCTCCTTTGCCAATAGATCAAAAAGGATTCTGCTCCAGTTTACTGGCAGATTCAGAACAACCGCTGCTAGTATCTTAAACTTTTCGGGAGTGACCTGGTCGTAAGAACCATTGTGGTTCAAGAAAATTCGCTGGACGAATTCAAATACTATCTTGAATTTGGGTGCAAGTAGGGCCCTGTTGAACATCTTGTTCGTGTAATGAATGGGCACTACCATCACCATCTCTATAGTCTTTTGAAGTTGTTCTCCGCTGATGTCTCCCAGAGTGAGACCTTCATCCTTTAACTGGTAAACCTCATCAATAATGTTCAGTACATTATAGGTAGTGTTGCTGATGGTGTTGCCTTTCCTGACCCTAATGGTAGCTTCATTCCCGCCTTTCTCTCCTTGCCACGAGAGATAAAAGGCCGCAACTTCTTTTGGTAGAAAGTGGACAGGGTGTGTAGTAATTATGTTGTGAAATCCTACAAAGAAATCAAAACAATAGATATGAGCACTATCTTTTCATCAATGAAGTATAAGTGCTCAAATAGCAATGTACAGAGTATATAGTTCAACACAATAATACAAGTGCATATAAGCATGCAAAATAGATAAAGGAGATTTTCAAAACGAGTTCAAGAGATTTGCAGAGTATTCAAAAACAATGAAAGGAAACTTATAAATTGAAACCTTTGCAGCGCTTAACAAGGTCGAAGGCCTTGTCCAGTTTGTGAAAACCGAAAGTATCAAGAACAGCGTAAAGATCCTGATGAATGTATGGTTTTAAGAAGTTTACTTGCTCAAGAAATAAAGAATATTTGGGTGCCATATTGACAGATGAGTATTTGAAATTTTGGACGATTTTTGGAATGAGAAAAATTCGCTAAGTGTTTTAAGGAAGAAGAACAGTGTATGTGATAGTCGAACCGCCTTATCAAAATGTATATATAGATAGATAAGCGATAAGAAAGAGTAATATTTTAATTGATTTTCTTCCCTTTTTCAGCTTGTCCCGCTTTTATGAGTTATAGACTTAGGGTCTATTATCTCCTTTTCTCGCGTTTGATACACACTCTTGATCCTACGGTTGTAGTGTGGCGCGTATTTGCTTTAGCCGTCAATTCTCTTTCTTTTTCTTGGTTTGGTAAATATCTCCTCGATCACGTTTCCCAAACACTGTACTTAATCATCAAAAAATAAAAGATTTGGTATATTTATGTCAGGATTAGATATAAGAAATATGACATAATCGCCGTATCTTATTAACTTTCCCCCTTGACCAAGTAATGGGGATATTAATAAAGGATTTAATTAAAATCCACGTGGCATCTAGTTATCTGGTCCATATCGATCTCATAATTAACAAACTGTTGTTAATATTATCGATCTATTTATGCCACTTTCAAGTTTTGGACATTAATCTTGTGTGATGATCTGTTAATAATTCTCGGTTGGAATGTAATCGATCTGTTGACCATCAACATCTATTTAGATGTTCTGGTGTCAATGACCTGTTTTCATCAATCTTGTTTATATCAATCTGGGTCTAATTCCCTGTTGGAATATTGAACTTGATTTGATCTAAGTCAATCTGGTCCTATCTTCACGATTTAATAGTCCTAGTTTACCACAAAGCATCTTGAATCTCTCTTCTGGTAATGCTTTAGTAAGGATGTCAGCTCTCTGTACTTGTGTGTGTATTTTCTCGATCTGTACATGTTTTCTTTCAACATGATCTCTTATAAAATGATGTCTCACATCCACATGCTTGCATCTAGTATGTAAAACAGGATTCTGTGTGATAGCTATATCACTTGAACTATCACAGAAAATGGATATCTCCTTGACATCAATCTCATAATCTTTAAGCTGTTGTCTTAACCAGAGAATTTGTGCACAGCAACTTCCAGCTGCCATATATTCTGCCTCTGTGGTTGATGTGGCAACAGATGTCTGTTTCTTTGAGAACCAAGAGATTAATTTATTTCCTAAAAACTGACATGTACCAGATGTTGACTTTCTGTCCAGCTTACATCCAGCATAATCTGAATCTGTGTATTCAGTTAGCTCAAAGTTGTCTTCACGTGGATACCATAATCCAATAAGGCCTGTTCCCTTAAGATATCTTAATATCTTCTTAGCTGCTTCCATGTGAGAATCTTTAGGATTTGCTTGATATCTTTCACATACTCCTACCGCAAATGTAATGTCAGGTCGACTGGCAGTTAGGTAAAGTAGTGATCCGATGATCCCTCTGTATTGAGTAATATTAGCTGGTTTTCCCTCTGGATCAGGATCAATTTTCCCGTTGGTCTGCATTGGGATTTTAACTGGTTTACTGTCTTTAATCCCAAATTTAGTCAGCAGATCGTTGATGTACTTTGTTTGATTAATGAAGATGCCATCTGGTAGTGTTAACCACTGTATTGATAGTGCAAAACTTCTTATATCTAAATGGTTTGAGGAAAAAGGTGTTAACAAAGCTTATGAATTTTTTAGGGATAAGGGAGAGACTATGTTTTGGCATAAATTTATTTGGAAATCCCACATTCCCCCAAAATATTCAATAACACTTTGGTTTGCCTTGAGAGGTCGTCTTAAAACCTCAGCCCGGTGTCATAACTCTAACTCTACCATGTGTACTTTTTGCAGGGTCAAAGAAGAAACCCACACCCACTTGTTCTTCGAATGCACATACACCAAAGGTGTTTGGGAAGAGATCAAAAAATGGCTAAAGCTCAAGCATTCTATGACCACTATTGCTAGTGCAATCAAGTACTTGCATAGAGGGAGGAAAGGCTCCGCCATACTTACAAAAGCCAAGAGCTTAGCACTAGCCTCAACTGTCAATCATCTATGGTATGATCGTAACAAACTCTACTTTGAAAATATTCCCATTGATGCCAAACGTAAAGTGTCTATGCAAACTTATACTCTATTTACCCTACTAAGATGGTTCTAGATCATTTAGATAGTGGTAACATTAACTGAGATTTGATTGATGCTACGGCTGCAATGACCTCACTTGTGATTCATTTAATATTGTGCTTGCATTACTTGTGCCTGATACAACTACAAGGCCAATCTTGAATCTGATTTACTAGGCATTTTGCTGCGCTTATTTGATACAATCTTGATCTTTACTATGAACTAAGCCATCGAGCATTGATATGTGGTCTGCCCTCATTCTGTTATGCTTTGTTTTTTGAGGCTAATTCACTCATAATTTGCTGTGCATAATCAGAATGTGTTTTACATGGTACCCTTGCTCTCATCTTGCCTTTACTACTCTTGTATGTGGGACCTATCATTATTGCATTGGCTTGAACTTGAACACTTTCGCTGAGCTACAGTTTATTTAGCATCTTATAGCTCTTCTTTTTTGTGGATTTTACTTGTAACACTTCATATTCCTACTTTGAGTTTTGGATTTGTGTACTGCTGCGTTGCCTTTTTGCTATTTCAGGTCATAGGTGATCAGCTACCAGACTTAATGGAACTTAAAGACAGTAGTTGATTACTTGGTGACCTGCAATCACCCAGCCTTTGACGCAGCTGAACACGCCCAGCCTTTGACGCAGCTGAACACACACTTGACTGGGACCTTGATGCTGGACCGTTAAACATTCCCAGCCCGATGTTGCAGCCTCACTTCCATGATCGGGATCTTTGATTGGGACCAGCTGTTACTGTCTTTACTACAACTCTTGAAGAAGTGCACTACTATGTGGAGAACATAGAACATGAACTAGTGAAAGAACCGATGATACAGCCTCACACACGATTGGGACCTTTGTTGCCGATCCAGACCAGCGGCAGACCTGCCCCGGACATGCTCCAGACGGCTGAACCACCGGCCCCAGACTTGCTCCAGCCCGGCTACACTGCCCCAGACGCATTCAGCCCACTACCACATGCTGCAGACCTACTGCAGTTCTGTTGACGATACAGCCCAGCTGCATGTTTGTTGTGGAACACTTATCAGGACTCAACCATCAGTTGTGGAGTCCAAAACAAGAACAAAGCGGAGAAATTACAAGTGAAGAAAACAAGAGCATGAAAGATAATTTGATTTATAAAAGCTTGTAACATATCACATATAGCACTACTATTATTTCATGCTATAGCATATGTTTTATTGTAATCACATCTTTTGGTTCCATGTTGGAACGAGTAACACTTCAGTTATCATATCCTAGTGTAGATTCAATGTATACACTTGGGTATGCCCATTTACGATGTACTTTGTACCGTTTATTTATAATATTGTACTCCTTTTCTTGAAGATGCCATCTGGTTCCTACTTGACCTGAAAACCTAAAAAGAAACTCATCTCGCCCATCATGGACATTTGATACTTATTTTTCATAAGTTCAGCAAATTTATCACATAAATAGGTGGATTGAGATCCAAAAATGATATCATCTACATAGATCTGTACTAGAAAGATATTTTCTTTGACTTTGATGATGAATAGAGTCTTGTCAACTGATCCTCTTCTGAATCCAAATTCTAGTAGAAATGTTGATAATGTCTCATACCAAGCTCTAGGGGCTTGTGTGAGACCATAGACTGCTTTTGTCAGTCTGTATACTTTCTGATTTAGATCTGCTTCTTCAAATCCAGGTGGCTATTCCACATAGACTTCCTCTTCAAGGATACCATTTAGAAAGGCACTTTTGACATCCATCTGGTATACTGATGGTTGGAAAGTTGCGAGGCTAGTTTTCAAGAACTAAAAACAAAGTTGACCACGGCCCCGGTGTTAGCTGTACCAGAAGGAAATGAAGGATTCATCGTTTATTCTGATGCATCTAAGCTTGGATTGGGTTGTGTGTTAATGCAAAACCATAGAGTAATTGCATACGCATCTCGTCAGTTGAAGCCCCATGAGTTAAACTATTTGACTCATGATCTTGAACTCGCTGCAGTTGTTCATGCCTTGAAGATATGGAGACACTATCTCTATGGAGTTAAGTGTGAGATATTTACTGATCACAAGAGTTTAAAATACTTCTTTGAATAAAAGGATTTGAACATGCGACAAAGAAGATGGCTCGAGCTAGAGGATTATGATTGTACGATCAACTACCATCTAGGAAAGGCCAATGTGATAGCTGACGCCTTAAGCTGAAAAATAAAAGTTAAGATGGGATGTCTTCTTATGCAAGAAAAAGAATTACTCAAGGAATTTGAATCATTCAAATTGGAAATAGTAAATCCACCAGAAACAGTTAAAGGTTTTATTGCAGCTATGATAGCTGAACCAGACCTAAGGGAGAGAATTGTGATAGCACAACAAGGGGATGAGTTCCTAAAAGAAATGCGTTTAAAGGCAAGAACCGAAGATACAAAAGGATACGTAGAAACTAGGGATAATGCCTTGATGTTTCAAGGTAGGTTGTGCGTACCAGCTGTTCAAAAGTTGAGGGATGAAATCATGAGCGAAGCTCACGATACTCCGTACACCGCTCACCCTGGGAGTACTAAGATGTACAGAGATCTTAAAAGAAATTTTTGGTGGTCTGAAATCAAAAAGGATGTGGCGATGTTCGTTGAACGTTGTCTAGCATGTCAACAAGTCAAAGCTATACATCAACGACCATCTGGATTGTTGCTGTTGGTCCCGAAAGAGCAAGGTTTGGTGTATGGGGGGGGGGAATACAACAAATACAAACTTTTCAGTTTACTTATCAATTAATCAGAGAGTTTAAGCTATTCTGTATAAGAAATTGCTCGGCAGTGACTAGACAGATCGATGTGCAGATCGATAGCAGTTTTAGTCCAAACAGATTACTCTCTTAGTGAGAACACATAGCTAATAATAAGAGTGATCTTATTATTTTCTGAGTGTTGAGTGAGTGCGGAATAATGGTGGATTAGTGATTGCTCTTGTTTTAGAAAACCTTAAGAAGTTAATCAGATCAATTAAGCAGATTGATTAAGAATGCAGATTATATGATAGTGCAGAAGGTTAGAATAATAAACAACTGAAATGAAATATGCATGAATGTAAAGCACACAGTTTTTTAACGTGGTTCGGGAAATCCCTACGTCCACGATCTGGTCAAAACTAGACCAGATTATCCACTACTAGGATACTCTGCTTCTTTATACTCGTGGAGAACGAGTCACAAGTATCAATCAAAACTAGAGAGATACTTATGCACGAATTAAGGGTCGTGTCCCTTTACAACATATTACCTCTACGTTACCACTAGAACCTACTAGCTAGCAAGGTGATCTGCTTCTTCTCGACAAGACAGACTTCAATCGAGATGAGTTGGTGTGATGTAGAATCACAGTTCTTGAAGCTCTAAGTCTGGATCAGTGAAGATAGCTTTGAAGTATATTTCAGTATAGCGCGCGTGTGGATATATTTTCTCCAGATCTCTAACTTCAACTATATAGGCATTGAATTTGAAATTCTAGCCGTTGTTGATTGGTGTGAGATAGATGATATATTGCCAATCATTGATTTCCATCATATCTGTTCTTGCCAAATAGGAAAGGTTGACACAATCTTTGAGTTATGGAAAGCAGATTGCTAACGGTCTCTTTCCTTCTATGTGTTAGCCGAAGATCTTCTTTCCAATCCCAGTTGGATGGACTTTTAATCTTGACATGGCAAGAGCATATGATGTGTAGGATGATGTCAGCTGGTGGATTGATGACTCAATCGTTCTGGTTTCTCGCTGTAGGCATCGATCTGGTCATCGATCTGGTCGTTGTCTGTTACAGCAGATCGATTCCTTTTGGCGTGAAATCTTGACCTTCATCCTATACTAAGTTGAGATTGACTTCTATAGGAGTATTTCCTTTACATTTCAAGTCATCTCCTAATTTGTTCCATAACAGGATTCACTTTATCTCTAGTGATCTGTTTAACACGTAGAACAGTTTAAATTCTAAGATAACTAAGTGTGTTTCGAGAGACCATCATCAAAACTGAATTACTTAGGGTTCCCAACAATTTCCCCCTTTTTGATGATGTCGAAACCACACTTTACAGTAATATCCTATCAACTCTTAAAAGTGATCTGGTCTGATAACCAGATTGATGATTGATCGTTATTAAGTTTATAACGTTTAGGATATTTTATATGTGTTCTGGACAATAGAGTGTTGTCATCAGAGACTCAAAGAGACTTCATATATATATAAGGGCAAGTAGAGTTTTACAGATTTTATCATCACAAGAATAAGACATGCAGATCATAATGATAAGAAAATTATAGCTATCTGCTCTTTCTTCTCTCTTCTTGTTGCTTCTTCATTTTTGCCCTGCTTCTTCACCTCTCGTTTTCTTCTTCGTTTCACGTCCTTTTTCGAAACGGTTTTCTCCTATGAATAGCTCTCATTACATAGAACTCGAGTACCGAAGGAAGTTTGGAATGATGATGGTCGGATGTGGCCCGAAGGGACCACGACCGATCACCACCGCCTCCAATGTCGGTGTCACCGATGGACTCCGAAAGCTCTAATTCGGTGGTTGTCCGTTCTTCGGATAGCTAGGGTCCCTTAAGGATTTGTGTTCACGACCATGCATTCTACATATCGGCATGATCATAATGTGTTTTCGTCTACGTAAAAGTTTTGCATGCATTATATATATATATACAAATATATATATATATATATATATAATACTATTTTTATGTTTTTCTAAAGAAAATTTGTTAACCGGTTATCCTTTTATGGTGAAATTTATGGTGAATGTAAAGAAAAAATATAGGATTTTTCAAAAGAAACTGGACTAAATGAAAAATGCATGGATCTCTGTTAAAATTTTTTCACGAAGGTATGGATTGTTCCCCCTTGCTGTATGATTTCTTCAGCAATTGGTGGAGTGTTGATATCATCGTCATCACTTTTTGAATTCTAGATAAGAATATCTTCAAGTAGCAGTTCGTTCAACTTTCTTTTAGTCATCTGGTTCTCTGTCTGTCTATTATCTAGTGACCTGTACTCAACAATAGACTCATCAAAAACAACATGAGGTGTTACCTCCACAATATGAGAGTTCTTATTGTAGACTCGATATGCTTTACTGGCATCAGAATATCCTAAGAATATTTCAGGGTCAGTTTTGCTATCAAACGTCCTCAATTGAGTTTTCCCGTTATTGTGTATGTAACACAGACAACCAAAAGTGCGAAAGTAAGATATCTTAGGCTTTCTATTGTTCCAGATCTCATATGGTGTCTTTCCATGTCTCAGTTGTCACGCCCGCTTCCTACTAATTCTAGTAAAGCCGGGAACATGACCAACGAAATGAATAATTGACAAGAGAAGAAGGTAATCATTCATTTCATAACATAAAATAAGAACCAAACCCGTAAAATCGGGAAGTCAGAGTCATAAGCTCGTTACATTTCATAACAGAATACGGAGTTTAGTCTCGGTCTACTACATAAGGTCTAGCAGCGGAACTTTCAGGATCGCATAACGAAATCCTACGTGTATGAAGACACGCAGAACCCCCAAGAGTCAGCTACTATGGAGTCCGACAAAAGCACGACAAGCACCCACGCCTTCTTCATTCTTATCCTGCACGTTTAGAAATACATGCAGGGCTGAGTACAGATTGTACTCAGTAGACACGTGCCGAAACCGCACACATACATATATAACTGTCAAGCCATTCAAGTGAAACATAGGGATTTTGTCTCTAAAGCACCTATGTTCACAAAATCATTTCTTGAGAAAGTTCTAATTGACTGCAGTCCTAGTTCTTTGTATTCAACCATATCTGAAGTTCTATGTGCCGGGGAAGTGGCCACTTCCCACAGACACTTGACCGGTCAACATCTAGATGACTCACGGTCCTTTGTGTACACTAGTTCGAGTGGAGACGCTAACCCACTGGAACCCGAATTCGATTATCATATAACAGATAGGCATCATACATAAATCGAAAACATTTATGGCAAGACAGTGCTTTTGAAAACATCTCATTTCATTTGAAAGCATACACACATGTATTTTCGTAGGGTAAGAAAAGCCTACTTGAATGGTCTTGATTGGTGTTTGCCTTGTTCTCGTGATGCGGATCCGACCTCTCGTCGAAACCTTTAACATGAATCTTGAGTGAGATATATCGCTCGGGTATGTCAAATAAATTCTAAGTGCAAGGAACTACTATCCTTGGTTATCTTGAGAGTTTTAGTCTCGGTCATTAAAGCTCGACTAATATTCGAGTCTAGGAGTTGAAATTCTAGAGGCAGCGTATGAAGATTTCTGAGTCATTTCTTATGATTAAATTCTAATTAATCATTTAAGTTCTAATAATTTATTGAATAAGTCCCTAATTGACTATTTTGACTCTTAAGTCAGAATATTTATTTCCTTCATAGGTTAGTAATAACCTAGCTAATACATATTTCTTTCGTATGATTCATAATTAAACCACTTATCAAGATAATTAATTATCTCAATTCATCTAAGTTAATTTATATTCTACTCCTCGGGCTCTCTCCCTCTCCGCTCGTCAACTCCTCTGCCCTCCTTCTCTCTCATCGCCCCATCATTACTGCGTCACACCTCCACCACAGCGCCGCAGCTCCCTTGCCGAGCTCCATTGCCGAGCTCCATTGCCGAGCTCCAGCCCGAGCTCCATTGCCGAGCTCCATTGCCGAGCTCCGTTGCCGAGCTCCAGTCCGAGCTCCGTTGCCGAGCTTCATTGCCGAGCTCTAGCCCGGCACAGCTGTTGCCTCATCCCTATCTCCTTTCTCCAATTTACTATCTGCTTGATAGCAGCGGCCTGCTCATCACTATCTCCTTGCAGCAGTCGATCTGCTCCCTTGCGTTCCATAGCAACGGCCTGCTCCACGCTGGGTAAACGATCTGGTTGAGAATGGTTCCATAATGATCTGCCCACCTAAACGATCTGTTCCATCACTAGACGATCTGTTCCATCATTAGACGATCTGTTCCATCGCCGAGGCACAGCAGCGAGCTAGTCCCGCTTGGACTTCACAGCAGCGAGCTGCTCCTTCTTGGTGAACCGATCTGTTTTACCTCCGCTATATTCCACTATCTGTTTTCTACCAACAGATAGTGAGATTTCATAATTTACTATCTGTTTATCAGCAGATAGTCGATCTGCTTATCAGAAATCGATCTGCAATCGATCTGCTTATCGCTATCTGCTTAACAGCAGATAGTCGATCTGCTCTATCTCCTTGCGGCAGCGGGCTGTCTCCTCTCGCGGCCTTTTCTTCGCTGTCTTTCCTCAGCGAGCTATCCCTCCTCGCCATTCTTTTCTCACTGTCTCTCCCGCAGCAGCTAGCTCTTTCCTTCTTGCTTCTATTTTATTTGTTTCATTATTTTCTACGTTACTTAGTTAGAGAACATTTTAGGATTATAATAATTCCCTCCCTTCTCAAATTTTATGAGTTAATGGAGTCTTATTAATGGCCATGGTTTCAGTTGGTTTTGGTGGGTTCGAGGTCGTTTCTAGCTCGTTCTGCCCCTTCGGGTATCCATACTTCTCCAAACAAGTTTCTTTTTTGTTTGAGTTGCGTTCGTTCTATTGACTAGGGTGTTGTTTGAGATCTGTAAGTAGTCTTAGCTTCATATTATGCATTGAACTAAATCTTAGCAGTATGTTTTCTTAAGTCCAAGCCATGCTTATCACAGTTCGAGCTCGTAGCACTTAAGTTTAAAGCTGAATGTCTAAGTTTGAGATCAGTTCTTAAGTTCAAGGATCTATGCATACTAAGTTCAATCTAGAGTCTGTTTTTACGTGCAAAACAGATTCCTAAATCACATTCCAATAGACATGATCGAAGATGCTGGAGCTTTAAGTTCTTACCTCGAAGTTGTCTCGGTTTCTCCTTCACGAAACACTACTGCTGCTACTTCCCTTCTCCTGGTTCTCTTCGAGCTCCAATTTCGACAGCGTTTTGGTATGGTGATATTTGGGTGTGGGTGGAGTTAAAATTCTTCCCCTTTATATAGAAGACTGAATTCCTAACTTCACTAATCCTATGCAATTGCTTCATCCCTTGGATTTTGCAGGTATGGTGATTGGGTGAAGCTGGAGTGTCGCTGGTGTGGCTAGGAGTAGTAGGGGTGGCAGGCTATTTAGTTAGCTCCTTAATACACATAAATGCTGATTATGGGAACTCTAAACAGCTTGGCACGCTGTTCCCTTTTCTTAAATTCTGATTTCACGCGGGCACCTTACATTTATGTATATATTATGTATACATATATATTTTCTCTTACCTTGGCTAGGCGCGGGTTCGAAACCCAACAGCCCTCTTTCTTTTTATATAGTACATTCTCCCTTCGTACATATATGTGTCTGCATATTATACTAGTTATACCCCCTTAATTTAACAAATAAGTATTTGTAAAATTCATGGTATTATACCATAGGCCTTGATGTAAAAATATAACGAACGATGAATTGTACGTACCGTTGCATACGATACGTATATATATATATATGGATGCATGTATCGCAACAATAAGGTTAATAATAGCAACTAGCAACATATCTTAGGTTCAAATAATAGCAACGTTTGCCATTCATCATCTACTCTACATACGTACTTGAAACTCTTGGTTTCGTAATAAGGAAAATTCCGAGGAATTCACTACTTGTGTCGGAATTTAAAATGCGGGGTATTACATCAGTGTAATTGATGATCTGTTATGAGTATAACAGGCTGTGTAGACAGCTTCTGCCCAGAACTTTTTGGGTAGATTGGTAGCATTTAGCATAGTACGAGCTGCTTCTTTAAGTGATCTATTTCGCCTTTTAACAACTCCATTCTGTTGAGGAGTTCTAGCAGCTGAAGTTTGATGAGTGATTCCCATTTTGTTGCAGTATGCTTCAATCTTCTGGTTGAGAAATTATGTTCCTCAATCTGTTCTGATAGTAGCTACACTCACCTCTTTCTGTTTGGTGATCTTGTGTAGAAATTCAAGTAGTTTGGCTAGAGTCCCTTTCTTCTTTAACAGAAAGATGACCCAGGTGAACCTGGAGTAGTCATCTATGATTACTAAGGTGTATTTTCTCCCATTTATGCTTAGTGGTTTAACTGGTCCAAACAGATCCAAATGCAAAAGCTCTAGTATTCTTGATGTTGAGTGTGTTGTTTTGCTTGTAAATGATGATCTGGTCTACTTCCCAGCTTGACAAGCATCACATATATGATCTTTATCATATACTTGATCTGGTACTCCTTCTACTAATTTTTCTTTGGCAATCCTGTTGATTGACTTGAAGTTTAGGTGACTTAATCTCTTGTGCCATAACCAGCTTGTTTCTGATACAGTTTTAGTGACTAAGCAGGTCTTGATCTAGTTTTTCCATTGGACGATATATAGCCTATCCTGCAGTTTTTCGGTAAGGAGTATCTCATCTCCTTCCTTGTTCTTCACAAAGCAGTTGTTAGTATCAAAATGGATCTGATTACCGTTAGAAAAGAATTGACTTACCGAATACAGATTGTGACTAAGACCCTCAGCATAAGAAACATTTGAGATGTTGGTCTTGCCAACTTTTATATTTCCATATCCTCTGGTGTATCCTTTTGAGTTACATCCAAAGGTGACCTATGGTCCAGGTTTTTCTGTGTAATCTGATAGTAGATTATTGTCACATGTCATGTGCTTCGAACACCCACTATCTATTATCCAGATTGCTCCTCTTCCTATCTTGTTTCTTCTTGCAGTCTTCTAGTCCTGTAATTAATTACACTTAGCTACCCTTCAACGTTTGGGTGCTTGGTTATTAGCAAATGTTCCCTTTCGAATTCAGAACATTTTTGGGTTAGGAACAGAAATATAACAGGTAATGATATTCCCATCATTATAAACTTTAGATAGCGAGTGAATTTCAGATGGATGGAATCTCTCTATTCCATCGTTCTTCAGACCCTTTTTAATAGGTAATGTCCTGTTGATATTATTTTTATGATCATGATCTGTTTTTGTGTAGCGAGCTGGTTGACCCTTTGTTTGGTGGTATTGTCTATATCTGGTCTCTTTTAACATCATCTTCTGGGGATGATCTCTCTTGTTCTTTAGATCTATCACTTGATTTGGTATTTGCTTTCTTTCTGGTACAAAGTTTATGGTTCCAGAAGATTTTTCTGGGTGACCTGGATATCCTAATCCAGATGTGCCCTGTTGTTGCAGGTTGATTAACAACTTAGCACGTTCGTCACTTTTGTAAATCATTTCTTTGCCTTTCTTTATCTTCTCTTCTGCAACATTGTTTCTTGTAATAAGATCCTTCACTTTTGAATTTAGTGAATGGATCTCACTATCTTTTCCTTTAATCTGTTCTTCCAGATCAGCTATTTGGGCAATGAATTGGGTGTTGGCTGTACTCAGTATCTGTTCAGATTTCTTCAGCCTTTCATTCTCGTCTACAACTTCTCTAAACAGTCTTTTGATGCTCGAATAGCTCTTGAACATCTCATTAACTTCATCCCATTAGTAATCAGATTGATCTTCAACTTCCTGTTCCAAATCATTATCATTTGAGGACTTTGAATTGCAAGAATGTACCTCGACTTCATTCAGACCGTTGTCTAATCCCATATAACATTCATCCCAGCCTTCTTCGTCATTAGCAAAGAATGCTTCATCATTCTCTGATGAGCTATCTGAAAAATGACTCGAGCTGCTTGAATCTTGTTCAGCTAGCATGGCCTTGCGCTCATATTTGAGTTTTCGATCTCTTTTTGCTCTCAGCTCTTCTCTTTGGCTTTTGGACAAATCAGGGCAATCTGTTTTGAAGTGACGTGTTCTGCCACAACCAAAGCAGGTATAATCTATTGCGTTAGATGTTTTTGAGATTTTACCTGTCTGCTGTTTTGATTCATCCTTGTTATCAGATCGATTATTGTCACATTTCTTGTAGAATTTATTTTTGTTATTGTTGGGAACCCTAAGATATTTAGTTTTGATGATGGTCTTTCGAAACACACTTAACTCTTTTGTTTAGAGTTTTAAACTGTTCTACGTGTAAAACAGATCACTAGATATAAAGTAAATCTTGTTATAGTACAGATTAGGAGATGACTTGAAATGTAAAGGAATATTCCTACAGAAGTCAATCTCAATCTTAGTATAGTGTTGGGAACCCTAAGGTTTTCAAGTTTTGATGATGGTCTTTCGAAACACACTTAGCTATTTTAGAGCTTAAACTGTTCTACGTGTAAAAACAGATCACTAGAGATAAAGTGAATCTTGTTATAGATCAGATTAGGAGATGACTTGAAATGTAAAGGAAATATTCCTATAGAAGTCAATCTCAACTTAGAATAGGATGAAGGTCAAGATTTCACGCCAAAAGGAATCGATCTGCTGTAACAGACAGTGACCAGATCGATGCCTACAGCGAGGAACCAGAACGATTGAGTCATCAATCCACCAGCTGACATCATCCTACACATCATATGCTCTTGCCACGTCAAGATCAAAGTCCATCCAACTGGGATTGGAAAGAAGATCTTCGGTTAACACATAGAAGGAAAGAAACCGTTAGCAATCTGCTTTCCATAACTCAAAGATTGAGTTAACCTTTCCTATATGGCAAGAACAGATATGATGGAAACCATTGATTGGCAATATACCATCTATCTCACGTCAATCAACAAACGGCTAGAATTTCAAATTCAATGCCTAAATAGTTGAAGTAAAAGAGATCTGGAAAAAAAGGAAGAACACACGCGAGCTATACTGTTATTATACTTTCAAGCAAACTGCTATCCAGACTTAGAGCTTCAACACTCTGTGATTCTACATCACACCAACCACCTCGATTCAAGTCTGTCTTATCGAGAGAAAGGAGATCACCTTGCTAGCTAGTAGTTTTCTAGTGCTAACGTAGAGGTAATCTGTTGTAAAGGGACACGACCCTTATTTCGTGCATAAGTATCTTTCTAGTTGTGATTAATACTTGTGACTCGTTCTCCACGAGTATAAAGAAGCAGAGTATCCTAGTAGTGGATAATCTGGTCTAGTTTTGACCAGATCGTGGACGTAGGGATTTCCCGAACCACGTTAAACAACTGTGTGCTTTATATTCTTGCATATCTATTTTCTGTTGTTTATTATTCTAACCCCTCTGCACTATCATTCGTTCTGCATCTCAATCAATCTCTTAAACAATCTGGATAATACTTAAGGTTTTCTAAACAAGAGCAATCGCTATTCCACCATTATTCCGCACTCACTTAACACTCAGAAAGTAATCTGTTTGGACTAAACTGATATTGATCTGCATATCGATATGTCTAGTCATCTTCGAGCAATTTCTTATACAGAATAGCTTGAATTCTTTCATAACTTGTCAAATAAACTGAAAAGTTTGTATTTGGTGTATTCCCCCCCCCCCATACACCAAACCTTGCTCTTTCGGGACCAAGAAGTGGTATCAGAGCAGTGGTTCAAACGACCATGGTTTTGTTTCACAGGGATAAAACCTGCGTGGTCAACTTGAATAGATCTAGGAAAACCTTTTTCATTCACGTGCATACTATCTGCTATGGAATCATTTGTTATCAGGGCATGCGAAGAATTCTCCATCCAAGGTTACAGAGAGTGGAGCTTCAGAATCAAAATGTGCCTCAAAGCACATCACTGTTTGATGTGGAAAGTAATTGAAGAAGGGCCATTGGCAATTACAGAAGAAACTACTCGTATCACTGATACAGGAGTGGTCAAAGAATCTATGCTAAAGGATCCAAGAAAATACACTTCTGAAGAAAGGAGAGAAGCAAATCTTGATGATTTTGCCAAAGGGATCATCTCTAGCACGGTCAAAGTCATACATCTGGCTAAAATCCAAGATCTGGATACTGCCAAGGAGATGTGGAAAGCTTTAAGAGACCTAGCCCTAGGATCTGAAGTAATGATTGAGAACAAACTGTCTCTTGCCTGCAACAAATATGATGAATTCAAAATAAAACCAGGCGAGACAATAGAACAGATGAAGATGAGATTCACTGGAATCCTCCTTGAGATATCTGCGTTCAAAAAGAACAAATATACTCAAAGGGAGAAGAACATGAAAGTTCTTAGATCTCTTCCACCAAGCTGGGAGATCTATGCTGCAATGCAACCTCTAAGAGCAGATTTCAATGAACTGTCCACTGAAGCCTTATTTGATCATCTCGAAGGTCATGAATGTGACATTCAAAGAATTCGAGGACCAGATCATCTGTCCAAAAAGGCAGAAAGCAGCTCAAAGAAGGACAAAGAGGTAGCCTTCAAAGTGAAGAGCAAACCAGATGATCTTTCTGAGCCTACTACTCCAGATGAAGAGAAAGGCTATGACAAACTCTTAAAAGAGTTCGCAATGATCGCCAAACGAATGGACAAGATGGAGACCAGATCGAAGAAATACAGACGCTTCTACAAAGATAACAAGAGAAACTTCAACAAGAAGTATGACAATGATCGATCTGATGACAAGAATGAGTCCAAGAAGCAGACTGCTAAAACAACAAAGACCTCTAGCTCTACAGACTACACTTGCTTTGAATGTGGCAGAACAGGTCACTTCAAAACAGATTGTCCTAATCTGTCCAGAAGTCAAAGAGAAGAACTAAGAGCTAAAAGAGATCGAAAACTAAAATATGAGCACAAAGACATGATAGCTGAACAGAACTCAAGCAGCTCGAGTCATTTCTCAGATAGCTCATCAGAAAATGATGAAGCTTTCATTGCTGACGACGAAGAAAGCTGGAATGAATGCTATGTGGGATTGGACAACGGTCTAGATGAAGTTGAGGTAAATTCTTGCTACTCAAATTCCTCATATAATAATAATGATCTTGAACAGGAAAGTGAAGATCAAGCAGAATACTCATGGGATGAAATAGATGAGATGTTCAAAAGTTACTCAAGTATCAAGAGGCTGTTTAAAGAAGTTGTTGAAGAGAATGAAGGATTAAAGAAAGTTGAGCAGACTCTAAGCACAGCAAACACACAATTTGTTGCTAAAATAAACGATCTTGAAGAACAGATCAAGAGAAAAGACAGTGAGATCCACTCACTTAACTCAAAAGTTAAGGATCTGGTTACAAGAAAGAATGTTGCTGAGGAAAAGATCAAGAAAGGAAAAGAAATGATTTACAAGAGTGATGAGCGTGCCAAGTTGCTAATCAATCTGCAACAAAAAGGCACATCTGGATTAGGATATCCAGGTCACTCAGAAAAGTCTTCTGGAACCATAAACTTCATACCAGAAAGGAGGCAGATACCAGATCAAGTGAAAGACTTGAAAAACAAGAAAGGTTATCCTCAAAAGATGATAATAAAAGATGCGAAGAACAGGCAGTATCATCAAACAAAGGGACAACCAGCTCACTACACAGAAACAGATCACCTTCAAAAAGCAAATGTCAACAGGACAAAAATTGTCAACAGGACAGTACCTACTAAGAAAGGATTGAAGAAAGATGGAATAGAGAGATTTCATCCATCTGAAATTCACTCTATATCTAAATTTGATAATGAGGGGAACATCATTACCTGCTATATTTCTGTTCCTAACCCTAGAATGTTCTGGATTCGAAAAGGAATGTTTGCTAATAATCAAGCACCCAAACGTTGAAAGGGTAGCTAAGTTTAATTAATTGCAGGATCAAAGAACTGCAAGAAGGAGTAAGGTTGTAAGAGGAACCATCTGGATAATAGATAGTGATTGTTCAAAACACATGACATGTGACAAGAATCTACTATCAGATAACATAGAGAAACCAGGACCACAGGTCACTTTTGGATGTAATTCAAAAGGATATACCAGAGGGTATGGAAACATCAAAGTTGGCAAGACCACTATCACTAATGTGTCATATGTTGAGGGTCTTAGTCACAATTTGTTCTCTGTAAGTCAGTTTTGTGCTAATGGTAATTAGATTGTTTTTGATACTAACAACTGTCTGGTGAAGAACAAGGAAGGAGATGAAATACTCCTTACCGTTAAACTGCAAGATAGATTATATATTGTCCAGTGGACAAATCAGATCGAGACCTGCTTAGTCACTAAGACTGTATCAGAAACCAGCTGGTTATGACATAAGAGACTAAGCCATCTAAACTTTAAATCAATCAACAGGATTGCCAAGGAAAAGTTAGTGGAAGGACTACCAGATCAAGTGTATGAAAAAGATCACATATGTGATGCATGTCAAGCTGGAAAGCAAACCAGATCATCCTTTACAAGCAAAACAGCTCACTCTACATCAAGGATACTGGAGCTGTTACATCTTGATCTGTTTGGACCAGTCAAACCACTAAGTATTAATGGGAGAAAGTACACATTGGTAATCATAGATGATTACTCAAGGTTCACTTGGGTCATCTTTTTGTTAAAGAAGAAAGAGACTCTAGACAATCTCCCTGACTTCCTTCACAAGATCACAAAACAGAAAGAGATGAGTATAACCTCTATCAGAACAGATCGAGGAACAGAATTTCTCAACCAGAAGATTGAAGCAAACTGCAACAAGATGGGAATCACTCATCAAACATCTGCTGCTCGAACTCCCCAACAGAATGGAGTTGTTGAAAGGAGAAACAGATCACTCAAGGAAGCAGCTCGCACAATGCAACAAATCTACCAAAGAAATTCTGGGCAGAAGCTATATACACAGCCTGCTATACTCAAAACAGATCATCCGTCACAATAAGAGACGGAAAAAAACCGTATGAGATTTGGAACAGCAGAAAGCCTAAGATTTCCTACTTTCGATCTTTTGGTTGTCTGTGTTACATACACAATAATGGGAAATCACAATTAAAAACTTTTGATAGCAAAACTGACCCTGGAATATTCTTAGGATATTCTGATGGTAGTAAAGCTTATCGAGTTTACAATAAGAACTCTCATATTGTGGAGGTAACACCTCACGTTGTTTTTGACGAGTCTACAATTGAGTACAGGTCACCAGATGAAAAGCAGACAGAAAACCAGGTGACTACCAGAAGGATGAATGAACTACTACTTGAAGATATTCTTGTCTGGAATTCAAAAAAGTGAGGATGAAGAAATTGTCACTCCATCTGTTGCTGAAGAGATCATACAGCAAGGGGGAATATCACAACACAATCTGGATGAAAACAGATCATCAACAGAAAACAATGAAACAATCATTACAAACGATGATCAACATGAAAATCCAAATTTAGAAGAAAGTCCAGATGAGAATCCATTCCAAACCATATCAACAACACACCCTGAGTTTGAGGAACCAACAGATCAACCTGATCCTGAAATATCTGATGAAGAGATGACCAGAAGAAGAAGATGGATACAAGATCATCCACCAGAACAGATCGTTGGGAACCCATCAGATCGTGTGAAGACCAGAAGTATGCATGGAGAAAGTGCATTGTTAAGCTGTTATCTCTCTCGCATGGAGCCATCTGATGCATATGAAGCACTTCAAGATGCAGATTGGATAACAGCAATGCAAGAAGAACTCAATGAGTTCAAAAGGAATGAAGTCTGGTATCTCGTGGACAGACCCAAACACCAAGGTGTAATTGGTGTAAAATGGGTGTTCAAAAATAAGCGAGATGAGAATGGTGAAGTAGTCAGAAACAAGGCTAGATTGGTAGCTAAAGGCTATAATCAACAAGAAGGCATTGATTTTGATGAAACATTCGCACCAGTACCTAGATTAGAAGCTATAAGGCTATTTCTAGCATATGCTGCTCACAAACGGTTCAAGGTATACCAGATGGATGTCAAAAGTGCATTCCTTAATGGCATCCTTGAAGAAGAAGTATATGTGGAACAGCCACCTGGATTTGAAGAGGCATATCCAGATCAGAAAGTATACAGACTGGCTAAGGCAGTCTATGGTCTAAAACAAGCCCCTAGAGCTTGGTATGAGACCTTATCAAACTTCCTACTAGAATCTGGATTCAGAAGAGGATCTATTGACAAGACTTTGTTTATCATCAAAGTCAAAGAAAACATTCTCTTAGTCCAGATCTACGTAGATGACATCATTTTTGGATCTCAATCTACCTATCTGTGTGACAAATTTGCAGAACTTATGAAAAATAAGTACCAAATGTCCATGATCGGAGAAATGAGCTTCTTTTTAGGTTTGCAGGTCAAGCAGCTACCAGATGGTATCTTTATTAATCAGACAAAATACATCAACGATCTGCTGACCAAATTTGGGTTAAAAGACAGTAACCCAGTGAAAATCCCAATGCAGACCAATGGTAAAATTGATCCAGATCCAGAAGGAAAACCAGCAAACATTACTCAATACAGAGGGATCATAGGATCATTACTATAGTCAAAGTCAAACCAGAAGAAATATTTAAGATGCTTTGTGGTAAACTCGGATTATTAAATCTTGAAGAAAGAACCAGATTGATCTAGACAAAGTCAAACCAAAACCAAATTGACATAGTCATACTAATAAATCTCAGATCATGTAAAATTCCAACAGGGAATTGACACCAGATCACTAAGTGCATATCAATGATCAACCAGATTAAACTAATTCCAACCGGGAATTATACAACATAGATGAGAATTGCAAAAGCAGATCGATGTTCTTAACAGCAGCTCGTTAAGAGAGAGATCGATCTACACCAGATCACTTAATGCCACGTGGATATTAAAATAATATTTCTTATCTCATTACTTGGTTAAGGGGGAAAATTCAACCATATACGGCGACTAATTATATCACATATCTAGTTCCTGACATTACCTATCAAATCTTTTATTTTAGTGATGATTGATACTATGTTTGGGAACTGTGATATAAAAGATATTTACCAAACCAAGAAAAAGGAGGCTTTTCAATAGTACAAAACAACCACGCGCCACCTCTTGACCCCACGATCAAAAGCGCGTACATCATACGATCAATAAAGGCAGTGACAGACTGTACACCAAGAACATGGAAAGGCGGGAAAAGCGGAAAAAGGGAAGGATTTCTGAATATTTTATTACTTTACTTATCTTCCCCTTCGTGTATATATCTTGATAAGGCGTTACATCTATCACTTACACTTATATTTCTCGAAACACTTAGCAAAATTTCCCCCTTCCAAAATTCTCTCTACCTTCGAAAATCACTCTGCTTTAGCTAAATGGCACCCAAATCATCTGTTTTTCTAGAGCAAGCAAACTTTCTGAAACCATACGTGCATCAAGACCTTTTCGCAGTTCTTGACACCTTCGGGTTTCATAGACTGGATAAGGCATTCGACCTCGTTCGTCGCTGCAAAGGTTCAATATTTTTGAGTCGCTATAATTCTTAACTGGTTTTCTTTATCCTGCATGTTATGGAAAACTCTCGAACCTGTATTGAAAACTTTCTTTACTCTGTTACATGCATATGCTATCTTGGACTATGCTTAAACTGTTATATTCTGCAATCTATTATTGAGCGCTAATACTTCATTGATGGAAGGATAGTGCTCACATCTGCTTTCCTTGACTTTCTTGTAGGATTTCATAATATAATCACCACTCACCCTGTCCACTTCTTACCCAAAGAAGTCGCTGCATTCTACCTCTCATGGCAGGTAGAGCAGGGTGGACTCGAAGCTAACATTAGGGTTAGCAAGGGAAACACTCTTAGTAACACCCCTTACAACGTTATAAATATCATAAATGACGCCTACAAGGTGAAGGATGAAGGGCTTACCCTCGGAGAAATCACTGAGAAGGAACTCCAAGAAGCAGTTGAGCTGGTGATGGTAGTGCTCATGCATTACCCAAACAAAATGTTCCCACGGGCACTACTAGCTCCTGAATTCAAAATAGTTTTTGAATTTGTCCAGCGAATCCTATTGAATCATAATGGCTCGTATGACCAGGTCACCCCAGAAAAATTCAGAATTCTGGCGGCTGTAGTGCTAAACTTACCAGTCAATTGGAGTAGAATTTTCTTCGATCTCTTGGCAAAGGAGGCCAAGATGATTATGTTTGTGAAAGGAGGATCCCCTGGCATAGAGGTGAAGAGGAGCAGCCTAAGACACTCAACAAAAATCAGCTTCATGTTAGAGTCTTTCTTCCCTCAACATAGATGGGACAATGCCATTGAGTTCAACGCCAGGTTGAAGTTCCCCAAGGATCAGCATCAGATTGAGATGTCCATGGGAATCTCAGCAAATCTGATTGCTAGGGTGAAAGACCTTATGCATCTCAATGCAATGATGGAGATGGGTAATTCCAATCCCATATGGGTCCCTCCATCTGCACCAACTGAGAAGTCAACTAAGTCTAAGGTTACAAAGGAGAAGCCAGCAGAGAGGACTCCTTTAAAAAGAGTGACCAGAAGAGCAAGTTCAATAGACACAGATACATCCACAGCAGCCCAACCACCCAAACCCAAGCGCAGAAGACTTCAGAAATTAGCTGATGAAGTCTAGGCTGAAGTACCTGCTGCTGCAGAAACCATTCTCCCTCAACAGGAGGTTGAGGAGGAAGAAGTTCTGATGGGTGGACCACCAGAGGATGTGGCCCCCATTTCATCTTTGAACCCAGATCAAACTAAGGACTTCTCCCCCGCATATTCTACCAGCCCATCATCTGCTGAACACCTAGAGCAGATTGATGAGGAAGCTGAGGGCGAAAAGGAGTCAACTGATGAGGATGAGGAACTACAGAAAGCAGAGACAGTTGTAAGAATGCTAGAAACAGAGGCATACCATTCTGTTCTCAGAACTTTCCCTGGGATCCAGCTCACCCCAGAAACCTATGATATAGCCAAAAAGCTCAGGTTTCTGTTGCTCATAAAAGATAAAGAGTTCTATGTTCTGGACGCCCTACTTAGAACCAGATCAATACATGCATTGAAGGTTGAAGAGGCCACGCTGCTCAAAATCTTCACAACTGCATCAATTGCTGAGCTCAGAGAGTCATATAAGCCTGACATCCTTGGAATGTCAAAGTTTGAAGCAGATGAACAGCAGATCGATCTGCGATCTGTTTATGAAAAAGCTAATATGCTGGACTTTTATAACAGCATTGAAGAAGAAACTGTGGAGGAAGAGGTTGAAGCAGCTCAGGCTGATGTTCACCAACAGGGTGCAGCCACCACAGAACCTGTAACAGATCAGCTCATGGCTGAGGTTGAAACACAAAACACTTCACAGGCTGAGGGGGAATCAGCCAAGATTAGTCAAATCAAAAATGCAGTGGTTAATCAAACTCAACCAGACCACGAGCCAGCTGGACAGCGAGTGGGTGGTATACCAACAGATAACATCTATACCCCAGCTGTCGCAGCTACGCTGGATGAACATGTGGAGATGACAACTCTAGAAGATATATTGATGAACCAGCATCAATCCCTTTCTAATACTCAGGTCAGGGACTTAATTTCCCACAAAGTCGACCAATACATGTATGGGACTCTCTCCACCGTCCAAGATGAAGCCATCCGCATACTCACAGAGTTCAATGATCACTTGAAGACTCACGTCGATCAAGTGGACTCTGATTTGAGGAGGATATGCAGGCTAAAAATCGAAGAATTAAGCAAGAAGATGGACGACGATCGTTCTGCTGCTGATGAGAAAAAAATGCAGATCGATCAATCCCTTGGATCCATGCAGCTGAAAGTAAATGAAATGTACATAATTATTTCTGAATTTGCTAAGCATGAGAAGGACATGGTGCATGCCATAGTGAAGGAACAGACTGATGGTCTAACTGCTGATATACTTAAAGAAGCTAATGCTGAGACCAGAGCACAATTCAGAAAGTTTGAATCTGATGGGAAGAACTTTGTAGAAAGAAAACTGTACGATCTAGGCTACCCAACCAAAACAATGATCGACGTCTACTTCGATGAAATTGGGACTTTAACAGAAGGTCAAAAGGAGTTCGAGGCCAATCTGCTCAAAACACAGAAAACTCTTCAAAAGCAGATTGATGATTCAAATCTCAATATCACATCACTGCTTACACAAAAAGTGGAGACAGATAAGGAGCTCAATACAATGAAGGAAGAGATCACTTCCCTACGGGCACTCATTAACATGATTGTTGATGATGTCGAAAAGGGGGAAGGTATGAAAGGAAAGAAGCCAGCCGTTGCAAAAGGAAAGGAAAAGGAGAAAGTCCAACCTGAGCAATAGATCACACCACAATCAGCCAGCCCTCCATCTGCTCACACTCAAAAATCTAAATCATCCAGCAGATCAAGCCAAACCCAAAAGAAGAAGAAGAAAACTGGATTCAGCTGGCCATCTGCTCACATCAGACCAACTGGAGTGACTAACTGGGTCCCAGTTCACTTGAGAGATGGATGGGAAGGACTCAAGAATGCTTTCATCTTGTGCAGATACTTCCTAAAGGAACCTGCATACATTGATGGATCACCTAACGAAGCATTCAATCGCTATCTGGACATGAATGAAGTTAGTGATCTGGTAGAAGAGATCAGAAAGGCTGCAACGAAAGCAAACATCCAGATCACATCTAATATATCCTAATCGTTATAAACTTAATAACGAATAAATCATCCATCTAGTTATCAGACCAGATCACTCTTAATGTGCTGATAGGACATTACTGTAAAGTGTGGTTTCGACATCATCAAAAAGGGGGAAATTGTTGGGAACCCTAAGGTATTTAGTTTTGATGATGGTATTTCGAAACACACTTAGCTGTTTTAGAATTAAACTGTTCTACGTGTAAAACAGATCACTAGATATAAAGTGTATCATGTTATAGAACAGATTAGGAGATGACTTGAAATGTAAAGGATATGGTCCTATAAAAGTTTATCTCAACTTAGTATAGATGAAGGTCAAGATTTCACACCAAAAAGAATCGATCTGCTGTAACGGACAGCGACCAGATCGATGACCAGATTGATATTTGCAACGAAGCACCAGATCGATGACCTGATTGATATTTGCAACGAAGCACCAGATCGATTAAGTCATCAATCTACCAGCTGACATCATCCTAAATATCATATACTCTTGCCACGTCAAAGACTGAAGCCTATCCAACAGGGATTGGAAAGAAAATCTTCGATAGATCATAAAGATGGAAAGAGATCGTTAGGAATCAACTTTTCATATCTTGGAAATTGTGTCAACATACTCTACATGGCAAGGAGAGATATGATGGACATCATTGATTGGCAATATTTCATCAATCTCACGCCAATCAACAAACGGCTAGAATTTTCAATTCAATGCATATATAAGATTGAAGTTCAAAATCTGGAAATATATAAGACACACGCGCGCTACACTGAATGATACTTCCAAGCAATCTTTACTGATCCAGACTTAGAGCTTCAAGAACTGTAATTCTAAATCACACCAACCCACCTCGATTGAAGTCTATCTTGTCGAGAGAAAGCAGATCACCTTGCTAGCTAGTAGGTTTCTAGTGGTAATGTAGAGGTAATCTGTTGTAAAGGGACCCGACCCTTACTTCGTGCATAAGTATCTCTCTAGTTCTGATTGATACTTGTGACTCGTTCTCCACGAGTATAAAGAAACAGAGTTTCCTAGTAGTGGATAATTTGGTCTAGTTTGGACCAGATCGTGGACGTAGGGTTTTCCCGAACCACGTTAAACAACTGTGTTCTTTACTTTCCTGCATATTTACTTTCAGTTGTTTATTATTCTTTTCATTGGCACGCTCATATAATCTGCATTCTCAAACAATCTGCTGAACGATCTGATTATATCCTTAAGGTTTTTCATATAAGAGCAATCATTATCCACCATTATTCCTCACACACTCAACACTCACAAAGTAATAAGATCACTCTTATTATTAGCTAAGTGTTTTCACTAAGTGAGTATTTTGTTTGGACTAAAACTGCTATCGATCTGCACATCGACCTGTCTAGTCATCTACCAAGCAATTTCTTATCCAGAATAGCTTGAACTCTCTGATATTTTGTCAAGTAAAGTGAAAAGTTAGTATTTGGTGTATTCCCCCCCCCCATACACCAAACCTTGTTCTTTCGGGACCAACAATTATTATATTGAGCAGGTGGTTTTGCTTGTTGAGGTCTAGCTCCTGGAGTTGAGATCCTTTGTTGTTGATGATGCGGTTGCTGCTTCGGCGACTGTCGTATCAGCACTGCTTGCGGTTGTCTTATGTTTTCATTCTTGAGATTTACCACCTTCCCTTTGCCTTCCTCTTTAACAAAGTTCCCGGATGGAGATCCTTTGTTAATTCCATTAAACCCTATTCCTCTACGATTTGATGATCTCTTTTGCATGTCATTGATAAGATGAACTCTGTCTGACTTTTTGTGGATGTAGTGATTAAGCATCGTACTTAAATTATCCACCTTATTATTTGCTGACGATTCTCTCCCAATCAAATCTGAGATCTTAGCAGTGAGAGCGTAGACTTCTTCACTTTTATTCTTGATTTGTAGAAGCATCTCCTTTTCTCTTTCGTTGAATGAAGCTGTTACCTTCTTCATTTCTTGTATGGTGTTTGCCATCTTTCCATTTTCTTTGATCGCATGTTTAAAGATTTTGTTTAATCGTGCATAATCTTCCATTAATTTTGAAAAGTCTTCCATGGACAGATCGTCCTCTTCTTCTGTCTCTCCTTCATCACCCGAGTTGCATATAGATGAGTTAGAAGTGAAAGAAGTTTAATTAATTTCTATCTCATTGTTATCGAGTCCGTTGTCATGACCCATGAGGCATTCATCCCATTCGAGGTTCAGCTCGTTAGCCATAAATGCTTCGTCATTTTCGGATGAACTGTCGGTAAGCGTATTTGGTGTAGCTTGTTCTTCAGCGAGCATAGCTTTTCTTTGTTCTCTAAGCTTTCTGTCTCTTTTGTTCCTTAGCTCTTCTCTCTCAGCCTTGGAGATATCAGGACAATCTGTTTTAAAGTGACCTTTCCTACCACACTTGAAACAAGAGAATTCGGATAGGTCAGCTTTAACATATGAGGAGTTAGTTTTTACTTCACTTTTTCTATCGGGTCGATCTCCCGATCGATCTCTTCCTTTGAAGTTTCGATTGTTATCTTTGTAGAGACGCTTGTATCGGTTTGCCCTTAGTTCCATCTTCTGGAATCTTTGTGCCATGAGTGAGTATTCCTCAAAGTAGTTCTTGGTGGGGTGGTTTTCATCATCCGAACTTGATGAATCTTTTACCACCACAACTGGTGTAGACTTCCTTTCCACCTCCTTTTCTTTTAACTTGGCTTTAAAGGCAGTTTCCTTTTCTTTCATTCCTGCAACAGATAGTTTGCTAAGAGAAGAATTAGAGTGACCATGAATACGATTAATTTCGTACTCATTGCCCGTTAGTAAATCAAATAGAGCATCAATAGTAAGAGAGTTGAACTCTGGCATCATGGGATGCATTGCTGAGTATATCTCCCAGCTGGCGGGTAAGGCGCGAATGATTTTGAGGTTCCTCTCTCGTTGAGTATATTTGCCTTTGTCGATGGCATCTATCTCGATCAAGATTTCGGTGAATCTATTTTTCATTTGCGCTATAGTTTTACCGGATTTCATCTTGAATTCTTCATATCTGTTACAAGCTATGGACAGCTTGTTTTCTTGAATCACATCAGATCCCATGCTTATTCCTCGCAGCACATCCCACATTTCCTTTGCTGTTTTAAGACGTTTGATTTTGGCCAGATAGATTCCTCTCACTGTACTTGAAATCAGTCCTTTTGCATAGTCGTCTAGACTTGCTTCTTTCTTCTCCTCCGTTGTGTAGTCATCCATGTCTTTTTCTTTTTCGACTAACTCAACGGTGGGTGTGGGTCCGGTTCCATCTTTTATCTCCGCCGAATGTTTGTGCATGATTTTGATAGGCCCATTTGTGATTACGGACCACATTTTAATGTGATGAGCTCTAAGACACATTTCCAGTCTGAAGCTCCAATCCTCATATCCAGCAATTGAGAAATCTTCACAAGCTCTAGCCATTTGTCCTTCCATGACTTAAAGGTAGATGGTTAGATAAATGCAGATGCACTATGCTGTGAAAACGTTTTCAAGATCTATCCAAGATGACCACACAGAGATAATCTCTTGTGAATTAAAACAATGGTCAATATGGACCACTACTCTGATACCACTTGTTGGTCCCGAAAGAGCTAGATTGGTGTATGGGGAGGGGGGAATACAGCAATTCAAACTTTTAGGGTTTTCTTGTTCAAAACTTAAATATAAGGCTCAAGCACTCTTAATAACTAAGATAGCTTGGAGTAGTAAAACTAATCTTCTTGTCAGGAAGATTTAGTCTTACTCAAATAATGCCTTATGCGTGAAGAACAGTAATCAAGAATGATAAACACAGATTTAGACTTGATTAAAGTTGTGTGCGGAATATGGTGGTTAATGCTCTTTTTAATGTGAAAATGTTTTCTTTCGTTGAGAAATTATCAACCAAGATTTGAATGCAAGAGTATGAAGAAGATGATAATAAAGTAAAATAGAAAGTAAGAACACAAAGTATTTAACGTGGTTCGGGATAAACTTTCCCTACGTCCACGGCTCGATAAAAACTAGATCCATATCTACTATGTCTCCTTTCTTTTTACTCGTTGAGTACGAGCCTCAAGTTTTATCAAAACTAGATAACAACTTGAGATTACACTTCTTAGATTGAAGAACTACAATCTAAATCTTACAGCTTCTGGATCAAAACTAGATCCTATCTTGGGTTTTACAAACAATAGATTTCCAGAAAAAATAAATCTTCAAAAACTATAAGCACTACTGAGAATTCTTGAAAGTTGGTAGTGTTATGAATGTTGAGAGCTTGAAGATTTTAGCAGAGTGATAGCAGGATAATCGCTTGAATTCTCGTACCTCTTTCTGGAAGTGAAGGTGGTATATATAGCCTCTTTGAAGAAACTATCCGTTGGAGAAGAAGGTATGCTTTTTCAACGCATTAATGGCTGCATTAAATACATGTCAGTGATGTTGAGACACGCGCTGCCAAATGAGAGTGATTACCATCATTCACGAGATTTCCCAATGCATTGCCATACCGGAGATGATTCACCGTACAGGAATTTTGAATTTCTTATACATCATTCCTTAAAGTATGTCTTTGATGTGACAATACGTTAAGTGGTTGACTTGAGACAAATTTAGGTATGTCGGCAGTCCACCGTAGTAATGGTGTGGATTTTAGCAGCTCGCTGCCTTTCGACAGATGCATATTATTTCCTACAATAGCTTGGAGACGAGCTGTCCACAGTTTGGTAATTGGTTTGATTCCAAATTAACATATATTTGTTGATCTTGACCTTTGAAGGTGTTTGAGAGTACAGATCGTTTTAAGCTACGATCTGTTAACAATTTGTCTCGCTGTTCTCGTAGTCTCTACCTGTTTATTGTTACTTTGTCTCGCTGAATTTTTACGATCTGTTGTAGTGCAGCTCGCTATTGTTGTCTCCATCTTCAAGACTTTCCTTTACAGCTAGATAGACAGATGGTAGGGCTATTATCTATCTGTAAGGTTTGAAAATTCAAACTTCCTTTTACAATTTTGATCTAGTAAAATCTAATCGAGAAGATATCTTACCAATATAAAGCATAGGATAGTGAGCTGTTAAACTGTGAATAGATCAAAATTCGATCTGTTCAAAGTTTAACTTGTCATCATTACAATGAGTTTAGGCCTTACGAGGAGGTAATTGATGTGTCTAGGAAAGCCCAACAAGAATAATACAGATAGGAAAATTATCACGATCTGCTTCTTTTAAACATTAGCTTTTCCTTAATAGATAACATCAATTCCTTGATTTAAGATATCATATTTTAACTAAGTGTTGTTTCGAATAACATTATCAAAACCAATATAACATTGTAGGGTTCCCAACATTATCAATCTGCTATATGGTCTAGTTTTTATCGATCTGGTGTCGATCTGCTTCTTTCATCTAGATTTAATAATCCTAGCTTTCCACATAACATCTTGAATCTTTCTTCTGGAAGAGCTTTCGTCAATATGTCAGCACTTTGAGTATCTATGTGTATCTTCTCGATCTGGACATGCTTTCTCTCTACAAGATTTTGCATTATAGCAATAGCACTTGAGCTATCACAGAATATAGGTATCTCCTTGACATTGATCTGGTAGTCCTTGAGTTGTTGTTTTAACCAAAGTATTTGTGCACAACAGCTTCCAGCGGCCATATATTATGCCTAAGTTGTTGATGTGGCCACAGATGTTTGTTTCTTCGAAAACCAAGAGATAACTTGTTTCCAAGAAACTAGCATGTTGCAGAGGTAGACTCTTTGTCCAGTTTGCATCCAGCATAATCTAAATCAGAATAGCCTATTAACTCAAAATTGTCTTCACATGGATACCATAATCCATTGTGTGATGTTCTTTTAAGATATCGAAGTATCATCTTGGCAGCTTCCATATGTGACTATTTGGGATTGGCCTGATATCTACCACATACTCCAACTGCAAAAGTAATGTCAGGTCGACTTGCAGTTAAGTATACTAAAGAACCAATAATAGCCCTATATTAAGTTATATTTGTTGGTTTTCCTTCTGGGTCTGGATCTATCTTCGCATTGGTCTGCATTGGAATCTTGATAGGTTTACTATCTTTAACTCCAAACTTGGTAATTAGATCATTGATGTACTTCGCTTGATTAATGAATATACCATCTGGTAGTTGCTTTACCTCCAAACCTAGAAAGAAATTCATCTCGCACATCATGGACATTTGATATTTATTTTTCATAAGTTCAACAAATTTATCACAGATATAACCAGATTGTGATCCAAATATGATATCATCAACGTATATCTGGACTAAAAGGATATGTTCTTTGACTTTGATTATGAATAATGTCTTGTCAACAGAACCTCTTCAGAATCCTGACTCCAGCAAGAACGTTGATAATGTCTCATACCACACTGCAGATGTTTGCTTCAATCCATAAACAACTTTGGCTAATCTATACACCTTATGTTCTGGATTGCTTTCTTCAAAACTAGGTGGTTGTTCAACATACACTTCTTCTTCAAGTATACCATTTAAAAATGCACTCTTGACATCCATCTGGTACACCTTGAATCTTTTGTAAGTTGCATATGTTAGAAACAGTCTTATGGCTTACAGTCTGGCAACCGTTGCGAATGTTTCATCACAATCAATGCTTTCTTGTTGATTATATATGTTGGTCCCGAAAGAGCAAGGTTTGGTGTATGGGGGGGGGGATACACCAAATACAAACTTTTCAGTTTACTTGGTCATTTATAAGAAAGTTCAAGCTATTCTTAAATGAGAAATTGCTCTGCAGATGACTAACTAGATAGATCTACAGATCGATATAGGATTAGTCCAAACAGATTGCTCTCTTAGTGTAAACATTTAGACAATAATAAGAGTGAACTTATTATTTTCTAAGTATTGTGTGTGCGGAAAATATGGTGGATTTAATGAATGCTCTTGTTTAGAAAACCTTAAGGATTAGTCAGGTTGTTTAAGCAGATTGATTTAGATGCAGATTATATGATAGTGCAGATAGTTAGAATAATAAACAACTGAAGGTAAATATGCAGAAATATAAAGAACACAGTTGTTTAACGTGGTTCGGGAAATCCCTACGTCCACGATCTGGTCAAAACTGGACCAGATTATCCACTACTAGGATACTCTGCTTGTTTATACTCGTGGAGAACGAGTCACAAGTATCAATCAATGCTAGAGAGATACTTATGCATGAAATAAGGGTCGTGTCCCTTTACAACAGATTACCTCTACGTTACCACTAGAAAACTACTAGCTAGTAGGGTGATCTCCTTTCTCTCGATAAGACAGACTTGAATCGAGGTGGGGTTGGTGTGATGTAGTATCACAGTTTGTTTGAAGCTCTTAGTCTGGTTCAGAGAATGCTTGAGAGTATATTGTCAATATAGCTCGTGTGCGTGTTGTACATTTCTCCAGACCATGGCTCCAAATATATATAGGCATTGAATTTAAAATTCTAGCCGTTGTTGATTGACGTGAGATTGATTGTAGATTGCCAATCACTGATATTGTTGGGAACCCTAAGATAGTTAGTTTTAAGGATGGTCTTTCGAAACACACTTAGCTGTCTTAAAGTTTTAACTGTTCTACGTGTAAAAACAGATCACTAGAGATAAAGTGAATACTGTTATGGAACAGATTAGGAGATGACTTGAAATGTAAATGAGATGTTCCAATAGAAGTAAATCTCAACTTAGAATAGGATGAAGGTCAAGTTTTCACGCCAAAAGGAATCGATCTGCTGTAACAGACAGCGACCAGACCGATGACCAGATCGATGCCTACAGCGAGGAACCAGAACAACTGAATCATCAATCCACCAGCTGACATCATCCTACACATCATATGCTCTTGCCACGTCAAGATTAAACGTCCATCCAACTAGGATTGGAAAGAAGACCTTCGGTTAACATATAGAAGGAAAGAGATCGTTAGCAAATCTACTTTCCAGAACTCAAAGATTGAGTCAACCTTTCCTATATGGCAAGAACAGATATGATGGAAGTCATTGATTGGCAATATACCATCTATCTCACACCAATCACCAAACCTTGCTCTTTCGGGACCAACAATACCTAACCTTGCTCTTTCGGGACCAACAATACCTAACTGCCAGTCGACCTGACATCACATTTGCAGTAGGTGTATGTGTAAGATATCAAGCAAATCCCAAAGAGTCTCACATGGAAGCAGCTAAGAAGATATTAAGATATATCAAGGGAACACTGATTCAGATTATGCTGGATGTAAACTGGACAGAAAGTCAACATCTGATACATGTCAGTTTCTAGGAAATAAACTGATTTCTTGGTTCTCAAAGAAACAGACATCAGTTGCCACCTCAACTACAGAGGCAGAATATATGGCAGCTGGAAGTTGTTGTGCACAAATACTGTGGTTAAGACAACAGCTTAAAGACTATGAGATTGATGTCAAGGAAATACCAATCTTCTATGATAGCTCAAGTGCTATAGCTATCACACAGAATCCTGTTCTGCATACCAGATGCAAACATGTGGATGTAAGACATCATTTTATAAGAGATCATGTTGAAAGAAAACATGTACAGATCGAGAAAATACACACTGAAATACAGAGAGCTAATATTCTTACCAAAGCATTACCAGAAGAAAGATTTAAGATGCTTTGTGGTAAACTAGGATTATTAAATCTTGAAACAAGAACCAGATTGATATAAACCAGATCAAGTTAAATGTTCCAACAGGGAAACAAAACCAGATTGACATGGTACAGATCGATAAAATTAAGATCATGTGAAATTCCAACAGGGAATTGACACCAGATCACTAAGTATATGTCAATACAGGTTAATTAAAATTCCAACTGGGAATTAGTAAAAGAATCAATACACCAGATTGGATAGCAGCACAACCAGATGAATAGTCCTCACTATGCAGGAGATCGACCTTGACCAGTTTAATTAATGCCACGTGGATATTAAATTAATAATTCTTATTAATTATCCCATTACTTGGTTAAGGGGGAAAGGTCAACTATATAAGGCAACTAATTATATATACTCTGTCATCCGATATCAAATCTTTTATTTTTGATGATTAAGTACAGTAATTGGGAAACGTGATCGAGGAGATATCTACCAAATCAAGAAAAAGGGAGAAAAATAACTACAACAAAAACCACGCGCCACATTACAACCATTCGATCAAAGCGCGTGCATCATACGATAAAGAGAGGCAGTGATAGACTGTAAACCTAGAACATGGAAAGGCGGGAAAAGCTGAAAAAGGGAAGGATTTCTGAATATTTTATTACCTTACTTATCTTCTTTTTCGTTTATATGTTTGATAAGTTATTTCATGTATCACTCACACTTATATTTTTCCCAAACACTTAGCAAATTTCCTCTCTTTCAAACTCTCTCTACCTTCGAAAATCACTCTGTTTTTAGCAAAAATGGGACCCAAATCATCTCAGTTTCTCGATCAAGCGACCTTTTTGAAACCATACTTGCACCAAGACCTCTTTGCAGCTCTTGATACCTTCGGGTTTCACAAGCTAGAAAAGGCATTTGACCTTGTTCGCAAATGCAAAGGTTCACCATTTTATGTTTTTGTTTTGATCATGCATTTGAACTGTTTTCTTTTCTCATCTGCATATACGTATGGTTATGGTTATGGTTTCTGTGATTTAAACTGCTAGACTGCATAAACTGTTTTCGGCACTTATACTTCACTGATGGAAGGATAGTGCTCACATATGCTCTATTGTGTTTCTTGTAGGTTTTCACAATATTATCACATCACACCCAGTTCATTTCCTACCCAAAGATGTTGCTGCCTTCTACCTCTCATGGCAGGGAGAGAGGGGTGGAGATGAGGCAACCATAAGGGTCAGTAAAGGGAATACTATCAGCAACACCTCATATAACATCATCAACGACGTTTACAAAGTGAAAGATGAAGGTCTTGACCTTGGGGAAATCACTGCAGAACAGCTGCAAGAAGCTGTGGAGATAGTGATGATCATACCCATCCAATATACAAACATGATGTTTGTCCGTGCTCTTCTCGCTCCAGAATTCAGAATCCTATTTGAATTCGTACAGCGAATTTTTCTCAACCACAACGGATCCTACGACCAGGTCACCCCTGAGAAGTTCAGGATTCTAGCAGCAGTAGTACTCAACCTGCCAGTGAACTGGAGCAGGATTTTGTTCGATCTTTTGGCAAAGGAGGCTAAAATGATCTTGTTTGTGAAAGGAGGATCTCCTGGAATAGAAGTGAAGAGGAGTAGCCTGAGACATTCAACTAAAATCAGCTTCATGCTGGAAACCTTCTTCCCTCACCACTAGTGGGATACTACTGTTGAATTCAACACCAGACAGCATTTTCCCAAGGACCAGCATCAGATTGAAATGTCAATGGGCATTTCAGCAAATCTGATTGCCCGGGTGAAGGACTCAGTGGTGTTCAATGCGCTGATGGAGATGGGAAATTCGAATCCCATCTGGATTCCTCCATCTGGTCCAGCAGATCGATCCACCAAATCTAAAATTACAAGGGAGAAGCCAATAGAGAGGACCCCCTCCAA
Organism: Leonotis leonurus; assembly: GCA_026898415.1. Taxonomy (NCBI): domain Eukaryota; kingdom Viridiplantae; phylum Streptophyta; class Magnoliopsida; order Lamiales; family Lamiaceae; genus Leonotis; species Leonotis leonurus. The sequence continues at coordinate 172,654 of JAPKLX010000317.1, read as the reverse complement.
GAGAGTGACCAGGAGAGCCAGTTCTGTTGAAACTGACACCTCTACAGCAGCTCAGCAACCCAAATCCAAACGAAGAAAGTTGCAGAAACTGGCTGACACAGCACAAAGCCCAGAACCTGTACCAGAATCTGCCCTCCCTCAACAGGAGGTTGAGGAAGAGGAAGTACTGATGGGTGGACCACCAGAGATTGTGGCCCCCATTTCATCTGTGCATCCAGATCAGTCCAAGGACTTCTCTCCAGCACACTCCACCGGTCCATCGTCTGCAGAACCACTTGAGCAGATCGATGAGGTTTCAGAAGGAGAGGATGCATCATCTGGTGAAGATGAAGAAAAGCACAAGGCTGAAACAGTTGTAAAATTACTTGAAGCAGAAGCAGATCGTGCTGTTCTCAAAAGATTTCCAAGCATCCAGCTCACTCCTGAGAGATATGATGCAGCAAAGAGAGTTCAACTCCTGCTTCTCATCAAGGATAAGGAATTCTACGTACTGGACGCTCTGCTCAAGTTTAATTCCATCGATGCACTGAAAGCAGAAGAAGCCATCTTCTTAAACACCTTCGGAGTCTCTTCCATCACAGAATTGCGAGAATCTTTTCCCCAAGACATACTAGCCATATCCCAGCACGAAGCCATCAAGTTAAAGATCGATCTGAGATCTTTGTATGAGAAGGCTGGGATGCTGCAATTCTTCGAAAGTATAACCTCTAATCACGAAGATGAAGAGCTTGTTGAAGCGATTGTAGAAGAAGCTGTTGCAGCAGATCAGGCTGATGCTCACCAACAGGGTGCAGCAATAACTGAACCAGATCAGCCCATGGCTGAAGTTGAAGAGCACAATACTGCACTGGCTGAGGGGGAACCAGTCAAGGATAGCTCTATTAAAGATGCAATAAGTGAACTCCCTCAACCAGATCATGAACCAGCAGGACAGAGGGTTGGTGGTGTACACACAGATCACATATACACCCCAGCTGTCACTGCCACAATGGATGAATACGTTGAGATGTCAAATCTGGAAGACATATTGATGACCCAGCATCAATCCCTGTCTAATGCACAAGTGAGGGATCTCATCTCCCAGAAAGTCGACAAGTACATGTATGGGACTCTCTCCACCGTTCAAGATGAAGCCATCCGCATACTCACAGAGTTCAACGACCACTTGAAGACTCATGTCGATCAAGTTGACTCTGACTTGAGGAGAATATGCAGGCTGAAGATAGGAGAAATTAGCAAGAAAATGGATGATGATCGAGCTGCTGCCGAAGAATGCAAGGCACAGATCGATCAAAGTCTGTTTACCACTGAGCTCAAAGTAAAAGAGATGTACAAGATCATCACTGCTTTTGCTGAAAAAGAGAAGGACATGGTGCATGCCATAGTGAAGGACCAGACAGATGACATAGCAGCTGACATTCTACAGGAAGCCATCTCACACACCAAGGCCATGTTCCGACAATTTGAAAAGGAAGGGAAGAATTTTGTTGAGAGTAAGTTAAGCGAACTGCGCTACCCCACGAAAACAATGATCGACACATACTTCAACGACTTTGGGATCATCCAAGAAGATGTGGGGAGTCACACAGAGCAGCTTGCCAACATCACAAAATCATTTCAAAAGCAGATTGATGATTCCAATCTCAATATCACATCGCTGCTTACACAAAAAGTTGACACCGACAAAGAGATCAATGCATTGAAGGAAGAGATCTCTTCCCTCCGGACACTTATCAACATGGTTGTTGCTGATGTCGAAAAGGGGGAAGGATCTGGTAAGGGGAAGAAGCCATCTGCTATTGCTGAAAAAGGGAAAGGAAAGGAGATAGCTCAACCGGAGCAGCAGATCACTGCACAAACAGCCAGACCTCCATCTGCTCCATCTGCTCACACTCAAAAATCTAAATCATCTAGCAGATCGAGCCAAACTCAAAAGAAGAAGAAGAAAACTGGATCCAGCTGGCCATCGACTCACATCAGACCATCTGGAGTGACCAACTGGGTCCCAGTTTACCTAAGAGATGGATGGGAAGGGCTCAAGAATGCATTCGTTCTCTGCATATACTTCCTGAAGGAACATGCATACACTGATGGATCACCTAACGAAGCATTCAATCGATATCTAGACATGAATGATGCTAGTGATCTGGTGGAAGAGATTAGAAAAGCTGCAGCACAAGCTAACATCCAGATCACTGCGCCCGAGAAAGAATACAGATCATGCCCCACCATTCCAGGGACTGATCTACCAGACACGACATTCCTGCTCACCTTCATTAACTAGCTTGCTGAGAACAGAGGATACAAGGTGGATCCAGAAGATCCAGATTATATAAGGATAAGGGAAGGGATTTATGAGAGTGTGCAGCTGATCTCGGATGAGACAAGGGCTAAGATGAAGAGACAACAAGAAGAAAGAAGAAAGAGCAGATAGCTATAATTATCTTAGCATTATGATCTGCATTTCTTACCTTTTTTCATGACTATCTGTAAACTCTTTTTGTCTCTATATATATATATGAAGTCTCTTTGAAGTTTATGATGACAACACTCTATTATCCAGAACACATAAAATATCTTAAATCGTTATAACCTAAATAACGAACAATCATCTATCTGGTCATCAAACCAGATCACTCTTAAGAGTTGCTAGGACATCATTGTAAAGTGTGGTTTCGACATCATCAAAAAGGGGGAAATTGTTGGGAACCCTAAGATAGATAGTTTTAATGATGGTCTTTCGAAACACACTTAGCTGTCTTAAAGTTTTAACTGTTCTACGTGTAAAAATAGATCACTAGAGATAAAGTGAATACTGTTATGGAATAGATTAGGAGATGACTTGAAATGTAAAGGAGATGTTCCTATAGAAGTCAATCTCAACTTAGAATAGGATGAAGGTCAAGTTTTCACGCCAAAAGGAATCGATCTGCTGTAACAGACAGCGACCAGATCGATGCCTACAGCGAGGAACCAGAACGACTGAATCATCAATCCACCAGCTGACATCATCCTATACATCATATGCTCTTGCCACATCAAGATTAAAAGTCCATCCAACTAGGATTGGAAAGAAGACCTTCGGTTAACATATAGAAGGAAAGAGACCGTTAGCAAATCTACTTTCCAGAACTCAAAGATTGAGTCAACCTTTCCTATATGGCAAGAACAGATATGATGGAAGTCATTGATTGGCAATATACCATCTATCTCACACCAATCAACAACGGCTAGAATTTCAAATTCAATGCCTATATAGTCGAAGTTCAAAAATCTGGAGTCATATAGAACGCACGCGAGCTATACTGTTGTCATACCTTCAAGTAATCAATCTGCTATCCAGACTTAGAGCTTCAAGAATTGTGATTCTACATCACACCAACCCATCTCGATTGAAGTCTGTCTTGTCGAGAAGAAGCAGATCACCTTGCTAGCTAGTAGGTTTCTAGTGGTAACATAGAGGTAATCTGTTGTAAAGGGACACGACCCTTATTTCGTGCATAAGTATCTCTCTAGCTGTGATTGATACTTGTGACTCGTTCTCCACGAGTATAAAGAAGCAGAGTATCCTAGTAGTGGATAATCTGGTCTAGTTTTGACCAGATCGTCGACGTAGGGATTTCCCGAACCACGTTAAACAACTGTGTACTTTACATTCCTGCATATTTAATTTCTGTTGTTTATTACTCTTATCTTCCTCACTAGCATTCGATCTGCATCTCAATGAATCCCTTTAACAATCTGGATAATCTCTAAGGTTTTCTAAACAAGAGCAATCACTAATCCACCATTATTCCGCACTCACTAAACACTCAGAAAGTAATAAGTTCACTCTTATTATTAGCTAAGTGTTATCACTAAGAGAGTAATCTGTTTGGACTAAAACTGCTATCGATCTGCATATCGATCTGTCTAGTCATCTTCGAGCAATTTCTTATACAGAATAGCTTGAACTCTCACATAACTTGTCAAGAAAACTGAAAAGTTTGTATTTGGTGTATTCCCCCCCCCCCCATACACCAAACCTTGCTCTTTCGGGACCAACAGATATCCATCATATCTCTTCTTGCCTTGTAGAAAACGTTGACTCAATCTTTTAAGTATGGAAAGCAGATAGCTAACGGCTTCTTTCCTTCTTTGTGTCAAATGAAGATTCTCTTCCCAATCCCTATTGGATGGACTTCAGTTTTGACGTGGCAAGATGGTATGATGTGTAGGATGATGTCATCTGGTGGTTTGATGACTCTATCGATCTGCTCTTCAGCTTTGAGTGACAATCTGGTCAGTGATCTCGTCGCTGTCTGTTACAGCACATCGATTCCTTTTTGGCGTGAAATCTTGGCCTTCATCCTATGCTATCTATAGAAATGACTTCTATAGGAATAATTCCTTTACATGTCAAGTCATCTCCTAATCTGTTCTAAAATAGAATTCACTTTATATGTAGTGATCTGTTTTACACGTAGAACAGTTTAATACTATAAGGAACTAAGTGTGTTTCGAAGAATCATCATGAAAACCAAAAATACATTAGGGTTCCCAACAATTTCCCCCTTTTTGATGATGTCGAAACCACACTTTACAAATATGTCCTAATAACTTATTAAGAGTAATCTGGTTAGATAGCCAGATTGATTATTTTTCGTTATTAGGTTATAACGATTAAAGCAGTTTATATATGTTCTGGACAATAAGAAGTCATCAGAAACTCAAATGAACTTCCATAAATAAGAGCAAATGCAGATTACAGTTCATCAAAACAAGAATAGGAATTACAGATTGTAAAAATATGAGAAAGTATAACTATCTGCTCTTCCTCCTCTCCTCTTGTTGTTTCTTCATTTTGGCCCTTGTCTCGTCAGAAATGAGTTGTACACTCTCATAGACTCCTTCTCTCACTCTTATATAATCAGGATCCTCAACATCAATCTTGTAGCCTCTGTTTTCCGCGAGCTGGTTTATGAATGTGAGAAGGAATGTCTTGTCAGGGAGCTCAGTGCCTGGTATGTTGGGGAAAGTTCTAAATTCCCTCTCTGGTGCAGTAATTTGAACTTGTGCCTTTGCTACAGCATCTCTAATTCCCTCCACCAGATCTTTTGCATCATTTAGGTCCAGATAAAGATTGAAAGCCTCATTAGGTGTCCCTTCGTTGTATGCTGGTTCTTTGAGAAAATAGCGACACATAATGAAGCCATATCTTAGTCCTTCCCATCCCTCCTTTAGGTTCTCTGGGACCCAGTTGGTCTCTCCTTCATTCGTCTTTGTTGTTCTGATTGGAGCAGATGAGGACCAACCGAATCCAGATCTTTTCTTTTTCTTTATTGATTGAGATTGGCTCGATCTGCTTGAAGATGATGTCTTTTGAATTTGAGCAGATGGAGCAGATGGTGGAGTTGGACGATCTGTAGCAATCTGTTGTTCCTGTTGAACCTCTGTTCTTTCATCTGTCGCAGCAGATTGAAACTTCCCCTTCGCAACCGGTGTCTTTTTCCCTTTCATAGGTCCTTCCCCCTTTTCGACATCATCAACATACATCTGGATGAGTGCCTTAAGGGAGATGACCTCTTCTTTCAAGTCCTTCATTTCTTTCGCAGAGTCTATCTTTTGTGTAAGCAGAGCATTGATGTTTAAGTTTGAATCATCAATTTTCTTCTCTAGTGAGGCTCTGGTTTTGAGCAGATCATCCTTGTAACCTTCTTGGTCTGTTTTGATAATTGCAATTTCATCAAAAAATGAATCGATCATAGTCTTTGTTGGGTAGCGCAGTTCGCACATCTTCCTTTCCACAAAATTTTTGCCATCTGTTTCAAATTTCCTGAACATGGCTCTTGTTTCTGCATTGGCCTCTTTTATCACATCAGCAGCTATGCCATCAGTTTTTTCTTTGACAATGGCATGAACCATGTCTTTTTCTTTCTGTGCAAAATCAGTGACAATTTTGTACATCTCCTTGACTTTGAGCTCCATTGTGAATAGAGTCTGATCGATCTGTGCCTTCCTCTCTTCTGCAGCAGATCGATCATCGTCCATCTTCTTACTCAGCTCTTAAAGCTTCAATCTGCATATTCTCCTCAATTCTGAGTCCACTTTGTCCACATGTGACTTCAGATGATTGTTGAAGTCTGTAAGAATTGGAGCTGCCTGGTCTTGGACTGTGGTAAGAGTTCCGTACATGTATTTATCAACTTTGTGAGAGATGAGGTCCTTCACTTGTTCATTTGACAGTGATTGATGCTGGGTCATCAATATGTCTTCCAAATTTGTCATCTCCACAAATTCCTCCATCGTGGCTGCGACAGCAGGGGTATAGATGTCATCAGTAAGCTGCCCTCCTACCCTCTGTCCAGTTGGTTCATGTTCCTCTTGTGGATAGCTAACCACTGCTATTGGAATTTTGCTTGTCTTGGCTAGTTCCCCCTCAGCCTGTGCAGTGGTCTCCACAATCTGTTCTGTGGATTCAGCCATCTGCTGATCAATTTCGAAGACTTGTGTTGCTGCACCCTGTTGGTGAGCGTCAGTGGGTTCTGCTTCAGTTCTTACTTCCTCAACAACTTTTTCTTCAATGCTCTCATAAAAATCGAGCATGTTTGCTTGCTCATATGTAGATCGAAGGTCGATCTGGAGTTCGTTGGCTTCAAATTTTGACATGCCTAGAATGTCTGATTTGTATGTCTCCCTTAACTCAGCAAGAGATGATGCAGTGAAAATGTTGAGTAGGGTGGCTTCTTCAATCTTTAGAGCATGTATCGATCTAGTTCGGAGAAGGGCATCAAGGACATAGAACTCTTTATCCTTGATGAGCAAGAGGAATTTGAGGCGTTTGGCTGCTTCATAGGTTTCTGGGGTGAGCTGAATCCCAGGAAAAGTCCTAAGGACAGAGTGATCTGCTTCTGTTTCAAGCATTTTCACAACGGTCTCTGCCTTTTTCAGTTCTTCCTCTTCATCAGTAGATTCCTCTTCTCCCTCGACCTCCTCATCGATCTGCTCTAGGTGTTTTGCAGATGATGGACTGGTAGTATGAGCACGTGAGAAGTCCTTGGCTTCATTTGGGTCCAAGGACGAGATTGGAGTTACATCTTCTGGTGGTCCAGCTACCAAGACTTCTTCCTCCTCAACCTCCTGTTGAGGGATGGTTGGTTCAGTAATAGCAGGTTCTTCGACCTGGACTTCATCTACTAGTTTATGAAGTCTTCTTCTTTTAGGCTTGGGTGGCTGGGCTACTGTGGAGGCGTCAGTATCAACTGAGCTCGCCCTTCTTGTAACACGCTTGGTAGGGGTTCTTTCAACTTGTTTCTCTTTTGTAACTCGTGTTTTTGTAGACTTCTCAGCTGGGGCAGATGGTGGGATCCAGATGGGATTAGAACAACCCATCTCTATCAACGCGTTTGCAAAAACAGGGTCAGTCACCCTTGCAATCAAGTTAGCTGAAATGCCCATAGACATTTCAATCTGGTGCTGATCCTTCGGAAAGTGCAGTCTAGTGTTGAACTCTGCTATTGTATCCCACTTGTGATGAGTAAAGAAGGATTCCAGCATGAAACTGATTTTGGTGGAGTGCCTCTGCTCCTCTTCACCTCGATCCCAGGGTTGCTTCCTTTTACAAAAATAATCATCTTGGCCTCCTCAGCCAAGAGATCAAATAGTATTCTGCTACAGTTAACCGGTAGGTTAAGCATGCTAGCAGCCAGGATTTTGAACTTCTCGGGAGTAACCTGGTCATAAGAACCATTGTGGTTCAAGAAGATCCTCTGGACGAATTCAAAAACGATTTTGAATTCGGGAGCGAGTAGTGCCCTGTTGAACATCTTGTTTGTGTAGTGAATGGGCACTACCATCACCATCTCCACAGCCTCCTGAAACTGCTCTTCGCTTATGTCTCCCAGACTGAGACCTTCATTCTTCAACTTGTAAACATCGTTAATAATTTTTATTACGTTGTAAGTGGTGTTATTGATGGTATTCCCTTTGCTAACCCTAATGGTTGCTTCGTTTCCACCCTTCTCTCCCTGCCACGAGAGATAGAATGTGGCTACTTCTTTGGGCAAGAAGTGGACAGGATGAGTGGTGATTATATGGTGAAATCCTACATGGAAATCAAGACAATAGATGTGAGCACTATCCTTCCACCAATGAAGTATAAGTGCTCAATAGCAGTTTATAGAATATAACGTTTTGTATCACAGTACAAGTGAGCATATACATGCAGACAGGTAAAAAGGATTTTCAATACGAGTTTGAGAGATTTCATAACATTCAAGATATAGAGCAGTTAAAAATAAGAAACATCTCATAAAATTTAAACCTTTGCAGCGTCTAACAAGGTCGAAGGCCTTGTCCAGTTTATGAAAACCGAAGGTATCAAGTACTGCAAAGAGGTCTTAATGAATATAGGGTTTCAAGAAATTCACTTGCTCAAGAAATTGTGAAGATTTGGGTGCCATTTCGGTAAGAAACAGAGTGATTTTGAAGTTTGAGAGAGTTTGGAAGAGAGAATATTTCGCTAAGTGTTTAAGGAAGAAGAACAGTGTATGTAAGTGATAGATGAACCGCCTTATCAAAGAGTATATATATAGGTACATAAGCTATAAGAAAGAGTAATATATTAATTGATTTACTTCCCTTTTTCAGCTTTTTCCCGCCTCTTTAGTTATAGGTTTAAGACCTATTATCTTCTCTTTTTCTGCGTTTGATACACGCGCTTTGATCATACGGTTGTAGTGTGGCGCGTTGTTTTGTAGCCGTCACTTTTCTTCTTTTTTTTTGATTTGGTAAATATCTCTTCGATCACGTGGCATCTAGTATTAGATATAGAAATTATGACATAATCGCCGTATCTTGTTGAGTTTCCCCCTTGACCAAGTAATGGGAAAAAAATTTAATTAATATCCACGTGGCATCTAGTAATCTGGTCCAAATCGATCTCCAAGTAACGAACTGTTGTTAGTTCAATCGATCTGTTTATGCCACTTTAGAGTTTTGGACATTAATTTTGTGTGATGATTTGCTAATAATTTCCGGTTGGAATTTAAACAATCTGATCATCAATCTTCTATTTGAGTGATTTGGTGTCAATTCCAGTTTCCCATTGGAATTTTGAATTGGATTTGATCTGGTTCTATCTTCAAGATTTAATAATCCTAATTTACTACAAAATATCTTGAACCTTTCTTCTGGTAATGCTTCAGTGAGAATGTCAGCCCTCTGTACTTCAGTGTGTATTTTCTCGATCTGTACATGTTTTCTTTCAACATGATCTCTTATAAAATGATGTCTTACATCCATATGTTTGCATCTAGTATGCAAAACAGGATTCTGTGTGATAGCTATAGCACTTGAGCTATCACAGAAGATGGGTATTTCCATGACATCAATCTCATAATCTTTAAGCTGTTGTCTTAACCATAGTAATTGTGCACAACAACTTCCAGCTGCCATATATTCTGCCTCTGTGGTTGATGTGGCAACAGATGTCTGTTTCTTTGAGAATCAAAAGATCAATTTATTTCCTAAAAACTGGCATGTACCAGATGTTGACTTTCTGTCTAGCTTGCATCCAGCATAGTCTTAATCTGTGTATCCAGTTAGCTCAAAGTTGTCTTCACATGGGTACCATAATCCTATATGGGCTGTTCCCTTAAGATATCTTAATATCTTCTTAGCTACTTCCATGTGGGACTCTTTGAGATTTGCTTGATATCTTGCACATACACCTACTGCAAATGTGATGTCAGGTCGACTAGCAGTTAGGTAGAGTAATGATCCTATGATCCCTCTGTATTGAGTGATGTTAACTAGTTTTCGCTCTGGATCAGGATCAATTTTCCCATTGGTTTGCATTGGGATTTTCACTGATTTACTGTCTTTCATCCCAAACTTAGTCAGCAGATCGTTGATGTATTTTGTTTGATTAATGAAGATACCATCTGGTTCCTGCTTGACCTGCAAACCTAGAAAGAAATTCATCTCCCCCATCATGGACATTTGATACTTATTTTTCATAAGTTCAGCAAATTTGTCACATAAATAGGTGGATTGAGATCCAAATATAATATCATCTACATAGATCTGTACTAAGAGGATATTTTCTTTGACTTTGATGATGAATAAAGTCTTGTCAACTGATCCTCTTTTGAATCCATAATCTAGTAGAAATGTTGATAGTGTCTCATACCAAGCTCTTGGGGCCTATTTAAGACCATAGACTGCTTTTGTCAGTCTATATACTTTCTGGTTTGGATCCGCTTCTTCAAATCCAGGTGGTTGTTCCACATAAACTTTTTCTTCAAGGATACCATTTAAGAAAGCACTCTTGACATCCATCTGGTATACTTTGAATCGCTTGTGTGCAGCATATGCTAAGAATAGCCTAATTGCTTCTAGTCTGGCTACGGGTGGAAATGTTTCATCAAAATCAATGCCTTTTTGTTGATTATTGCCTTTAGCTACTAATCTGGCTTTGTTTCTGACTACTTCACCATTCTCATCTCGTTTATTTTTGAACACCCATTTTACACCAATCACACCTTGGTGTTTGGGTCTGTCCACGAGATACCAAACCTCATTCCTTTTGAACTCATTGAGTTCTTCTTGCATTGCTGTTATCCAATCTGCATCTTGTAGTGCTTCATGAGCATCAGATGGTTCAATGCGAGAGAGATAGCAGCTTAACAATGCACTTTCTCCATGCATCCTTCTGGTTTTCACACGATCCGATGGGTTCCCAACAATCTGTTCTGGTGGATGATCTTGTATCCATCTCCTTGTCCTGGTCATCTCTTCATCTGATATCTCAGGTTCAGGTTGATTTGTGGATTACTCAAATTCAGGGTGTGATGTAGAAGATGGTTGGAATGGATTTTCATTAGGATATCCTTCTGGATTTGGATTTTCAGATTGATTATCTTCTGCAATGACTGTTTCATTGCTTGGTGATCTGTTTTCATCCAGATCATGTTGAGTTGTTCCCCCTTGCTGTATGATTTCTTCAGCAATAGATGGAGTGTTAATCTCTTCATCATTACTTTTTGAATTCCATATAAGAATATCTTCAAGTAGTATTTCATTCATCTAGTGACCTCATGTACTCAACAAAAGACTCATCAAAAATAATATGAGGTGTTATCTCCACAATATGAGAGTTCTTATTGTAGACTCGATATGCTTTACTAATATCAGATTATCCTAAGAATATTCCAGGGTCAGTTTTGCTATCAAAAGTCCTTAATTGAGATTTCCCATTATTGTGTATGTAACACAAACAACCGAAAGTTTGAAAGTAAGAGATCTTAGGCTTTATGTTGTTCCAAATCTCATATAGTATTTTTCCATGTCTGAGTGTGATGGATGATCTGTTTTGAGTATAGCAGGCTGTGTACATGGCTTCTGCCCAGAATTTCTTTGGTAGATTGGTTGCATTAAGCATTGTGCGAGCGGCTTCTTTTAGAGAACTGTTTCTTCTTTCAACAACTCCATTCTGTTGAGGAGTTCGAGCAGCAGATGTTTGATGAGGGATCCCCATCTTATTGCATTATTGTTGGTCCCGAAAGAGCAAGGTTTGGTGTATGGGGGGGGGGGGGGAATACACGAATTACAAACTTTTCAGTTTACTTGACAGTTTATAGAGAGTTCAAGCTATTCTATATAAGAAATTGCTCGGCAGTGACTAAACAGATCGATATACAGATCAATGGCAGATTTAGTCCAAACAGATTACTCTCTTAGTGAAAACACTTAGTTGATAATAAGAGTTATCTTATTACTTTCTGAGTGTAGAGTGAGTGCGGAATAATGGTGGATTAATGATTGCTCTTGTTTAGAAAACCTGATGTTTTAACCAGAATGATTAGAGAGATTGATTTAGATGCAGATGGATGATTATGCAGGGAGTTAGAATAATAAACAACAGAAAATGAAATATGCAGAAATATAAAGCACACGGTTGTTTAACGTGGTTCGGGAAATCCCTACGTCCACGATCTGGTCAGAACTAGACCAGATTATCCAATACTAGGATACTCTGCTTCTTTATACTCGTGGAGAACGAGTCACAAGTATCAATCAAAACTAGAGAGATACTTATGCACGAATGAAGGGTCGTGTCCCTTTACAACAGATTACCTCTACGTTACCACTAGAAAACTACTAGCTAGCAGGGTGATCTTCTTTCTCTCGATAAGACAGACTTGAATCGAGGTGGTTGGTGTGATGTTGAATCACAGATTGTTGAAGCTCTAAAGTCTGGAATGCAGAGTGCTTGAAAGTATATCAACAGTATAGCTTGCGTGAGTTCTCTATCTTTCCAGATTGTTGACTTCAACTATATAGGCATTGAATATTGAAATTCTAGCCGTTGTTGATTGGCGTGAGATAGATGGTATATTGCCAATCAATGGTTTCCATCATATCTGTTCTTGCCATATAGGAAAGGTTGACTCAATCTTTAAGTTATGGAAAGCAGATTGCTAACGGTCTCTTTCCTTATAAATGTATAACCGAAGATCTTCTTTCCAATCCCTGTTGGATAGACTTTGATCTTGACGTGGCAAGTGTATATGATGTGTGGGATGATGTCAGCTGATGGATTGATGACTGAATCGTTCTGCATCCTCGCTGTTGGTATCGATCTGGTCATCGATCTGGTCGCTGTCTGTTACAGCAGATCGATTCTTCTTTGGCATAAAACCTTGACTTCATCCTATTCTAAGTTGAGATTGACTTCTATAAGAATATCTCCTTTACATTTTAAGTCATCTCCTAATCTGATTTATAACAGCATTCACCTTGTCTCTAGTGATCTGTTTTTACATGAGAACAGATTATCTTCTAATCAAGCTAAGTGTGTTTCGAAAGATCATCATTAACACTAAGACCTTAGGGTTCCCAACAATTTCCCCCTTGTTGATGATGTCGAAACCACACTTTACAATAATATTCTATCAACTCATAAAAAATAAAAATAAAAAACGATCTGGTCTGATATCCAGATTGATGACTAGTACGTTATTAAGTTTATAACGTTTTAGGATATATTTATATGTATTCTGGACAATAAAATGTTGTCGTCAGAAACTCAAGAATTTCATATATATATTAGAGACAAAAGGGGTTTACAGATCATCAGAACAAAAACATAAGAAAATGCAGATCATTAAAGATAAGAATTGAATGACTATCTGCTCTTTCTCCTCTCTTCCTGTTGCCTCTTCATCTTTGCCCTGGTCTCGTCCGAGATAAGCTGGACGCTCTCATATACGCCTTCTCTTACCCTTATGTAATCAGGGTCTTCTGCATCCACTTTGTATCCTCTATTCTCTGCTAGTTGATTTATGAAATTTAGCAAAAAGGTCTTGTCGGGAAGATCTGTCCCAGGGATGGTTGGGCAGGTTCTGAATTCCCTTTCAGGAGCAGTTATTGTGATCTGGGCTCTAGCTGCTGCTGCTCTTATCTCCTCCACCAGATCTCTTGCATCGTTTTGATCCAGATACAGATTAAAGGCTTCATTAGGTGTCGACTCACAGTAAGCTGGTTCTTTGAGGAAGTAACGACACATAATGAACCCATATTTTAATCCTTCAAAGCCTTCCTTTAAGTGATCTGGGATCCAGTTGGTCTCTCCCTTTTTGGTCAATGTTTTTCGAATAGGGGCAGATAAGAACCAGCTGGATCCTGCTCTTTTCTTCTTCTTTGGTAGTTGGCTTGATCTGCTTGATGATTGGGATTTTTGAATGTGAGCAGATGGAGGACTGTGTATTTGTGCAGGGATCTGTTGCTCCGGTTGAGCTGTCTCTTTTCCTTTCCCTTTTTCAGCAACAACGGATGTCTTCTTTCCTTTTCCTTCCCCCTTTTCGACATCAACAGCTACCATCTGGATGAGTGCCCTGAGGGAAGTAACCTCTTCCTTCATTGTCTTGAGCTCCTTTTCTATATCAACTTTTTGTGAAAGGAGAGAGGTAATATTTAGATTTGCATCATCAATCTGCTTCTGGAAAGATTTGGTGATGTTGGCAAGTTCTGCAGTATGGCGCTCAACATCTTCCTGGACTATCCCAAAATCGTTGAAGTAAGTGTCGATCATGGTCTTTGTGGGATAGCGCAGTTCACTGAGTTTTCTCTCAACAAAGTTCTTCCCATTGACCTCAAATTCCCTGAACATAGCTTTGGTGTGGGAGATGGTTTCCTTGACAACATCAGCTGCGATCCCATCAGTCTGGGCCTTCACTATGTCGTGCACCATATCTTTCTCTTTTTCTGCAAAGGCACTGATGATTTTGTACATCTCCTTCACTTTGAATTCAGTTGAAAACAGATTTTGATCAATCTGGGCTTTCCTTTCATCAGCAGCAGCCCGATCATCATCTAGTTTCTTGCTGATCTCTTCAATCTTCAGTCTACAGATTCGTCTCAGATCAGAGTCGACCTGATTGACATGAGTTTGCAGGTGGTCGTTGAACTCTGTGAGTATGCGTGTGGCTTCATCTTGAACTGTGGTCAGTGTTCCATACATGTACTGATCCACCTTCTAGGAGATGAGATCTCTGATTTGTGTATGAGACAGCGATTGATGTTGGTCCATCAATATGTCCTCCAAGGTGAATGTCTGCACATGGACATTAAGTGCAGCTGCAGCAGCAGGAGTGAGGATGTCATTTGTAAGTTCGCCTCCTATATTCTGTCCAATGAGTTCTTCCTCTGCTGGAGATTGGCTGGGCACGGCATTGGGGATTTCAGAAGGCGTTTGTTCCCCCTCAGTTGGTGCAGGTGGGGTGGTCATGATCTGCTCATCAGTATCAGCCATGAGCTGGTCTGGTTCAGGTTCTTTGATTGCTGCACCCGGTTGGTGAGCATCAGATGGGGTATCCTCAGCTTCTTCTTCATCAACCACGCTGTCAAAAAAATCTAGCTTTCCAGCCTTCTCATATATTTCTCGCAGATTAATCTGGAGCTTCTGGGCTTCTAACTGAGCAATGGCAAGAATGGATTGTGTATAGTTTTCTCGTATCTCAGCAATGGATGAGACTTCAAAGATGTTGAACAAAGTAGCTTCTTCTGCCTTGAGTTGGTCAATCGATCTGATTTTAAGCAATGCATCTAAAACGTAGAATTCCTTATCTTTGATCAACAGCAGCAGTTTAACTCTTTTAGCTGCATTGTAGCTCTCTGGTGTGAGCTGAATTCCTGGAAATGTGCTGAGAACAGCCCTGTCTGCTTCTGCTTCAATCATCTTAACTATAGTCTGAGCTGTTTTCTTCTCCACATCTTCATCTGAAGATTCAATTGCTTCTTCATCTTCCTCATCGATCTGCTCTAGAGGCTCAGCAGAAGATGAGCTTATGGTATGAGCTGGGGAGAAGTCCTTGGACTGGTCTGGGTGGACGGATGAGAGAGGTTCCACATCTTCTGGTTGATCAACCAGCACAACTTCTTCCTCCTCAACCTCCTGTTGAGGGGTGACAGTTTCTGCAGCAGCAGGGGTTTCAGTCTGTATCTCGGCGGACAGTTTGTGAAGCCGTCTGCGTTTTGGTTTGGGCTGCTGAGCTGCAGTAGAAGTATCTGTTTCAACAGAACTAGCCCTTCTGGTCATTCTCTTGGTGGGAGTTCTTTCTGTAGTCTGTTCCTTTGTTATCTTGGATTTCGTGGGTTGATCTGCTTGACCAGACGGTGGAATCCAGATGGGATTTGAGTTCCCCATCTCCATCAGAGCATTGAGAACTACTGAGTCCTTTGCTCTGGCAATCAGATTTGCTGAAATGCCCATTGACATTTCAATCTGATGCTGGTCTTTTGGAAAGTGCTGTTTGGTGTTAAACTCAACAGCTGTATCCCATTGGCGGTGAGGGAAGAATGATTCCAGCATAACGCTGATCTTTGTTGAATGTCTCAGGCTGCTTCTCTTTACTTCGATGCCGGGGGAGCTGCCTTTCACAAATAAAATCATCTTGGCCTCCTTTGCCAAGAGATCGTATAAAATCCTGCTCCAGTTGACTGGCAGGTTAAGAACTACTGCTGCTAATATCCTGAACTTCTCAGGAGTGACCTGGTCATAGGTTCCGTTGTGATTGAGGAAAATTCGCTGTACGAATTCAAGCAGTATTCTGAATTCTGGTGCAAGAAGAGCACGGACAAACATCCTGTTTGTATAATGGATGGGCACAATCATCACCATCTCCACAGCTTCTTGCAATTGTTCTGTAGTAATGTCTCCAAGGTCTAGGCCTTCGTCCTTCACTTTGTAGGCGGCGTTGATTATGTTGATAACATTGTAAGGAGTGTTGCTGACAGTATTCCCTTTACTGACTCGAATGGTGGCCTCATCTCCACCCCTCTCTCCTTGCCATGAGAGATAAAACGCAGCCACATCCTTGGGTAGGAAGTGTATTGGGTGTGAAGTAATTATATTGTAGAAACCTACAGAAAATATAGTAGAGCATATGTGAGCACTATCCTTCCATCAATGAAGTATAAGTGCCCTAGAGCAGTTTATGCAGACTAGCAATCGATATTACAGTTATTACATGAAGATATACAGAGTAAAAGCAGTTTGACATATGCAATTGAGGCAATATAAACTTAAAAACAGGAAACCTTGGCATTGGCGGACAAGATCGAATGCCTTTTCCAGTTTATGAAACCCAAAGGTGTCAAGAACCGCGAAAAGGTCTTGGTGTATATAAGGTTTCAGAAAACTTGCTTGCTCAAGAAAAATAGAGGATTTTGGTGCCATTTTTACTAGAAACAGGGAGTTTTTCGAAGGAAGAGAGAGTTTTGGAAGGTAGAAAATTCGCTAAGAGTTTCGAGAAAAATATAAGTGTGAGTGATACATGGAACTCCTTATCAAATATATACATAGAGGAGAAGATACGTAGGGTAATAAAATAATCAGAAATCCTTCCCTTTTTCAGTTTTCCCGCCTTTCCATATTCTAGGTTTCCAACCCATAGTCGCCTCTCTTTAGAGTGTGATACACGCGCTATGATCGAACGGTTGTGATATGGCACGTTGTCTTTATTGCAATTATTTTCTTCCTTTTTCTTGATATGGTAGATATTTTCTCTATCACGTTTCCCAATTACTGTACGTAATCATCAAAAATAAAAGATTTTGATATCTAAAATCAGAATATAGATAATTAGTCGCCGTATATAGTTGACCTTTCCCCCTTAACCAAGTGATGGAATAATTAATAAGATATATTAATTCATTATCCACGTGGCTTTCAAGTAATCTGGGCAAGGTCAATCTCATTTATGGTGATGACTATCGATCTGGTTGACTCCTTTAATAAATTCCCAGTTGGAATTATGTTCAATCTGTTGTTCACATATACTTAATGATCTGGTAGTAGTTCCCTGTTAGATTTTGCAAATAAGCTGGAGTTTATCAATCTGGACCATGATGATCTGGTTTTGATTCCCTGTAGAAATATTGAATTTTGATCTGGTTTAGATCAATCTGGTCCTCTCTTCAAGATTTAAAAGTCCTAGTTTTCCACAAAGCATCTTAAATCTTTCTTCTGGTAATGCCTTAGTGAGAATATCTGCTCTCTGAATCTCAGTGTGTATTTTCTCAATCTATATATGTTTTCTTTCAACATGATCTCTTATAAAGTGATGTCGTACATCCACATGTTTGCATCTGGTATGCAAAACAGGATTCTGTGTAATTGCTATAGCACTTGAGCTGGCATAGAAAATTGGTATTTCCTTGACATCAATCTCATAGTCTTTAAGCTGTTGCCTCAACCACAGTATTTGTGCACAACAACTTCCTGCTGCCATATATTCTGCCTCTGTAGTTGAGGTGGCAACTGATGTCTGTTTCTTAGAGAACCAAGAAATCAGTTTATTTCCTAGAATCTGACATGTACCAGATGTTGACTTTTTATCCAGTTTGCAACCAGCGTAGTCTGAGTCAGTGTATCCAGTTAGCTCAAAATTGTCTTCACATGGATACCATAGTCCTATATGGGCTGTTCCCTTAAGATATCTTAGTATCTTCTTAGCTGCTTCCATGTGAGACTCTTTGGGATTTGCTTGATATCTAGCACATACTCAAACTGCAAAGGTGATGTCAGGTCGACTGGCAGTTAGGTAGAGTAGTGATCCTATGATCCCTCTATATTGAGTGATATTAGCTGGTTTTCCCTCGGGATCTGGATCAATTTTCCCATTGGTCTGCATTGGGATTTTTACTGGATTACTGTCTTTTAATCCAAACTTGGTCAGCAGATCGTTGATGTATTTTGTCTGATTAATAAAGATGCCATCTGGTAGCTGCTTGACCTGCAAACCTAAAAAGAAACTCATTTCTCCCATCATGGACATTTGATACTTATTTTTCATAAGTTCAGCAAATTTGTCACATAGATAAGTAGATTGAGATCCAAAGATGATATCATCTATGAAAGTGTATCACCTACTCTAAATAGTTGTTGCGGAAGCTAAAAA
>JAPKLX010000317.1:112418-139211 GCA_026898415.1 Leonotis leonurus | reverse complement strand
TGTTAGGTTCAACAAACAAAATAACAACAGAATAAAATACCTAACAATCTACATAGATCTGGACTAAGACATTGTTTTCTTTGATCTTGATGATAAACAAGGTCTTGTCAACAGATCCTCTTCTAAATCCAGATTCTAGTAAGAAAGATGATAAGGTCTCATACCAAGCTCTAGGGGCTTGTTTTAGACCATAGACTGCCTTAGCCAGTCTGTATACTTTCTGATCTGAATCAGCTTCTTCAAATCCAGGTGGCTGTTCCACATATACTTCTTCTTCAAGAATACCATTGAGGAAGGCACTTTTGACATCCATCTGGTATACCTTGAACCGTTTGTGAGCAGCATATGCTAGAAATAGCCTTATAGCTTCTAATCTGGCTACTGGTGCGAATGTTTCATCAAAATCAATGCCTTCTTGTTGATTATAGCCTTTAGCTACCAATCTGGCTTTGTTTCTGACTACTTCACCATTCTCATCTCGTTTGTTTTTGAACACCCATTTTACACCTATTACTCCTTGGTGTTTGGGTCTGTCCACGAGATACCAGACTTCATTCCTTTTGAACTCATTGAGTTCTTCTTGCATTGCTGTTATCCAATCTGCATGCTTGTTACAGCAGATCGATTCTTCTTTGGCATAAAACCTTGACTTCATCCTATTCTAAGTTGAGATTGACTTCTATAGGAATATCTCCTTTACATTTTAAGTCATCTCCTAATCTGATTTATAACAGCATTCACCTTGTCTCTAGTGATCTGTTTTTACATGAGAACAGATTATCTTCTAATCAAGCTAAGTGTGTTTCGAAAGATCATCATTAACACTAAGACCTTAGGGTTCCCAACAAGTATGCTTCAATCTTTTGGTTGAGAAATTCTGTTCCTCGATCTGTTCTGATAGATGTTATACTCATCTCCTTCTGCTTGGTGATCTTGTGTAGAAAGTCAGGGAGTTTGTCTAGAGTCTCTTTCTTCTTTAACAAAAAGATGACCCAAGTGAATCTTGAGTAATCATCTATGATTACTAAGGTGTATTTTCTCCCATTTATGCTTGTAGGTTTGACTGGGCCAAACAGATCTAAATGCAAAAGCTCCAATATTCTTGATGTTGAATGAGCTGTTTTGCTTGTAAAAGATGATCTGGTCTGCATTCCAGCTTGACAAGCTTCACATATATGATATTTATCATATATTTGATCTGGTAGACCTTCCACTAGTCTTTCTTTTGCAATCTTGTTGATTGACTTGAAATTTAGATGGCTCAATCTCTTGTGCCATAACCAGCTTGTTTCTGATACTGTTTTAGTAACTAAACAAGTCTCGACCTGATTTGTCCACTGGACAATATATACCCGTCCTGCAGTTTACCGGTAAGGAGTATCTCATCTCCTTCCTTGTTCTTCACAAGACAATTGTTAGTATCAAAGAGGATCTGATTACCATTATCACAGAATTGACTTACAGAGAACAGATTGTGACTAAGACCCTCTACATACGAAACATTTGTGATAGTGGTCTTGCCAACTTTAATGTTTCCATATCCTCTGGTGTACCCTTTTGAGTTACATCCAAAGGTGACGTGTGCTTTGAACAGCCACTATTTATGATCCAGATTGCTCCTTTTGCTATCTTGCTTCTTCTTGCAGTTATCTGGTCCTGTAAATAATTACACTTAGCTACCCTTCAACGTTTGGGTGCTTGGTTATTAGCAAATGTTCCCTTTCGAATCCAGAATATTTTTTGGGTTAGAAACCGAAATATAACAGCAAATGTTCCCTTTGTTCGGTTGCCATTTTTATTTGGCAGTGTCCTGTTGACATTATTTTTATGAGCGTGATCTATTTCTGTGTAACATGCTTGTTGACCCTTTGTTTGATAGTATTGTCTGTTCACGGTCTCTTTCATGATCATCTTTTGGGGATGTCCTTTCTTGTTTTTCAAGTTTTTCACTTGTTTTGGTATTTGTTTCCTCTCTAGTACAAAGTTTATGGTACTAGAGGATTTTTCTGAGTGGCCTGGATATCCTAATCCAGATGTGCCCTGTTGTTGCAGGTTGATTAGCAACTTAGCACGTTCATCACTCTTGTAAATCATCTCTTTCCCTTTCTTTATCTTCTCTTCAGCAACGCTGTTTCTTGTAATAAGATCCTTCACTTTTGAATTCAATGAATGAATCTCACTGTCTTTTCCCTTGATCTGTTCTTCCAGATCGCTTATTTTAGCAACGAATTGAGTATTTGTTGTACTCAGTATTTGTTCAGATTTCTTCAATCTGTCGTTTTCTTCTACAACTTCTCTAAACAATCTCTTGATGCTCGAATAGCTTTTGAACATCTCATTTACTTCTTCCCAAGTGTAGTCAGTTTGATCTTCATTATCCTGTTCCAGATTGATATCAATTGAGGAGTTGGAATAGCATGAATTTACCTCGACTTCGTCCAGACTGTTGTCTAGTCCCACATAACATTCATCCCAACCTTCTTCGTCATTAGCAAAGAAGGCTTCATCATTTTCTGATGAGCTATCTGAGAAATGACTCGAGCTGCTGGATTCTTGTTCAACTAACATGGCTTTTCGTTCATGTTTGAGCTTTCGATTTCTCTTTGCTCTCAATTCTTCCCTTTGGCCTTTGGATAGATCAGGTATAATCTGTAGAGTTAGATGTTTTAGAGATTTTACCGGTCTGCTGTTTTGATTCTTCCTTATTATCAGATCGATCATTGTCACGCTTCTTGTAGAATTTGTTTTTGTTGTCTTTATAGAAACGTCTGTATTTCTTCGATCTGATCTCCATCTTGTCCATACGTTTGGCGATCATTGCAAACTCTTTTAACAGTTTGTCATAGCCTTTCTCTTCATCTGGTAGAGAAGGTTCAGAAGGTTCATCTTGTTTGCTCTTTGCTTTGAAGGCTACTTCTTTTTTCCTTCTTAGAGCTGCTTTCTGCCTTTTTGGACAGATGGTCTGGTGCACGAATTCTTTATATATCGCATTCATGGCCTTCAATATGATCAAACAACACTTTAGTAGATTGGTCATTGAAATCTGCACGTAGAGGTTGCATAGCAGCATATATCTCCCAGCTAGGTGGAAGTGCTCTGAGTACTTTCATATTCTTCTCCCTTTGAGTATATTTTTTCTTATTGAACGCAGATATGTCAAGGAGAATTCCAGTGAATCTCATCTTCATTTGTTCTATTGTCTCGCCTGGTTTCATCTTGAATTCATCATATTTGTTGCAGGCTAGAGACAGCTTGTTCTCAATCATGACTTCATATCCTAGACACAAATCTCTTAGGGCTTCCCACATCTCTTTGGCAGTATCCAAATCTTGGATTTTGGCCAGATGTACCCCTTTGACTGTGCTAGATATGATCCCTTTAGCAAAGTCATCCAGATTGGCTTCACGACGTTACTCTAGTTGAGGTAGTAACTGTCACTTCTTCAGTGATCTGTAGTGGGCCTTCTTCAATAACCTTCCACATCAGATAGTGATGGGCTTTGAGTGCCATTTTGATTCTGAAGCTCCATTCTCTATAACCTTGGATGGAGAATTGTTCACAAGCCCTGACAACAGATGATTCCATAGCAGATAGAACGCACGTGAATGAAAATAAGTTTTCCTAGATCTATTCAAGTTGACCACGCAGGTATTAACCTTGTGAAACAAAATAATGGTCGTTTGAACCACTGCTCTGATACCACTTGTTGGTCACGAGAGTTCAAGCTATTTTAAAATGAGAAATTGCTCGGCAGATGACTAACCAGATTGATCAACAGATCGATATAGGATTAGTCCAAACAGATTGCTCTCTTAGTGTAAAAACTTAGGCAATAATAAGAGTGAACTTATTATTTTCTAAGTATTGTGTGTGCGGAAAATATGGTGGATTTAATGAATGCTCTTGTTTAGAAAACCTTAAGGATTAGTCAGGTTGTTTAAGCAGATTGATTTAGATGCAGATTATATGATACTGCAGATAGTTAAAATAATAAACAACTGAAGGTAAATATGTAGAATTAATATAAAGAACACAGTTGTTTAACGTGGTTCGGGAAATCCATACGTCCACGATCTGGTCAAAACTGGACCAGATTATCCACTACTAGGATACTCTGCTTGTTTATACTCGTGGAGAACGAGTCACAAGTATCAATCAATGCTAGAGAGATACTTATGCACGAAATAAGGGTCGTGTCCCTTTACAACAGATTACCTCTACGTTACCACTAGAAAACTACTAGCTAGCAGGGTGTTCTCCTTTCTCTTGATAAGACAGACTTGAATCGAGGTGGGGTTGGTGTGATGTAGTATCACAGTTTGTTTGAAGCTCTTAGTCTGGTTCAGAGAATGCTTGAGAGTATATTGTCAATATAGCTCATGTGCGTGTTGTACTTTTCTCCAGACCATGACTCCAAATATATATAGGTATTGAATTTAAAATTCTAGCCGTTGTTGATTGGCGTGAGATTGATTGTAGATTGTCAATCACTGATATCCATCATATCTATTCTTGCCTTGTAGAAAACGTTGACTCAATCTTTTAAGTATGGAAAGCAGATAGCTAACGACTTCTTTCCTTCTTTGTGTCAAACGAAGATTCTCTTCCCAATCCATGTTGGATGGACTTCAGTTTTGACGTGGCAAGATGGTATGATGTGTAGGATGATGTCATCTGGTGGTTTGATGACTCTATCGATCTGGTCTTCAGCTTTGAGTGACGATCTGGTCAGTGATCTGGTCACTGTCTGTTACAGCAGATCGATTCCTTTTTGGCGTGAAATCTTGGCCTTCATCCTATGCTATCTATAGAAATGACTTCTATAGGAATAATTCCTTTACATGTCAAGTCATCTCCTAATCTGTTTTAAAACATAATTCACTTTATATGTAGTGATCTATTTTACACGTAGAACAGTTTAATACTAAAAGAAACTAAGTGTGTTTCGAAAGATCATCATCAAAACCAAAAATACAATAGGGTTCCCAACAATATCCCTTTGCAACTAATCTGGCTTTGTTTCTGACAACTCACCGTTCTCATCTCTTTTGTTCTTGAACATCCATTTGATACCTATCACTCCCTGGTGTCTTGGTCTATCTACAAGATACCATACTTGGTTTCTTTTAAACTCATTAAGTTCTTCTTGCATGGCTATAACCCAATCTGCATCTTGTTGTGCTTCATAAGCATTTGATGGTTCAACACTAGATAGATAACAACTTAGAAGTGCACTCTCTCCATGCATTCTTCTGGTCTTCACACGATCTGATGGGTTCCCAACAATCTGATTTGGAGGATGATGTTCTTGTATCCAACTCCTTCTACTTGACATCTCTTCTTCTGATATCTCAGGTTCAGTTTCTTATGTTGGTTTCTCAAATTCAGGGTGTGCCGTTGATGTTGCTTGGTAAGGGTTTTCTTCTTCTACTTCTTCGATCTCAACAATTTGATTGTTATTCCAATTATCAGTGTCTCTTGATTCATCAGGTTGACTTTGAGAATTTTCTGCTTCTACTGGTTCACTATCATCTAGGGTTGATCTGGTTTGGTCCGGATCAATTTGAGTTGTTCCCCTTTGCTGTGTACTGGTCTTAGCTATAATGAGTCTTCTTATTATAAACCTTATAAGCTTTACTAACATTAGAATATCTTAAGAATATTCCTAGGTCAGTTTTGCTATCAAAGGTCTTCAATTGAAATTTCCCATTATTATGAATGTAACACATAAAACCAAAGGTACGAAAATACTGTATCCTAGACTTTCCAATGTCTGAGAGTTATCATCGATGTCTGAGAGTTATCACCGATTTGTTCTGTGTGTAACAGGCCGTGTAGATGGCTTCTGCCCAAAACTTCTTAGGTAATCTGGTAGCATTTAGCATTGTACGAGCTACTTCCTTTAACGATATGTTTTGTCTCTTAACCACTCCATTTTGTTGAGGTGTTCTTGCTGCAGATGTCTGATGTGTGATACCCATCTGGTTGCAATATTCCTCAATCTTCTGGTTTAGAAACTATGTTCCACGATCATTTCTGATTGTTACAACAGTGGTTTCCTTTTGCTTGGTGATCTTGTTGAGAAAATTTGGCAGCTTTTCCAGTGTTTCCTTCTTCTTGAACAAAATTTTCCAGCTTTTCCCATGTGAATCCTGAGTAATCATCAATAATAAACAAAGTGTACTTTCTTCCATTTATACTTAATGGCTTAAGAGGTCCAACTAAGTCTAAATGTAGTAACTCTAAAACTCTGGAGGATTGGTGAGCTGTTTTGCTGGAGAATGATGATCTGGTCTGCTTCCCAGCCTGGCATGCTTCACAAATATGATCTTTTTCGTACACTTGATCTAGTAATCCTTCTACTAGCTTGTCTCTTGAAATCTTTTTGATTCACTTGAAATTGAGGTGACTCAGTCGCTTGTGCCACAGCCAGCTTGTTTCTTAGATTGTCTTGGTAATTAGACATGTCTCGATCTGGTTAGTCCACTGCACAACATACAATCTTTCATGAAGTTTCCCGGTAAGAAGAGTTTCATCTCCTTCCTTGTTTTTCACAAAAAAGTTATTAACATAAAAAACAATCTGATTTCCATTAGCACAGAATTGGCTAACTGAAAATAGATTATGACTAAGACCCTCAACATAAGATACATTGGTGATGGTACTCTTGCCAATCTTGATATTACCATATCCTCTGGTGTACCCTTTTGAGTTACATCCAAAGGTTATCTCTGGTCCTTCTCTTTCTACATAATCTGATAGAGAGTTCTTGTCACATGTCATATGCTTTGAACAACCACTATCGATAATCAAGATTGTTCCCTTTTCTACCTTACTTCTTCTTGGAGTTTTTTGATCATACAATTATGAAGATTTAGCTACCCTTTCAACAAGTGGGTGCTTGGTTAGTAGCAAATGTTCCTTTAGGAACTCAGATTAACTTAGTGTTAGGAACACATATGTAACAAGTAATCTTTCTTCCTTCATCATCTGTACTTGAAATTGCTATGTAGACAGATGAATGATTTCTCTCTACATAATCCTAGTTGATCTTCTTCTTCTTGGTTAATAATGTTATAGTAGATGCCTTCTGCTTCTGATATTTATCTGTCTTGACATAGTGAGCAGGTTGACCCTTCTTCTGGTAGTACCTCTTGTTTCCTACTTCCTTCAACATCATCTTCTGAGGTTAATTCTCTTTATTCTTTAGAACTTAGACTTGATCTGGTATGTTCTTCCTTTCAGCTATGAACTTGGTTTCACTAGATTCTCCAGTATATCCAAGTCCAATTGTTCCTCTTCTTTGCATGTTAATGATCATACCAGCTCGTTCTTGGCTTTTGATGATCTTGCTCATGTTTTCCATGGTCTTCTTCAATTTTTCTTCAACTACATCCTTTTTGTTGATCACGTCATTCACTTTAGAGTTGAGTGAATATATCTCTGCATCTTTAGTTTTGATCTGTTCTCGAAGACCACTTATTTGAGCAGAGAACTTGGTGTTTGTTTAACTGAAAAACTTTACTGTTTCATTTAACTTGTCATTCTCTTTTATACTTGTGTAGCTTTTGAACATCTCATTGAGTTCATCCCATGAGACTTCTGGTTCATCTTCATTTCCTGAATCATAGACATGTTTATATGAAGACATAGAGACATGAGAGTTTACCTCAATCTGGTCGAGTCCATTTTCTAATCCCATGTAGCATTCATCCCAATCTTCTTCTGTGTCTTGTGCATAGAATGCCTCATCATTTTCTGAAGAACTGTCAGATAGATGACTCGAACTACTAGAGTCTTCTTCAGCCAGCATAACCTTACGTTGAGCTTTGAGCTTTTCATCTCGTTTAGCTCTTAGCTCTTCTCTTTGACTTTTAGATAGGTCAGGATAGTCTGTTTTGAAATGACCTGTTCTGCCACAGCCATAACATGTATAATCAGTGGAATTAAAGGTTTTACCATTACTCTTTGTATTTCATTTGCTATCAGATCATTTTGGTTCTCTGTGCTTCTAATATCTACTTTTGTTATCTTTGTAGAATCTGCAGTATTTTCTCGAACTGACTTCCATTTTGTCCATTCTCTTGGCAATCATTGCAAACTCCTTGATTAGCTTGTCATAACATCCTTCTTCTGATGCAGTAGGTACAATTGATTCATCTGCTACGCACTTTGCTTTGAAGGCTATCTAATTTTCTTTCTTCGAACTGCTTTCATTCTCCTTGCTTGAAGAGTGATCTGGTTCATGAATCCTTCTGATGTCACATTCGTGTAGAGCCAGATGGTCAAATAGCGCTTCAACAGATATGTCGTTGAAATCAACATGTATTTGTTGCATTGCAGAATACATATCCCAGCTTGGTGGCAATGCTCTGAGTATTTTGAGATTCTTTTCTCTCTGAGTGTACTTATTCTTGTTGAAAGCAAAGACCTCAAGTAATACTTCGAAGAATCTGTTCTTCATTTGCTCAATGGTCTCCCCCGACTTCATCTTGAATTCATCGAACTTGTTGTATGCTAGAGGAAGCTTGTTCTCGATCATAGCTTCAGAACCTAAGCTGAATTCTTGCAGTGCTTTCCACATATCTTTGGTTGTATCCAGATCTTGGATCTGGGCTAGATGGACTCCTTTAACAATACTAGAGATAATCCCTTTAGCAAAATCATCTAGATTTGCTTCACGTCATTCTTCTGATGTGTAAGTTCAGGGAT
Source organism: Leonotis leonurus (assembly GCA_026898415.1). Taxonomy (NCBI): domain Eukaryota; kingdom Viridiplantae; phylum Streptophyta; class Magnoliopsida; order Lamiales; family Lamiaceae; genus Leonotis; species Leonotis leonurus. The sequence continues at coordinate 130,499 of JAPKLX010000317.1, read as the reverse complement.
CCTTAAGCACGATCTCTTTGACTGCACCAATTTATGTAATGCGAGTCTTCTCTTCTTGAATCACTAATGGTCCTTCCTCTATCACTTTCCACATCAGACAGTGATGAGCTTTTAGACACATCTTGATTCTGAAAATCCACTCTCTGTATCCTTGGATAGAGAATTCTTCACAAGCCCTAATAAAAGAAGATTCCATAATAATAGATATGATACACGTGAATGAAAAAGGTTTTTCTAGATCTATTCAAGTTAACCACGCAGGTTTCAACCTTGTGAAATAGAAACCATGGTCCTATGAACCACTGCTTTGAAACCACTTGTTGGTCCCGAAAGAGCAAGGTTTGGTGTATGGGGGGAGGGGGGGGGGGGGAATACACCAAATGCAAACTTTTCAGTTTACTTGACTAATTACTTAGAGAGTTTAAGCTTTCTAAATGAAGATTGCTTAACTTTAACAAACCAGATTGGTAACCAGATCGATCTGGATCTGTCCAGATAGAAACTCTCTTTTTAATAGCCCTTAGTAGATATCAAGAGTGATCTTGATCTCCAATAGAGCGTTATGTGCGGAATATGGTGGACTTAGTCTGTGCTCTTGTTTAGAAAACCTTTTAAAAATTTTAATTAGATAGATTAACAGATTGATTAAGAAATGCAGTTTGATTGATTGTGCTTGTTAGCAGATAAACAACTGAAATTAAAAAGTAGAATATAAATAACACAGTTGTTTTTACGTGGTTCGGGTAAACCCCTACATCCACGGTCCAATCTGAACTGTATTAGATATCCACTACTATGTTGTTGTTACAGAAAACTATTGTAACTTGATTCATTCACGTCAATCCACTAGAAAGCTACTAGCTAGTGAAGTTATCCTTCTTTCTTCTCGATAAGACATACTTGAATTGAGTTGGTTTGATTTCGATCACGAACGGCTTAGAACACGATCTGGTGAGTAGAAATCTTCTCAAGAGAATGTTTCGTTGAGTAAGTTGATTTCTAAGCAGATTAACAGCTTGTTGATCGTAAATGATAGTATCCTTACTCTTCCAGTCTTGGTTCCAAGCTTTTATAGGTGTAGAATTAGAAATTCTAACCGATAGTCTTGATTGGTTTGAATTGAAGGTGATTACCAATCAAGAGATATGAATCCCTGATTATCTCTTCTTGCCTTTGGAAAGTTTGACCGAATCTTCAATAAATATGAAAAGCAGATCGTTGATAGATGCTTCTTTTCTTTTTCGCGTGTTGAATCATTCTCCTTCAAAATTTGATCTCTAATAGATATCCTTTCCAAAGCATGGTGTTGGGAACCCTAATATATTTTTGGTTTTGATGATGATTCTTCGAAATACACTTAGTTCCTTTTAGTATAAAACTGTTATACGTGTAAAGCAGATCACTACATTTAAAATGAATTCTGTTTGAGAACAGATTAGGAGATGACTTGACATGTAAAGGAATTATTCCCATAGAAGTCATTTCTATAAATAGCATAGGATGAAGGCCAAGATTTCATGCCAAGAAGGAATCGATCTGCTGCAACAGACAGTGACCAGATCATTGACTAGATCGTTGTTTACAGCGTAGCACCAGATCGATAGAGTCATCAAACCACCAGATGACATCATCCTACACATTATACCATCTTGCCACGTCAAAAATGAAGTCCATCCAACAGGGTTTGGAAAGAGAATCTCCGTTTGGCACAAAGAAGGAAAGAAGCCGTTGGGAATCTGCTTTCCATAACTTGAAGATTGAGTCAACATTTTCTATATGGCAAGAACAGATATGATGGATATAATTGATTGGCAATCAACAATCAACAAACGGCTAGATTTTTAAATTCAATGCCTATATATATTTGGAGCCATGGTGTGGAGAAAAACACGCACGCGAATTATATTGACAACATACTCTCAAGCAATCTGTTATCCAGACTACGAGTTTCAAACTGTGATATTACCATACACCAACCCAACCTCGATTCAAGTCTGTCTTATCGAGAGAAAGGAGATCACCCTGCTAGCTAGTAGTTTTCTAGTGGTAAGGTAGAGGTAATCTGTTGTAAAGGGACACGACCCTTATTTCGTGCATAAGTATCTCTCTAGCATTGATTGATACTTGTGACTCGTTCTCCACGAGTATAAACAAGTAGTGTATCCTAGTAGTGGATAATCTGGTCTAGATTTGACCAGATCGTGGACGTAGGAATTTCCCGAACCACGTTAAACAACTGTGTTCTTTATATTTCTGCATATTTACTTTCAGTTGTTTATTATTCTAACCATCTGCACTATCATATAATCTGCATCTCAATCAATCTGCTTAACAACCTGATTATTCCTTAAGGTTTTCTAAACAAGAGCACTCATTAAATCCACCATATTTCCGCACACACAATACTTTGAAAATAATAAGATCACTCTTATTATTGTCTAAGTGTTTACACTAGAGAGTAATCTGTTTGGATTAATCTGGTATTGATCTGAGTATCAATCTGGTTAGTCATCTGCCGAGCAATTTCTTAAATAAGAATAGCTTGAACTCTCTAATAATTTAACAAGTAAACTGAAAAGTTTGTATTTGGTGTATTCCCCCCCCCCATACACCAAACCTTGCTCTTTCGGGACCAACAAGTGGTATCAGAGGAGTGGTTCAAACGACCATTGTTTTTGTTTCACAAGGTTAATACCTGCGTGGTCAACTTGAATAGATCTAGGAAAACCTATTTTCATTAACGTGCATACTATCTGCTATGGAATCATCTGTTGTCAAGGCTTGTGAAGAATTCTCCATCCAAGGTTATAAAGAATGGAGCTTCAGAATCAAAATGGCACTCAAATCCCATCACTATCTAATGTGGAAGGTTATTGAAGAAGGTCCACTACAGATTATTGAAGAAGTGACAGTAACCACCTCAACTGGAGTAACAACACAGATAGCTCCTAAAGACCCAATGAAATACACAGCAGAGGAACGACGCGAAGCCAACCTGGATAACTTTGCTAAAGGGATTATTTGTAGCACAGTCAAAGGGGTACATCTGGCCAAAATCCAATATTTGGATACTGCCAAAGAGATGTGGGAAGCCCTACAAGACTTGTGTCTAGGATCTGAAGTAATGATTGAGAACAAGCTGTCTCTAGCCTGCAACAAATATGATGAATTCAAAATGAAGCCAGGTGAGACAATAGAACAAATGAAGATGAGATTCACTGGAATTCTCCTTGAGATATCTGCGTTCAATAAAAACAAATATACTCAAAGGGAGAAGAATATGAAAGTACTCAGAGCATTTCCACCTAGCTGGGAGATCTATGCTGCAATGCAACTTCTTCGTGCAGATTTCAATGAACTCTCTACAGAAGCATTATTTGATCACCTTGAAGGTCATGAACGTGACATTCAAAGAATTCAAGGACCAGATCATCTGTCCAAAAAGGCAGAAAGTAGCTCTAAGAAGGACAAAGTAGTAGCCTTCAAAGCGAAGAGCAAACCAGATGAACCTTCTGAATCTTCTCTACCAGATGAAGAGAAAAGCTATGACAAACTGCTAAAAGAATTTGCAATGATTGCAAAACGTATGGACAAGATGGAGATCAGATCGAAGAAATACAGACTCTTCTACAAAGACAACAAAAACAAATTCTACAAGAAGCGTGACAATGATCGATCTGATAACAAGGAAGAATCAAAACAGCAAACTGGTAAAATCTATAAAACAACTAACTCTACAGATCTGGGTTAGGATATCCAAGCCACTCAGGAAAATCTTCTAGTACCATAAACTTTGTACCAGAGAGAAAACAAATACCAGATCAAGTGAAAAACTTGAAAAACAAGAAAGGTCATCCCCAAAAGATGATTATGAAAGAGACAGTGAAGAGGCAGTACGGTCAAACAAATGGTCAACCAGCCTGTTACACAGAAATAGATCGTGCTCATAAAACTAATGTCAACAGGACATTGCCAAATAAAAATGGCAACCAAACAAAGAATGTCAACAGGACACTACCTATCAAGATGAGTCATAAGAACGATGGAATAGAGAGATTCCATCCATCTCAAATTTACTCCTTATCTAAAATTGATGATGATGGAAATATCATTACTTGTTATATTTCTGTTCCTAACCCAAACGTTGAAGGGTAGCTAAGTGTAATTAATTGCAGGATCAGAAAAATGCAAGGAGAAGCAAGATAGCAAAAGGAGCGATCTGGATCATAGATAGTGGTTGTTCAAAGCACATGACATGTGATAAGAACCTAATATCAGATTACATAGAAAAGCCAGGACCACATGTCACCTTTGTATGTAACTCAAAAGGGTACACCAGAGGATATGGAAATATAAAAGTTGGCAAGACCACCATCACAAATGTCTCATATGTAGAGGGTCTTAGTCATAATCTGTTCTCTATAAGTCAATTCTGTGCTAATGGAAATCAGATCATCTTTGATACTAACAATTGTCTTGTGAAGAACAAGGAAGAATATGAGATACTCCTTAACGGTAAACTGCAGGACAGGTTATATATTGTCCAGTGGACAAACCAGATCGAGACTTTTTTAGTTACTAAAACAGTATCAGAAACAAGCTGGTTATGGCACAAGAGATTGAGCCATCTAAACTTCAAGTCAATCAACAAGATTGTAAAAGAAAAACTAGTGGATGGTCTACCAGATCAAATATATGATAAAGATCATATATGTGAAGCCTGTCAAGCTGGAAAGCAGATCAGATCATCATTTACAAGAAAAACAGCTCACTCAACCACAAGAATACTGGAGCTTTTGCATTTAGATCTGTTTCGTCCAGTCAAACCTCTAAGCATAAATGGGAGAAAATACACCTTAGTAATCATAGATGATTACTCAAGATTCACTTGGGTCATCTTTCTGCTAAAGAAGAAAGAGACTCCAGACAAACTCCCTGATTTTCTACATAAGATCACCAAACAGAAGGAGATGAGTATAACTTCTATCAGAACAAATTGAGGAACAGAATTTCTCAACCAAAAGATTGAAGCATATTCCAACAAGATGGGTATAACTCATCAAACATCTGCTGCTCGAACTCCTCAACAAAATGGAGTTGTAGAAAGGAGAAACAGATCTCTAAAGGAAGCAGCTCGTACAATGCTTAATGCAACCAATCTACCGAAGAAGTTCTGGGCAGAAGCCATTTACACAGCCTGCTATACTCAAAACAGATCATCTATCACACTCAGACATGGAAAGACACCATATGAGATTTGGAACAACAGAAAGCCTAAGATTTCTTACTTTCGAACTTTTGGTTGTTTGTGTTACATACACAATAATGGGAAATCTCAATTGAAGACTTTTGATAGCAAAACTGACCTTGGAATATTCTTAGGATATTCTGATGTTAGTAAAGCATATCGAGTCTACAATAAGAACTCTCATATTGCGGAGGTAACACCTCATGTTGTTTTTGATAAGTCTATCGTTGAGTACAGGTCACTAGATGAAAAACAGACAGAAAACCAGATGACTACAAGAAGAATGAATGAACTATTACTTGAAGATATCCTTATCTGGAATTCAAAAAGTGATGATGAAGAGATTAACACTCCACCTATTGTTGAAGAAGTCATACAGCAAGGGGGAACAACATTACATGATCTAGATGAAAATAGATCACCAAGCAATGAAACAGTCATTGCAGAAGATAATTAATCTGAAAATCCAAATTCAGAAGAAAATCATAATGAGAATCCATTCCAATCATCTTCTACATCACACCCTGAATTTGAGGAACCAACAAATCAACCTGAACCTGAGATATCAGATGAAGAGATGACCAGGAGAAGGAGATGGATACAAGATCATCCACCAGAATAGATTGTTTGGAACCCATCAAATCGTGTGAAAACCAGAAAAATGCATGGAGATTGGATAAGCTGTTATCTCTCTCGCATTGAACCATCTGATGCACATGAATCACTACAAGATGCAGATTGGGTAACAGCAATGCAAGAAGAACTCAATGAGTTCAAAAGGAATGAGGTCTGGTATCTCGTGGACAGACCCAAACACCAAGGTGTAATTGGTGTAAAATGGGTGTTCAAAAATAAACGGGATGAGAATGGTTAAGTAGTCAGAAACAAAGCCAGATTAGTAGCTAAAGGCTATAATCAACAAGAAGGCATTGATTTTGATGAAACATTTGCACCTGTAGCCAGATTAGAAGCAATTAGGCTCTTCTTAGCATATGCTGCTCACAAACGGTTCAAGGTATATCAGATGGATGTCAAAAGTGCTTTCCTAAATGGTATTCTTTAAGAAGAAGTATATGTGGAACAGCCACCTGGATTTGAAGAAGCAGATCCAAACCAAAAAGTATACAGACTGGCAAAAGCAGTCTATGGTTTTAAACAAGCCCCTAGAGCTTGGTATGAGACATTATCAACATTTCTACTAGATTCTGGATTCAGAAGAGGATTAGTTGACAAGACTTTATTGATCATTAAAGTCAAAGAAAATATCCTTTTAGTACAGATCTATGTAGATGATATCATTTTTGGATCTCAATGCACCTATTTATGTGACAAATTTGCTGAACTTATGAAAAATAAGTATCAAATGTCCATGATGGGGGAGATGAGTTTCCTTCTAGGTTTGCAGGTCAAGTAGGAACCAGATGGTATCTTCATTAACCAAACAAAATACATCAACGATCTGCTAACAAAATTTGGGATGAAAGACAGTAAAACAGTTAAAATCCCAATGCAGACCAATGAGAAAATTGAACCTGATCCAGAAGGAAAACCAGCCAATATTACACAATACAGAGGGATCATAGGATCATTACTCTACCTAACTACCAGTCGACCTGACATTACGTTTGCAGTAGGTGTATGTGCAAGATATCAAGCAAATCCCAAAGAGTCTAACATGGAAGCAGCTAAGAGGATATTAAGATATCTCAAGGGAACAGCCCATGTAGGTTTATGGTACCCATGTGAAGACAACTTTGAGCTAGCTGGACAGAAAGTCAACATCTGGCACTTGTCAGTTCTTGGGAAATAAATTAATTTCTTGGTTCTCAAAGAAACAGACATCTGTTGCCACATCAACCACAGAGGCAGAATATATGGCAGCTGGAAGTTGTTGTGCACAAATATTATGGTTAAGACAACAGCTTAAAGATTATGAGATTGATGTCAAGGAAATACCCATTTTCTGTGATAACTCAAGTGCTATAGCTATCACACAGAATCCTGTTTTGCATACCAGATGCAAACATGTGGACGTAAGACATCATTTTATAAGAGATCATGTTGAAAGAAAACATGTACAAATCGATAATATACACACTGAAATACAGAGAGCTGACATTCTCACTAAAGTACTACCAGAAGAAAGGTTCAAGATGCTTTGTGGTAAATTGGGACTATTAAATCTTGAAGATAGAACCAGATCAAACCAAGTTCTAAATTCCAACAGGGAACTTGAACCAGATTGATACAAACAAGATTGATAAAAACAGGCCATGTAAAATTCCAACTGGAATTGACACCAGATCACTCAATTAGGAGATTAATAATCAGATTGTTTAAAATTCCGACCGGGAATTATTAGCAGATCATCACACAAGATTAATGTCCAAAACTTGAAAGTGGCAGAAACAGATCGATATTATTAACAACAGTTCGTTAATTTGGAGATTAACTTGAATGATGTGTGAACTGCGCTATCCAACAAAAACAATAATTGATGCTTTCTTTGAAGAAATTGGAATTATAAAAGAAGATCACGAGGGCTACAAAGCTGATCTGCTCAAAGCAAAGATGTATTTTCAAAAGCAGATCGATGATTCCAATCTCAACATCACATCACTGCTTACACAAAAGGTCAATTCAGACAAGGAAATAAAAGAGATGAAAGAAGAGATCACCTCCCTAAGGGCACTCATCAATATGTATGTTGATGATGTCGAAAAGGGGGAGGGATCCAGGAAGGAGAAGAAAACATTGGTTGCCAAGGGGAAGTTGCAATCATCTGGTGCTGATGAAATGGAAAAGGCTCAACCTGAGCAGCAGATAGCACCAGAAACTTCCAGCCCACCATCTGCTCAAATTGCTCAAATTCAAAAGACAACAACATCTTCAAGCAGATCGAGCCAATCTCAACCACTAAAGAGAAAGAAGAGATCTAGATCTGGTTGGTTCTCGTCTGCTCCAATCAGAACATCAAAATCTAAAGAAGGAGAAACCAACTGGGTCCCAGAGTACCTAAAAGAGGGATGGGAAGGACTTCGCTTTGGCTTCATAATGTGCCGTTACTTTCTCAAAGAGCCAGCATACAGCGAGGGGACACCCAATTAGGCATTTAACCTCTTTCTGGATCAAAATGACGCAAGAGATCTGGTGGAAGGGATAAGAGAGGCTGCAACAAAGGCAAAAATTCAAATTACTGCTCCGGAGAAGGAGTTTAGAACCTGCCCCACCATACCAGGCACTAATCTCCCAGATAAAACTTTTTTGCTCACTTTCATAAACCAACTGGCAGAGAACAGGGGATACAAGATAGACACTGAAGACCCAGATTACATAAGGGTAATAGAGGGAGTATATGAGAGCGTGCAGCTCATATCTGACGAAACCAAGGCGAAAATGAAGAAACAACAAGAGGAGAGAAGGAAGAGCAGATAGTTATACTTTTTCATATCATTATGATCTGTAATTCCTATTTTTGTCTTGATGAACTATAATCTATCTTGCCTCTTATATATGAAGTTCATTGAGTTTCTGAAGACAACTACTTATTGTCCAGAACACATATACAAACTGCCTTAATCGTTATAACTTAATAACGAAACAAAATCAATCTGGTTATCTAACCAGATTACTCTTAATAAGCTATTAGGACATACTTTTAAAGTGTGGTTACGACATCATCAAAAAGGGGGAAATTGTTGGGAACCCTAATATATTTTTGGTTTTGATGATGATTCTTCAAAACACACTTAGTTCCTTTTAGTATAAAACTGTTCTACGTGTAAAGCAGATCACTACATTTAAAGTGAATTCTGTTTGAGAACAAATTAGGAGATGACTTGACATGTAAAGAAATTATTCCTATAGAAGTCATTTCTATAAATAGCATAGGATGAAGGCCAAAATTTCATGCCAAGAAGGAATCGATCTGCTGCAACAGACAGCGACCAGATCATTGACCAAATCGTTGTTTACAGCGTAGCACCAGATCGATAGAGTCATCAAACCACCAGATGACATCATCCTATACATCATACCATCTTTCCACGTCAAAAATGAAGTCCATCCAACAGGGTTTGGAAAGAGAATCTCCGTTTGGCACAAAGAAGGAAAGAAGCCGTTGGCAATCTGCTTTCCATAACTTGAAGATTGAGTCAACATTTTCTATATGGCAAGAACAGAAATGATGGATATCATTGATTGGCAATCAACAATCAATCTCATGCCAATCAACAAATGGCTAGAATTTTAAATTCAATGCCTATATATATTTGGAGCCATGGTGTGGAGAAAAACACGCACGCGAATTATATTGACAACATACTCTCAAGCAATCTGTTATCCAGACTAAGAGCTTCAAACTGTGATACTACCATACACCAACCCAACCTCGATTCAAGTCTGTCTTATCGAGAGAAAGGAGATCACCCTGCTAGCTAGTAGTTTTCTAGTGTTAACGTAGAGGTAATATGTTGTAAAGTGACATGACCCTTATTCCGTGCATAAGTATCACTCTAGCATTGATTGACACTTGTGACTCGTTCTCCACGAGTATAAACAAGCAGAGTATCCTAGTAGTGGATAATCTGGTCTAGATTTGACCAGATCGTGGACGTAGGGATTTCCCGAACCACGTTAAACAACTGTGTTCTTTATATTTCTGCATATTTACTTTCAGTTGTTTATTATTCTAACCATTTGCACTATCATATAATCTGCATCTCAATCAATCTGCTTAACAACCTGATTATTCCTTAAGGTTTTCTAAACAAGAGCACTCATTAAATCCACCATATTTCCGCACACACAATACTTTGAAAATAATAAGATCACTCTTATTATTGTCTAAGTGTTTTCACTGGAGAGTAATCTGTTTGGATTAATCAGGTATTGATCTGAGTATCAATCTTGTTAGTCATCTGCCGAGCAATTTCTTAAATAAGAATAGCTTGAACTCTCTAATAATTTAACAAGTAAACTGAAAAGTTTGTATTTGGTGTATTCCTCCCCCCATACACCAAACCTTGCTCTTTCGGGACCAACACATGGTATAGGACTTTGTGAGTAATCTTGACTTAATCAGATCGAGTGGCCATTTTTCAAATCATCTGCTTACTTAAACTGTTGTTGATGAAGTCCACGAACAAGTAAAAGGACATAATAAATTCTATAAGATTTTAACCCCTAACATTTTAAGTTATTCTCTAAGATCATGTTCTCTATCCTATTCACCTTATACATTAGTGATCTGGTACAGTTTTAGAACATATTGAGACCTATCAAGCAGAATAAAATCTAAGTGTGTTTCGAAAGAACATCATCAAAACTAAATATTTTGGGATTCCCAACAATACGAAGCTCTACAAGATAAATATTGGGTCATAGCTTAAGAGAAACCAAGTTTGGTATCTTGTAGATAGACCAAGACACCAGGGAGTTACAAGTGTTGGATGGGTATTCAAGAACAAATGAGATGAGAATGGTGAATTTGTCAGAAACCAAGCCAGATTAATTGCAAAAGGATACAGTCAACAAGAAGACATTGATTTTGATAAAACGTTTGCACCGGTTTCCAGATTAGAAGCAATTAGATTGTTCCTAGCATATGCAACATACAAGGGATTAAAGGTATACCAAATGGATGTTAAGAGTGCATTCTTGAATTGTATTCTTGAAGAAGAAGTGTATGTAGAACAACCACCTGGTTTTGACGAAGGTAATCCAGACCAGAAAGTATACAGATTAGCCAAAACAGTTAATGGGTTAAATCAAGCACCCAGAGCTTGGTATGAGACATTATCAACATTTCTGCTAGAATCAGGATTCAGAAGAGGTTCTGTTGACAAGACATTGTTCATAATTAAAGTCAAAGAACATATCCTTTTAGTGCAGATATACGTTGATGATATCATTTTTGGATATCAATCTGGTTATTTATGTGATAAATTTGTTGAGCTTATGAAAAATAAGTATCAAATGTCCATGATGGGCAATATGAATTTCTTTGTAGGTTTGCAGGTGAAGCAGCTACCAGATGGTATATTCGTTAATCAAGCTAAGTACATCAATGATTTGATCACCAAATTTGGAGTCAGTGCTAGATACCAGGCCAACCCCAAGGTGTTACATATGGAAGCAGCCAAGAAAATTCTAAGATATCTCAAAACGGACAACACACTTTGGATTATGGTATCCATGTGAAGATAACTTTGAGTTAACAGGTTATTCAGATTCAGATTATGCAGGATGCAAACTAGACAGAAAGTCAACATCTGGAACCTGTCAGTTTCTTGGAAACAAGCTAATCTCATGGTTTTCAAAGAAACAAACATATGTTGCTACATCAACAACCGAGGCAGAATATATAGCCGCTAGAAGCTGTTGTGCACATATACTCTTGTTGAAGCAGCAACTCAAGGATTACGAGATCGATGTAAAGGAGATACTTATATTCTACGACAGCTCGAGTGTTATTGTTATAATGCAAAATCCAGTGCTACACATGAGATGCAAACAAGTTAATGTGAGACATCACTTTATAAGAGATCATGTAGAAAGGAAGCATGTATAGATCGAGAAGATACACACAGATGTTCAACGTGCTGATATATTGACAAAAAGCACTACCAGAAGAAAGATTCAAGATACTATGTGGAAAGCTTGGATTGCTAAACCTAGATGAAAGAATCAGATCACAAACTATGGAAATTCACAGAAGACAAAATGTATGATAACAGATCATCATAGAGATCGTGAGACTCAGATTGTCAACCAGATTGACAGTTGACAGAATATGGAAGTTATGTAAAATAGATTGACAGTACATGAGAACCAGATGGTACCAGAAGAGAGTACCAGATGGTATTAGAAGTGAAGACCAGATTGTCTGTTGTTTACACGTGTCAGAATTTGGATGAGATTAAGCTATGCCAGGAGGAAATTAATTTTCTAATAAAGATTAATTAGTCAAGGGGAACTCAAAAATTAGAATCGTTTTTCTGACCTAATTACTACCCTAACTATGGTTTATAAAGTGATTTTCTAAAATGGATTTGCTAAATTTTCTATAATTGTGATGATTAGTACATGATTTGGTAATTGTGATCGAGGAATATCTTTACCAAAATAAGAGAAGAAAAGTTGCAATGGTTAGAAGGATTCACACACTCCATCCTATAACCCTAGGATTTAGCGCATGTATCAAACGCATGGAGAGGCGGCAAAAGAAAAGCTGAAGCGGGAAAATCTAAAAGGGAGATTTTCATCTTAAACCTTAAATTCTTATCGCTTTCATCTCAGTCGTTCATCTATTTCTTATTTATATGTGTCGTACGTGCTCATAACTGTTCACCTACAATTTCAATTCACTGAGCACTCCTCCACCTTCTCAAAACTCAAACATCCTTCGAAAATGGCACCACAATCATCTCTGTTTCTACAACATGTTGTTGAGGTTCAAAAATACCTTTCACCAGAACCGTTTGTTGTTTATGAAACTCACGGCTTCCAGAAGTTGGAAGAAATTTCTGCTATTGTCAAGCGGTGCGAAGGTCTTTTCATTGTTTTTATTTCATGTCTTGCTAAGCACGTTTAAGATAGTAACTTCTGACCTATTATGGTGAGATTATAGTTTATGGAAATATATGTGGATACGCTTTGATATTTTCTGTGTTTATGCAACCTTTGATAATTGATACTAAATATTAGTGTTCTTCGTGTTCTTATTTCAAAACTGAGATATGAGATATGTTTTTCTTTCATATATTGTGATTTTATGTTATTCACTAACAGATTACTTTGTGTAGGATTTCATAATATTGTTACTGCTCATCCGAACATGTATTTGGTAAAACAAGCTTCCACATTCTACCTTACTTGGCATGATGAGAAATTTGGCCATGAGGCTAATGTCCTGATGCCCATTGATGATAGAATGAGCAAGACAACCTATGACGTGTCTGCCATGATCAACCAAACTTTAGGTTGAAGGATGAAGGCATGGACCTATTTGAGATAACTGTAGAACAGCTGCAGGAGGTTGTAGAGCAAGTGATGGTGATCCTCATCAACTACATTGGAAGGATGTTCCAGCGAGCGTTGCTTCAACCAGGCTACAAACTGGTTTTTGAATTTTTTCAACGCATTTTCATGACACACAGTGGGTCATATGATCAGGTTACACCCGATAAGTTTAGGATCTTGACTGCAGTGGTCCTAAATCTGAAGGTAAACTGGAGTAGAATTTTGTTTGACTTACTGGCAAAGGAAGTAAGGTTAGTGAAATGGACCAGGAATGCCTAGGGCAATACCATGTCCGTTGACGTAAGGAGGAACTTAAGGCATTCCACCAAAATCAGCTTTATGGTGGAGAAAATTTTCAAGCAGCAAGTCTGGGAGAATGCAGTTGAATTCAATTCCAGACTAATTATTCCCAAGGACCAACATTAGATCGAGATGTCCCTGGGAATCACACCTGCCCTCTTCAACAAAATCTCTGATGATGTCTATCTACAAGCACTGATGGAATGTGAAGTTCCAATCCCATATGGGTGCCACCAACCAAAGGTACAGAAAAGAAGGAGAAGACACCGAAAGAGAAAGTACAGAAGGAGAAGACCCAACGCAAACCACCTGCCAAGAGGGTAAGTTCAATTGATACTAACACTTCAACAACCATTCAACAACCCAAGCATAAGAGAGGGAGATTGACGAAAGTCCATGAATCTCCACCACCAGCTGGGGATTCACAACCAGAAATAGCAACACATCAACCAGAAGAAGCTCTCCAACCAGACAACACCAGTCCTCACACGGAGGAAACCCAACTGGCTACAGAAACCCCTCAGTTTGTGGAGCCAGAGTCTAGCTTTGACCCAAACCAGGGTAAAGACTTCTCTCGCGCTCGAACAGCAACTCCTTCACCAGATCGTATGCAAAGGATCAGTGAGGAGGAGGAAGAGGAAGAAGATGTGGATGTAGATGAAGCCAAGAAGAGATAGGCAGCGGAAGTGATTCACCTACTAGAGAATGAGGCAGATTAATCTGTGCTTAAGGATTTTCTAAGAATCAATATGCTCCCAGAGAGTTATGGAGCAACCAAAAGAGTGAAACTATATTTGCTGATAAATGATAGTGAGTACAATGTTTTTGACGCCTTGCTCCAAACCAAATCAATTGAGGAGCTCAAGAAGGAAGAGGCCAATCTATTAAGTCTACTCCAAGCTACCATAGTTAGAGAAATTCGAGCAGACTATCACCAGATGATGAAGAACCAACAGGCCAAGTCATTGGAGGTGAACCCACTGATGAAATCTATACTCCAAGGGCTGCTGAAAAATTGAAGAAACACATAGTCTTCTATGGCTTGGAAGAGCTTTTGGAGAGAGAGCACAAGTCATTCAACAATCTGCAAGTTGATGACTTGATTTCAATTCGTTTCTAAGATCAGCTAAACTCTACCTGCAATGCAATCCAGGAGAAAGCTACCCAAGTCCTTGCTGATTTCAACCAGCATCAGAAGGACTACATCAACGATATGGACAAAGATCTGCGCCAGAAATTGAGAGACCAGAACAAGGAACTCAACAAAAAGATAGACGATGACAGGGAAGCAGCTAAAGCAGCAAGAGAAAAATCAGACCAGAAACTAGAGACTGTGGAAAAGCATGTCCAGAGTGTTCACACTCTGGTCACTGACATGTTGGCGAAAGAAACTGATAGAATTAATGCAACATTCAAAGGCTCAATATGCTTCCGTCAATGCAGAAATCAAAGAGGCCAACATACTGGAGATTCATGCTCAATTGGCCAACTTTGAAGACGAAAAGTTCATGGCACTTATGAAGAAGAATCAAGTGAAGGTTTTGGATGATCTGCTCTATCCTACTCCCGCAGGGCTTGATCACCAGAACACCAGAATCAGCACGCTGGAAGAGCTGCAAAATACTTATGATGGGACTCTTTCAACAATGAACAACAATCTAGAGAAGAAACTCGATGCCATCGACTAGAACATCACATTCCTGTTGAACTTCAAGGCAGATGCAGAGCAAAAGCTAGAAGAAATGAAGGCAAAGATCGATTCCCTCCGAACGCTCATCAAGAGAATCTTTGATGATGGCAAAAAGGGGGAAGATCTGACAAGGCTGGCAAAGGTGATAAAGGAGGAAAAGAAGCTGACGAGGAGGGAGGACCAGATCAAGGTGCAGAAGGAGATGCTGGAAGGGAAGGAGAGGATAAAGCTGAAACTTATAAACCAGATCAACCATTTTCAGAAAGGCTATATTCACTCCACCAAGAGTTGACCCAACAATAGAGCTAAATGATCAACAACAGCAGCAAACAGGAGCACCAGACAAAGGGAAGAAACCAATGATTGATGAAGACAACCAGATAGTTGAGTTAGCCGAGAGCAAGCCTGTGATCTCATCTTTAAGGCAAGTTCTATAAAGAGCAGGCTGAATAGTAGAAGAGGTTGGCAGAGAGGGAGGCTAGAGAGAAATCATACCAAACACCCTTCTCTCCACCTACATCAGAACAGTCTTGACAATCATCTCAAGACACTCCTCAGTCCAAGAAGAAAACGAAGCTTAACGGCCTGAAATCTTTCTTTAAAAAAGAAGACACCTAATGATGTTTGGATTTCTGAAGCAGATCAGAAGGACTGGGAACTGATAAAAGAAGGCTTTATAATGAACATATATTTTCTAAAAGAGCCCACTTACTCTGAGTCAACACCAGATGAAGATTTTCATCGCTACATGGAGAATTTTTCTGATAAGGAACTAGTCCAGATGATCAGATTGGCTGCCAAGAATTCTAAGATCCAGATGAAGGCACCTGGGAAGGAGTTTATTGCATGCCCGATGATCCCAGGAAGCAGCATACCTGACAAGACGTACATCCTAAATTACATCAACTAGCTAGCTAAGATCAAGGGTTACAAGATCGATAACCATGATCCTAACTATGCAGGAGTTACAAATGGAATTTATGAGAGTATTCATCTAACCTCTGATGCACAGCGCGAGAAGATGAAGAAAGGAGGGGCTGGCAGATAGTTCACTTAGATTTCTCTTATCTTTTATCCAACTGTTGTCTTGTTAGCTATTTGTTTTTGAATTTTTTTTTTATGTAATCCACCTTGTTTTCAATCTGATATATATATTCGTGTGGGATATCTTATGACAACACCTTATTGTCCAGAACCATATTAATGATTATGTTCGTTATAAATTAATAACGATATCTTAATCCTTCCGGTTATTTAAAAAAAAATCATGCTTTAACGCTTTATTAGGGTTATTGTAAAGTGTGGTTTCAACATCATCAAAAAAGGGGAAATTGTTGGGAACCCACACAATTTTAGTTTTAATGATGTTCTCTCGAAACACACATAGATTTAATTTTGTTTGCTAGGTTGTAAATTGTTCTACTTTTACCAGATAACTATAACATAAAGTGAATCTGGTAGAGAACATGTCTTTAGACCAGATTAGTAGTTGACATGAAATGTAAAGGATTAAATTCTAGAGAAGTCATTCTGTCAACTTAAGTTCTATTCGAACAACCTGATCAGCAGGAGCCCACAAAGTAAGCAGTTGATCTGATCGATGGCCACTCGATCTGGTTGCCGAAAAATCATTCATTGAGATTGCAACCATGCTTTGGAGAAATTTTGGAACAAGCTTGACTTGACCAGATCGATGTCAATTTGCCCAACCAGATCATGCCATATGGAGTGAGCACGGACCAGATCAACCTAGTCATCTGACATTCGATTTAAATGTCTAGATGTACTTAAGAGAATCCCAAAATCAACTTGCCACATCAGCAAATCTCTCGAAGATGGAAAGTATACCAATTAGAGATTAAGTTTGGAACGAGATTCAATCACTACGCGAAGAAGGAAAAAAGTACCAATCACGATCTCCTTACCATAAGACTTGGTCAACCTTTTTCACACAAGGCAAGAAGAGATAAATCTGAGATTCATATATCTTGATTGGTAATCAAATCAATCAAGACCAACGGTTAGAAATTGAAAATTCTACACCTATAAAAACATGGAACCAAGTCTGGAAGAGTATGAGAATTATCAACGATCAAACAAGCTATTTCTGCTCAGAAATTAACTTATTCAACGAAGCATTCATTTGAGGAGATTTGAACATACCAGATCGTGCTCTAAGCCATTCGTGATCGAAATCACACCACACGATTTATGTATGTCTTATCGAGAAGGAGAAGGAGAATAGCTTCACTAGATAGTAGTTTTCAAGTGGATTAACGTGAAAATATTCTGTCGCAGTAGTTTTCTGTAAATTGTAAAGGGACACGACCCTTATTCATGCATAAGTTTCAACCAGATTGTGTTTGAAACTTGTGGCTCGTTCTTAGCGAGTATAAAGAAGAGAGTATCCTATTAGTGGATATCTAATCCAATTTGGATTGGACCGTGGACGTAGGGCTTTCACAAATAACGTAAAAACAATTGTGTTATTCACTTTACGCTTCTTTATTTTCAGTTGTTTTATTCACTAACCAGCATGATAATTATATGTGCATTCTTAATCAATTTTGTAATATACTTGGTTAAGTTTTCTAAAGGTTTTCTAATAAAGAGCACTGATTAAGTCCACCATGTTGGGAACCCCAGAGATAATTTAAGTTTTGATGATGTTATCTCGAAAACACACTTGATATTATTCATGTTCTGTATTATTTCTATTTGGTCTTCTTTTAAGCAGATGAAGGCTGAAGCAAGTCTAAGCAACAGAAAGAAGAAACCAGCAAGTCTTAGACAGAAAGCTGAACCAGCAAGTCTTAGACAG
>JAPKLX010000317.1:99011-112408 GCA_026898415.1 Leonotis leonurus | reverse complement strand
AACCAGCAAGTCTTAGACAGAAAGCTGAACCAGCAAGTCTTAGACAGAAAGTTGAACCAGCAAGTCTTAGACAGAAAGCTGAACTAGCATGTCTTAGACAGAAAGTTGAACCAGCAAGTCTCGAACAGAAAGTTGGAGCAAAACAACTTTAACAGAAAGTTACTCAACCAGAAAATACTTAACCAGTGTTCAACCAGAAAGGTATTAGAACCAGAAAGGGCATAACCAGAAGGCTCCAACCAAAATAGAAACAGTTGAACCAAACCTGTCAATGATGGTAACAGATCAATAGAGCCATCAAAACCACCAGATGACAATGCCCTTCTCATCATATCTCTTATCACGTCAATATTAAAGTTCATCCATCAAGAATTGGAAAGAGAATCACTGATTGAACATGAAGAAGGAAAGTAATCATAGTTGATCTGCTTTCCATTCATAGAAGATTCAGTCAATGACCCTACAAGGAAAGAAGAGATATGATTGATTGGCAATCCACAAATCAAATCACGCCCATCAACAAACGGCTAGAATTTCAAGATTCAAAGCCTATATATGTTTGAAGATTTAAAGTCTGAAGTATGCTAGATATATTTTACTGAAATACTCTCAAGCAATTCAATCACACATCAGATAAAAACTTCAAACCGTTCGTGATCGCAATCACACCTCGATTCAAGTCTGTCTTATCGAGAGAGGAAGGAGATCTTTGCTAGCTAGTAGTTTTCTAGTGGATTAACGTGAAGAAATCCTATTTTACTGTAGTTTTCTGTAAGTTGTAAAGGGGCACGACCCTTATTCGTGCATAAGTCTCAATATGCTTTGTAATTGAAACTTGTGGCTCGTTCTCAGCGAGTATAAATAAGAGAGTATCCTAGTAGTGGATATCTGATCCAGTTTGGATTAGACCGTGGACGTAGGGGGTTTCCCGAACCACGTAAAATAACTGTGTTATTTACTTTCTGCATTTTTATTCCAGTTGTTTTATTCACTATCTGTCACTCTCATACAAATTGCATTCTTAATCAATTCTCTAAATACTCGACTAAGATTTGAAAGGTTTTCTAATCAAAGAGCACCCACTAAGTCCAGCATTTTTCCGCACCTAATACACTGTTAGAAAATAAGATCACTCTTACTTTCTGCTTTGTTTTACTCACTTGAGAGATTCTGCTTGGACAGAACAAGATTGATTAGATAGTCAATCTGGTCTGTCACGTTGAGCAATCTGTAATCCAGAAAGCTTAAGTCTCTCTTATTAGTCAAGTAAACTGAAAAGTTTGTATTCGGTGTATTCCCCCCCCCCCCCATACACCAAACCTTGCTCTTTCTGGACCAACAAGTGGTATCAGAGCAGTGGTTCATACGACCATTGTTGTGTTTCACAAGGTTAATACCTGCGTGGTCAACTTGAATAGATCTTAGAAAATCTTTTTCATTCACTAGCATATTATCTGCTATGGAGTCATCTGTTATCAGGGCATGCGAAGAATTCTCCATCCAAGGCTACAGAGAGTGGAGTTTCAGAATCAAGATGTGTCTCAAGGCTCATCACTGCCTGATGTGGAAGGTAATTGAAGAAGGACCATTGGCCATTACTGAAGAAACAACTCGCATCACTGAAACAGGAGTTGTTAAAGAGGATATACTCAAAGATCCCAGAAAATACACACCTGAAGAAAGAAGAGAAGCAAATCTTGATGATTTTGCCAAAGGAGTTATTTCCAGTACTGTAAAAGGAGTCCATCTGGCTAAGATTCAAGATCTCGATACAGCCAAAGAAATGTGGGAAGCCTTGAGAGATCTCAGTCTAGGCTCTGAAGCAATGATTGAGAACAAGCTGTCCCTAGCATGTAACAAGTTTGATGAATTCAAGATGAAACCTGGAGAAACCATCGAGCAGATGAAGAACAGGTTCATTGAAGTACTACTTGAAGTTTCTGCTTTCAAAAAGAACAAGTACACATAGAGAGAGAAGAATCTCAAGATTCCTAGAGCTCTACCACCAAGCTGGAAAATATATTCAGCTATGCAACCTCTACGTGCTGATTTTAATGACTTATCTGTAGAAGCACTGTTTGATCACCTAGCTGTCCATGAATGTGACATCAGAAGAATTCACGGACCAGATTACTCCTCCAGCAAGAAGAGTGAGAATAACTCAAAGAAGGAGAAAGAGACTGCCTTCAAAGCGAAGTGCAAAACAGATGAATCAATAGCATCTGCCACACCAGAAGAAGGAGGTTATGATAAGTTACTCAAAGAATTCTCAATGATTGCAAAGAGAATGGACAAAATGGAAATCAGATCATGAAAGTATCGAAGGTTCTACAAAGACAACAAGAGTAGATACCAGAAGAACAAAGAAGCAGAAAGATCTGATGACAAAACTGAAAGTAGAGGTAATGGTAAAATCACTAATCCTACTGACTATACTTGTTATGGTTGTGGGAGAACAGGCCATTTCAAAACAGACTGCCCAGATTTATCTAAAAGTCAAAGAGAAGAACTACGAGCTAAGAGAGACAGAAAACTAAAAGCTCAACGTAAAGCCATGATAGCAGAAGAAGAAGACTCTAGCTCAAGTCACCTGTCAGATAGTTCATCAGAAGATGATGAAGCATTCTTTGCCAATGAAGAAGAAGATTGGGATGAATGCTATGTAGGACTAGACAACGGTCTAGATGATGTAGAGGTAAACTCTTGCAATTCTAATTCTTCAAATGATATTAACCTGGAACAGGAAATAGAAGATCAAGATGAATATTCATGGGATGAAGTTAATGAGATGTTCAAGAGCTACTCGAGTATCAAGAGACTATTTAGAGAAGTTGTTGAAGAAAATGACAGATTGAAGAGATATTGAGTAAAGCAAACACTAAATTTGTTGCTAACATCAACGATCTGGAAGAACAGATCAAAGGAAAGGACAGTGAGATTCACTCACTAAATTCAAAAGTGAAGGATCTCATCACAAGAAACAATGTAGCTGAGGAAAAGATCAAGAAAGGAAAAGAAATGATATACAAGAGTGATGAACGTGCTAAACTGCTAATTAACATGCAGCAAAAGGGAACATCTGGAGTAGGATATCCAGGTCACTCAGAAAAGCTCTCTAGTACCATAAAATTCGTACCAGAAAGGAAACAAATACCTGACCAAGTGATAAATCTCTTAAACAAGAAAGAACAACCTCAGAAGATGATAGTGAAACAGACTGGCAACAAACAGAACCATCAAACAAAGGAACTGCCAGCAGGTTATACAAAAACAGAAAGGGTTCACAAAAAGAATGTCAACAGGACATTACCCAACAGGAATGTCAACAGGACAGTACCCACTAATAAAGGATTGAAGAATGATGGAATAGAAAGATTTCATCCATCTATATTTCATTCTGTTTCAAAAGTTGATAATGATGGAAATACTATCACTTGCTATATTGCTATCCCCAACCCAAAAGTGTTCTGGATTCGAAAAGGAACATTTACTAATAACCAAGCACCCAAATATTGAAAGGGTAGCTAAGTGTGATTAATTGCAGGACCAGAAGACTGCAAGAAGGTACAAGTTAGCTAAAGGTGCAATCTGGATCATAGATAGTGGTTGTTCGAAGCACATGACATGTGACAAGAACCCACTGTCAGACTATATAGAGAAACCAGGTCCTCAGGTCACCTTTGGATGTAATTCAAAAGGATATACCAGAGGATATGGAAACATAAGAGTTGGCAAGACCACCATCACAAATGTATCATACGTTGAGGGTCTTAGCCACAATCTGTTTTCTGTAAGTTAGTTCTGTGCTAACGGTAATCAGATTGTTTTTGATGCTAACAATTGTTTCGTGAAAAGCAAGGAAGGAGATGAGATACTCCTTACCGTAAAATTGCAGGATAGGTTATATATTGTGCAATGGGACAACAAGATTGAGACATGTCTGGTCACTAAGACATTATCAGAAACTAGTTGGCTGTGGCATAAACGACTAAGTCATCTCAATTTCAAGTCAATAAATAAGATTGCACGAGAGAAACTAGTCGAAGGACTACCAGATCAAGTATATGACAAGAATCACATCTGTGAAGCATGTCAAGCTGGAAAACAAACCAGATAATCATTTTCTAGCAAATCTGTCCAGTCATCTACCAGAATCTTAGAATTACTACATTTAGACTTATTTGGTCCAGTTAAGCAATTAAGTATAAATGGTAGAAAATACACTCTGGTCATCATTGATGATTACTCAAGATTCACATGGGTAATCTTCTTATATAAGAAGAAAGAAACATAGGAAAAGCTGCCAAACTTCCTCAACAAAATTACCAAGATAAAGGAAGTCTCTGTTACTACCATCAGAACAGATCGTGGTACAGAATTCCTAAACCAGAAAATTGAGGATTACTGCAACCAGATGGGAATCACACATCAGACATCTGCAGTCAGAACACCTCAACAGAATGGTGTAGTTGAAAGAAGAAACAGATCATTAAAAGAAGCAGCTCGCACTATGGTTAACGCAACCAGATTATCTAAGAAATTTTGGGCAGAAGCGATTTCTACAGCCTGCTACACACAGAATAGAGTTGTAGTTACCATCAGACATGGGAAGACACCATATGAAGTTTGGAACAACAGAAAGCCCAGGATACATTACTTCCGTACTTTTGGTTGTTTATGTTACATCCATAATAATGGGAAATCACAGTTGAAAACCTTTGATAGTAAAGCTGACACTGGAATATTCTTAGGATATTATGATGTTAGTAAAGCTTATAGGGTTTACAACAAGAAGACCCATATTGTGGAGGTAACACCTCATATTGTCTTTGATGAGTCTTTTGTCATTGACAGAGAGTTGAGTGATGATCATATACAAGGCCAGAATAAGGAAAAGAGAACAGAAGGAATTCTGCTAGAAGATATTCTAATGTGGAATACAACCGATGATAATGATATTAATGTTCCATCTAATGCTGAAGCAATAAGCTCACAGCAAGGGGGAACAGAACACATCATTCTATATCTTAACAGATCAAGAATTCAACCAGAAGGTAATCAACCAGAAGAAGGAGATAACAATGAACAAAATCACAATCAACCAGAAGAATCAAGAGATACAAATGGTTGGAACAATAATCAAGAAATTGAAGAACCAGAAGTGGACAATCCTTTTCCAACATCTCATCCAGAATTTGAGGACCCAACAAATGAACCAGAACCTGAGATATCAGAAGAAGAAATGACCAGCAGGAGGAGATGGATACAGGACAATCATCCTCCTGAACAAATTGTTGGGAACCCAAGTGATAGAGTAAGAACCAGAAGAATGCATGGAGAGAGTGCACTTCTCAGTTGCTATCTATCACATGTTGAACCCTCTGACATTTATGAAGCACTCAAAGATGCAGACTGGGTCATTGCTATGCAAGAAGAACTCAATGAGTTTAAAAGAAACCAAGTCTGGTATATGGTAGACAGACCAAATCATCAGGGAGTAATAGGTGTCAAATGGGTATTCAAGAATAAACGAGATGAAAATGGAGAAGTAGTCAGAAACAAGGCTAGACTTGTTGCAAAGGGATACAGTCAATAGGAAGGTATCGACTTTGACGAGACTTTTGCACCAGTTGCCAAATTGGAAGCAATCAGATTATTTCTCGCATATGCAGCATACAAGAGATTCAAAGTGTACCAGATGGATGTTAAAAGTGCATTCCTAAATGGTATACTTGAAGAAGAAGTATATGTTGAACAACCACCTAGTTTTGAAGAAGGAAATCCTAATCAGAAGGTATATAGATTAGCTAAAGCTGTCTATGGATTAAAACAGGCACCAAGAGCGTGGTATGAGACGCTATCAACCTTTCTGCTGGAATCAGGTTTCAAGAGAGGTTCTGTTGACAAAACACTGTTTGTCATTAAAGTCAAAGAACATATCCTTTTGGTGCAGATATATGTAGACGACATAATTTTTGGATCTCAATCTTCCCATCTATGTGATAAATTTGCTGAACTAATGAAGAACAAATATCAAATGTCCATGATGGGGGAGATGAATTTCTTCCTAGGTTTGCAGGTAAAACAGTTGCCAGATGGTATCTTTGTAAATCAAGCAAAGTACATTAACGATCTGATCAACAAGTTTGGAGTTAAAGACAGCAAGCCAGCCAAGATTCCATTGCAGACGAATGGAAAGATAGACCCAGATCCAAAAGGCAAACCAACACCTATAACAAAATACAGAGGCATAATTGGCTCACTATTATACCTCACTGCAAGTCGACCAGATATCATGTTTGCGGTAGGAGTGTGTGCCAGATATCAAGCCAATCCCAAAGAATCACATATGGAAGCTGTCAAAAAGATACTTAGATATCTTAAAGGAACAGCTCACATTGGTCTCTGGTATCCGCATGACGACAACTTTGAACTAACAGGCTATTCTGACTCAGATTATGCAGGATGCAAACTAGACAGAAAGTCTATCTCTGGCACATGTCAGTTTCTAGGAAACAAACTGATATCTTGGTTTTCAAAGAAACAGACATCTGTTGCCACATCAACAACAGAAGCAGAATATATGGCTGCTGGAAGCTGTTGTGCACAAATCTTATGGTTGAAACAGCAACTAAGGGATTACGAGATCGAAGTAAAAGAGATACCAATATTTTGTGACAGTTCAAGTGCAATAGCTATAACACAGAATCCAGTACTTCATACAAGGTGCAAACACGTTGATGTGAGACATCATTTTATTAGAGATCATGTGGAGAGAAAGCACATCCAGATCTAGAAGATTCATACAGATATCCAACGTGCTGACATTTTGACTAAAGCTCTGCCAGAAGAAAGATTTAAGATGCTGTGTGGAAAGCTTGGGTTACTAAGTTTGGATGATAGAACAACAGAAGGTTAACAGAATGTTAACAACAGAAAGTCAACAGAATGTTAACAACAAAAGGTTAGCAGAATGCTAATAGCAGAAGGTTAGCAGAATGCTAATAGCAGAAGGTTACCAAAATGATAACAACAGAAGGTCACCAGAATGTGAAATTCCCCAGAACGTTGACAACAGAATGATGTCAAGAATTACAGAATGTCAAGAAGAAAATAATAATTTCACGTGTAATAATTTACTCAAATAAGAGTATCACGTGGAAATTATTTTCTTAATTACTAAGTCAAGGGGGAACTTTTTGAGGAAATTGAAGCGACCGAGATAAAAGACGTCACTTCCCATAATCAATCTACGAGATTGCAGTCTGAAAAGTTATTTCTTTTTTTAGATTTTCTAAATCTTATATTTTTGTGATGATTAGCACAACTTTGGGAACTGGGATCGAGAAAATCCCTGCAAGAAATAGAAGAAAGAGATACGCACACGCTCGCCTACAAACCCTAGGATCTAGAGCGTATATCTCACGCAAGGAAAGGCGGCAAAACAAAGAATGAAGCGGGAAATCTAAAAAGGGTGATATTCATTCAACCCTTCATTTTCTATGCTATATATATGCGATATACATTTCAGAACTGTTCACCTTCACTTTCCTTGCACTGAGCACTACTTTCATTAAGCACTTAAGTTTTTCTTAACCATTTTTCTCTGCAAAAATCTTCCCAAAACATTTTGCGTCTTGATCATGGCACCCCAAACCTCTTTGTTTCTCCAACATGTGGCTGAAGTTCAAAAATTCCTTTCACCTGAACCTTATGCTGTGCTTGACACACACGGATTTTGAAAACTTGAAGAAATCTTTGCCATGGTTAAACACTGCAAAGGTTTTTCAGTTTATTATTTCTTCATTATATCTGCAACTTGCTACATGAATTGCTTTACGTGACCTATGGACTGTTAAAATGTCCTATTCTTCTAATTTACTGTTCATGTGAGGATATTCATATTTGTTCACATAAACTGATGGATATATATATATATTTGCTTTGAATGTTCTTATAATTAGGTTTCTGCAACATTGTCACTTCGCATCCGAATATGTTTTTGGCAAAACAAGTTGCCACATTTTATCTAACATGGCAGAATGACAAGCATGGATTTGAGGCCAATGTGTTGATGCCGATTGGTGACAGAACAAGCAAAACACCATACAACGTGATTGAAATGATCAACCAGGCATATAGGTTGAAGGACGAAGGTCTAACATTAGATGATATCACTCCTGCGCAACTGCAAGAAGCAGTGGAAATAATGATGGTGATACCGATCAAATACACTGGGAGAATGTTTCAGTGCGCTTTACTACAACCGGGTTTCAAGTTACTGCTTGAATTGGTTCAGAGAATCTTTCTCAACCATAGCGGCTCATATGATCAAGTGACTCCTGAGAAATTCTGAATTCTCACAGCCGTTGTCCTCAATCTTCGAGTCAACTGGAGTAGAATTCTGTTTGAACTGATTGCTAAGGAAGCAAAATTGGTCACATATACCAAGGATAGCAGAGGCAGAGGAACTTCAGTGGAAGTTAGAAGAAATCTACGACATTCCACCAAGATCAGTCTGATGGTAGAACGATTTTTCAAGCAAAAAGTCTGGGATGATGCTGTGGAATTCAACACCAATCTCTCCATACCCAAAGATCAACATCAGCTTGAGATGTCTTTGGGACTCGCACCACAATTTTTCAACAAAATACCTGATGAGGTGCATCGAGTGGCAGCTCTGGAAATGGGTAGTTCTAACCCTACATGGATACCACCTACTAAAGGTGTTGAAAAGAAGAAAGAGAAAGTTCCCAAGGAGAGAGTGGTAAAAGAAAAGACAGCTCGTAAACGAGGAAGCTCTGTTGAAACAGAAACATCAGCCTCGCAGCGCAAACAAAAGAAACGTCGACTACAGAAAGTACAAGAGCCTTCTCCACCACCAGCAGATACAGCAGATCAGTCAGATATGCCAGAACACACACCCACAGAACAAGAAGCAGAGGCACCACAAGCAGCAGCAGAACAAGCAGAGAACCCAGCTACTGATGTGGAACCTGAATCAAGCTCTCATCCATATCAAGAGAAAGACTTCTCTCCTGCCAGAACACCCACACCCTCACCAAACAGAATGGAGAAAATCAGTGAGGATGACGAGGAAGGAGAGTCTGCAGATGAGGAGGAAGAGAGGAAACGACAGGCAGAGAATGTTATTAATCTGCTTGAAAATGAAGCAGAACATTCTGTGCTTTAAGAATTTCCTAACATACACCTACTTCCAGAGAGCTTGGGAACAGCAAGACGCGTCAAATTTTACTTGTTGGTCAAGGACAGCGAGTATTATATTTTTGATGCATTGCTCCAGATTAAATCAATTGATGAGCTGAAGAAAGAAGAAGCAACATTACTCAGTCTGCTTCAAGTCTCCACTGTTCAAGAAGTGAGAGCAGAATACCGCCAACTCATTTCTGGGCTCATGCAGCATGAGGCAAAAAAATTGAACATCACTCTGCCGACAACATATCCTGAAGCCTAGATGGAAGAAGCAGCACCAACTGAACAACCACCACAACTAGAGCAGGGCGAAGCTTCATCCAAGAAACCTGCCAAGAAAACACCTATCATCGACCTTGACTCAGGTGATGATGAACCAGTAGGCCAGATCATTGGTGGAGAGCCCAGCAATGAAATCTACACACAAGGAGCTGCACAGAAGCTGAAGAAGCACATCAATTTCTATACCATGGAGGAGATTCTGGAGAGAGACCAAAAGTTTCAACAACTACCAACTTGACAATCTGATCACCCTTTGAGTTGAAGATCAGATGACAGATATCTGCAACACCCTCCAAGAAAAAGCAACCCAGATTCTTGCTGACTTCAATCAACATCAGAAAGACTACGTCAATGACATGGATAGTGACATCAGAGGCAAGCTCAGAACAATCAGGAAGGAGTTGGATAAAAAGATAGATGATGACCGCCTACAAAATGAAGCAGAGCAGGCCAAGATCAATCTTCGTCTTACCAGCATGGAAGAGAAGGTAGAAAAGACAACATCTCTGGTAGCTGACTTGTTAGCAAAACAACAAGAAACAATTACTGCTGCTGTAGAACAGAAAGGAAGTCAACTTGTTGCCCAGTTGAAGGAAGACACTGACTTATCCATCCACGCACAAATTGCTCTTTTTGAAAAAGAAAAATTTGTGGAACTTATGTAGCAACATCAAGTTGACGTCTTAAATGCACTCCTTTATCCGAACCCAGAAGAATTTGAAGTTCAGAGCAACCGCATTACTGCTGTGGAAGAGCTGCAAGAGACCTATGACAAGACTCTGTCCACAATGAACTGCAGGCTCGAGCAGAAACTTCATGCAACTGACCAGACAGTCAATCTGTTGCTCGGGTACAAGGCTGACGCTGAAGAAGGCAATCCCGAGTGAAAAAGGCAGCAAAGGAGGCAAGAGTATCCCAACAACAGAGAAGGAACCAGAACAAGTGAGTGCTGAAGCAGAAACACCTGTGTTTCCAATGGAGAAACCTAAAGAAAGACCTACCACTCCCCCAAGGCCAGAGCCTACACTTTTTGCTACAACAGAAGAGATGCCAACAGAAGAGATGCCTACTATTCATCACACTCCCACAGACAAAGTGTTGGGAACCCCACAAATATCTTATGTTTTGATGATGTTCTCTCGAAAACACACTTGGTATTATTCATGTTCTGTATCATCTCTCTTTGGTGTTTATAAATCAGAAAGATGAAGAATGTCTCAGCCAGAAAGCTAAAGCAAATCAACTTTAACAGAAAAAGTTGAACCAGAAAGCTTAAATCAGAAAGATGAAGGCTGTCTTAGACAGAAAGCTGAACCAGGAAGTCTTAGACTAAATGATGAACCAGCAAGTCTTAGACAGAAAACTGAACCAGGAAGTCTTAGACTAAAGGATGAACCAGCAAGTCTTAGACAGAAAGCTGAACCAGGAAGTCTTAGACTAAAGGATGAACCAGCAAGTCTTAGACAGAAAGCTGAACCAACAAGTCTTAAACAGAAGGTTGAACCAGCAAGTCTAGAACAGAAAGTTGGAGCAAATCAACTTTAACAGAAAATTGCTCAACCAGAATGCACTCAACCAGTGTTCAACCAGAAAGACACTAGAACCAGAAAGGGCATAACCAGAAGGTTCCAAAGACAGAAAAAGTTGAACCAAACCTGTCAACGATGGTAACAGATCAATAGAACTATCAAAACCACCAGATGACAATGCCCTTCTCATCATATCTCTTACCACGTAAATATTAAATACCATCCATCAAGAATTGGAAAGGGAATCACTGATTGACACGAAGAAGGAAAGTAATCACAGACGATCTGCCTTCCATTCATAGAAGATTCAGTCAACGACCCTACAAGGAAAGAAGAGATATGATTGATTGGCAATCCACAAATCAAATCACGCCAATCAACTAACGGCTAGAATTTCAATATTCAAGCCTATATATGTTTGGAGACTTAAAATATGACGAGTACGAGCGATATATTACTGAAAAACTCACAAGAAATTTACTCTTACATCAGACAAAAGCTTCAAACTGTTCGTGATCGCAATCACATCTCGATTCAAGTCTGTCTTATCGAGAGAGGAAGGAGATCTTTGCTAGCTAGTAGTTTTCTAGTTGATTAACGTGGAGAGATCCTGTTTTACAGTAGTTTTCTGTAAGTTGTAAAGGGACACGACCCTTATTCGTGCATAAGTTTCAAATCTAGTTTGTACTTGAAACTTGTGGCTCGTTCTCAGCGAGTATAAATAAGAGAGTATCCTAGTAGTGGATATCTAATCCAGTTTGGATTAGACCGTGGACGTAGGGGGTTTCCTGAACCACGTAAAATAACTGTGTTATTTACTTTCTGCATTTATATTCCAGTTGTTTTATTCACTATCTGTCACTCTCATTCAAACTGCATTATTAATCAATCCTCTAAATACTCGACTAAGATTTGAAAGGTTTTCTAATCAAAGAGCATCAACTAAATCCACCATTATTCCGCACACAATACACTGTTAGAAAATAAGATCACTCTTACTTTCTGCTTTGTATCACTCACTTTAGAGTTTCTGTTTGGACAGAACAAGATTGATTAGTTAGTCAATTTGGTCTGTCACTTTAAGCAATCTGTAATCCAGAAAAGCTTAAGTCTCTCTGCTTAATTAGTCAAGTAAACTGAAAAGTTTGTATTTGGTGTATTCCCCCCCCATACACCAAACCGTGCTCTTTCGGGACCAACACAAAGGCAAGAAGCCAATTGATGAGGGAGATCAAATTGCTGAACTGTTGCTGTTCGGTGTGAGCATGGATCAAGCATGTGATCCAGTGTTCAGAGCGCAGTTCTACAAAGAACAGACAGAAAGGAAAAGGAAGCTAGCTGCTCAGGAGGCCAAAGAAAAATCTTTTCAAACCCCTTTCTCCTCGCCTTCATCTACAGAACGCTCACAACAACAGTCATCACAATCAACCACCCAGTCCAAGAAGAAGAAAAAGAAATCATTCTCTTGGAATCTTTCCCTGCAGAAGAAGACACCAAATGAAGCATGGGTCCTAGAGAATGATCAAAATGATTGGGAGGAGGTTAAACAAGGATTTATCCTGAACAGATACTTTTTGAAGGAGCCCACATATTCAGAGTCAACTCCAGATGAGGACTTCAACAGATATCTGGACAACTTCAGTGACCAGGGGCTAGTACAGAGGATTAGAACTGCAGCTTCTGACGCCAAGATACAGATCAAAGCCCCGGAGAAAGAATACATGGTCTGCCCAACAATATCAGGCAGTAATATTCCTGACAAGACTTACATTTTAAATTACATCAATCAACTGGCCAAGATCAAGGGATATAAGATCGACAATCATGATCCGAATTACGCCAGGGTGAGAGATGGAATTTATGAGAGCATTCAATTAGTTTCTGATGCACAGAGAGAGAAGATGAAGAAAGGCGGAGCAGCCAGATGGTTCTCTTAGATAGATCTTATTTCTTATCTTCTGTTTTTGCTCTCTGTTATTTTTTTTGCTGACCACCTGTACTCATCAATTCATATATCTATGAATGTGGAGTTTTCTGGAGACAAAATCTTTCTGTTTCATTATCTTCTTGTTTTTTACTGTTATTTAACATAAATAACAATTGGCTAACCTATCCAAAACATGATACATGTTAATTTGGTTACGCTGATTAAGTGTGGTTTCGACATCATCAAAAAGGGGGAAATTGTTGGGAACCCCACAGATAATTTAAGTTTTGATGATGTTATCTCGAAAACACACTTGATATTATTCATGTTCTGTATTATTTCTATTTGGTCTTCTTTTAAGCAGATGAAGGCTGAAGCAAGTCTAAGCAACAGAAAGATGAAACCAGCAAGTCTTAGACAGAAAGCTGAACCAGCAAGTCTTAGAC
>JAPKLX010000317.1:66158-94011 GCA_026898415.1 Leonotis leonurus | reverse complement strand
GCTTCTAAATCCCTTAATTAAGGATTTAAAATTTCCGGGTGTTACAGCAAAGAATGCTTCATCATTCTCTAATGAGCTGTCTGAAAAATGACTCGAGCTGCTTGAATCTTGCTCAGCTAGCATGGCCTTGCGCTCATATTTGAGTTTTCGATCTCTTTTTGCTCTCAGCTCTTCTCTTTGGCTTTTGGTCAGATCAGGACAATCTGTTTTGAAGTGACCTATTCTGCCACAACCAAAGCAGGTATAATATGTTGAGTTAGACGTTTTTGAGAATTTACGTGTCTGCTGTTTTGATTCATCCTTTTTATCAGGTCGATCATTGTCACGTTTCTTGTAGAATTTGTTCTTGTTGTCGTTGTAGAAACGTCTATATTTCTTCGATTTGATCTCCATCTTGTCCATGTGTTTGGCTATCATATCAAACTCTTTAAGTAATTTGTCATAACCTTTTTCTTCATCTGGTATAGAAGGTTCAAAAGGTTCATCTAGTTTGCTCTTCGCTTTGAAGGCTACTTCTTTATCCTTCTTCGAGTTGCTTTCTGCCTTTTTGGACAGATGATCTGATCCACGAATTATTTGTATATCGCATTCATGGCCTTCAAGGTGATCAAATAAGGCTTCAGTAGAGAGTTCATTGAAGTCTGCTCAAAGTGGTTGCATTGCAGCATATATCTCCCAGCTAGGTGGAAGTGCTCTGAGTACTTTCATGTTTTTCTCTCTTTGAGTATACTTGTTCTTGTTGAACGCTTATATCTCAAGGAGGATTCCAGTGAATCTCATTTTCATTTGCTCA
The DNA here is from genome assembly GCA_026898415.1 of Leonotis leonurus. Taxonomy (NCBI): domain Eukaryota; kingdom Viridiplantae; phylum Streptophyta; class Magnoliopsida; order Lamiales; family Lamiaceae; genus Leonotis; species Leonotis leonurus. Next base: position 93,218 of record JAPKLX010000317.1, on the reverse strand, counting down.
ATTATCTCGCCTGGTTTCATTTTGAATTCATCGTATTTGTTGCAGGCAAGAGACAACTTATTCTCAATCATGACTTCAGATCCTAGATACAAGTCTCTTAAGGCTTCCCACATCTCTTTGGCAGTATCCAGATCTTGGATTTTGGCCAGATGCACGCCTTTGACTGTGCTAGATATGATCCCTTTAGCAAAGTCATTCAGATTGGTTACCGTCACTTCTTCCGTGATCTGTAGTGGGCCATCTTCACAAGCCCTAACAACAGATGATTCCATAGCAGATAGTATGCACGTGAATAAAAAGAGCAAGGTTTGGTGTATGGGGGGGGGGGTGGGAATGCACCAAATACACACTTTTCAGTTTACTTGGTTATTTCTTTGAGAGGTCAAGCTATTCTTAAATAAGAAATCGTTCGGGAGATGACTAACTAGATTGATATCAGGTCAGTCCAAACAGATTGCTCTCTAGTGTAGACACTTAGACAATAATAAAAGTGATCTTATTATCTTCCAAGTGTTGTGTGCGCGCGGAAATATGGTGGATTTAGTGAGTGCTCTTGTTTAGAAAACCTTGAAGAATAAGCAGATTGATTAGAAATGCAGACTATATGATAGTGCAGAGAGTTAGGATAATAAACAACTGAAAGTAAATATGCAGAAAGATAAATGACACAATTGTTTAACGTGGTTCGGGAAATCCCTATGTCCACGATCTGATCAAAACTAGACCAAATTATCCACTACTAGGATACTCTTCTTCTTTATACTCGTGGAGAACGAGTCACAAGTACCAATCAAAGCTAGAGAGATACTTATGTAGGAACTAAGGGTCGTGTCCCTTTACAACAGATTACCTCTACGTTACCACTAGAAAACTACTAGCTAGCAGGGTGATCTCCTTTCTCTCGATAAGACAGACTTGAATCGAGGTTGGGTTGGTGTGATGTAGAATCACAGGTAGTTTGAAGCTCTTAGTCTGGTTCAGAGATTTGGTTGAGAGTATGTTATCAATGTAGCTCGCGTATCATAATCTCCAGACCTTGATCTTCAAATATATAAGCTTTGAATTTAAAATTCTAGCCGTTGTTGATTGGCGTGAGATTAATTATTGATTGCCAATCAGTGATATCCATCATATTTGTTCTTGCCTTGAAAGAAACGTTGAATCAATCCTCTAAGTATGGAAAGTAGATCACTAACGGTTACTTTCTTTCCTTGTGTCAATCGTGGATTCTCTTTCCAAACCCTGTTGGATGGACTTCAATTTTGACGTGGCAAGAGGATATGACGTGTAGGATGATGTCATCTGGTTGTTTGATGACTCTATCGATCTGGTGATATGTTGTGATCATCGATCTGGTCGGTGATCTGGTTGCTGTCTGTCACAGCAGATCGATTTCTTCTTGGCGAAAAAAATCTTGGCCTTCATCCTATATTATTATAGAAATGACTTCTATAGGAATAATTCCTTTACATGCACAGTCATCTCCTAATCTGTTCTCTATCAGAGTTCACTTTATATATAGTGATCTGTTAACACGTAGAACAGTTTAACTACTAAAAGGACTAAGTGTGTTTCGAAAGATCATCATCAAAACCAAAATACTTTAGGGTTCCCAACAATTTCCCCCTTTTTGATGATGTCGAAACCACACTTTACAAAAATATCCTAATAACTCCTTAAGAGTGATCTGGTTTGATATCCAGATTGATTAGTTTTCGTTATTAGGTTATAACGATTAATAACAGTTTGTATATGTTCTGGACAATAAGAAGTTGTCATCAGAAACTCAAGTGATTTCATAGATAAGAGGCAAATTAAGTATATACTTCATCAAAATTAGGAATTACAGATAGTAAAGATGTGGAAATAAGTAACTATCTGCTTTTTCTCCTCTCTTCCTGTTGCTTCTTCATCTTGGCCCTTGTCTCATCAGATATTAGCTGCACGCTCTCATATACTCCTTCTCTGACTCCTATGTAATCTGGATCCTCAGCATTTATTTTGTAATCTTTGTTCTCAGCGAGCTGGTTTATGAAGTTGAGCAGATAGGTCTTATCTGGAAGCTTAGTGCCAGGAATTTCTGGGCATTCTCTGAATTCCCTCTCTGGGGCAGTGATAGTGACTTGGGCTGCTTCAGCTTCTTCTCTGATAGCCTGCACCAGGTCCTTGGCATCATTCATGTTTAAGTATAGATTGAATGCCTCATTTGGTGTGCCTTGGCAGTAGGCTGGCTCCTTGATGAATTAGCGGCACATGATAAAGCCATATTTGAGTCCCTCCCAACCATTCTTCAACTTCTCTGGGACCCAGCTGGTCTCTCCTTCCTATGTCTTCTTTGTCTTGATAGGAGCGGATGAGAACCAACCAGATCCAGACTTTCTCTTCCTCTTTAATGGTTGAGAGTGACTCGATCTGCTCGATGTAGACTTTGATGCCTTCTGAGCTGGGGCAGATGGTGGGCTTGGTCGATCTGGTGCATTCAGTTGCTCAGGTTGAGCTTCTTTCTTTTCTATCATGGCACCAGATTGACCTTTGCCTTTTTCGGCCACTTTCTCCTTCCCTTTCTCCTTTCCTTTCTTAGATCCTTCCCCCTTTTCGACATCATCAATGCAGATGTTGATGAGTGCCTTAAGGGGGATGATCTCTTCCTTCATATCCTTGATTTCCTTCTCTGAATCTAGCTTTTGTGTGAGCAGTGATGTAATGTTCAGGTTAGAATCATCAATCTTCTTCTCCAGTGAGGCTCTGGTTTTGATCAGATCAGCTTTGTAGTTTTCTTGGTCTTCCTTAATTATCCCAATTTCATCAAAATATGAATCAATTAATGTCTTTGTGGGATAGCGCAGTTCGCTCAGCTTCCTTTCTACAAAATTCTTTCCTTCATTTTCAAATTTTCTGAATAGTGCTCTGGTTTCGATATTTGCAGCTTTGATGACTTCACCAGCAATACCAGCTGTCTGCTCCTTGACAATGGCATGAACCATGTCCTTCTCTTTCTTCGCAAATTCAGTAACAATTATGTATGTTTCTTTGACTTTGATTTCCATTGTGGCTAGTGTTTGATCGATCTGTTCTTTCCTCTGCTCAGTAGCAGATCGATCATCATCCATCTTCTTACTCAATTCTTCAAGCTTCAATCTGCACACTCTTCTCAAATCTGAGTCCACTTGGTCAACGTGGGACTTCAGATGATTGTTAAATTCAGTGAGAATGCGAGTGGCCTGGTCTTGTACCGTGGAGAGCGTCCCATACATAAACGGGGTCAGTCACTCTGGCAATCAAATTAGCAGAGATTCCCATGGACATCTCTATTTGGTGTTGATCCTTTGGAAAATGCAATCTGTCATTGAACTCCACTACTGTATCCCATTTATGTTGATTAAAGAAAGATTCCAGCATGAAGCTGATCTTGGTGGAGTGCCTCAAGCTGCACCTCCTCACTTCGATCTCAGGGCTTGATCCTTTCACAAATGTGATCATCTTGGCTTCCTTCGCCAAGAGATCAAAGAGTATTCTGCTCCAGTTCATTGGCAGATTCAAAACAACCGCAGCTAGTATCTTGAACTTTTCTGGAGTGACCTGGTCGTAGGACCCATTGTGGTTCATGAAGACTCTCTGGACGAATTCGAATACAATCTTGAATTCGGGTGCTAGTAGTGCCCTGTTGAACATCTTGTTCGTATAGTGAATGGGCACTACCATCACAGTCTCTATCACATCTTGTAGTTGTTCTTCAGTGATGTCTCCAAGAGTGAGACCTCATCCTTCAACTTGTAAACTTCATCGATAATGTTCAGTATATTATATGTGGTGTTGCTGATGGTGTTGCCCTTGCTCACTCTGATAGTGGCTTCATTCCCACCTTTCTCTCCTTGCCATGAGAGATAAAAGGTGGGTACTTCCTTGGGCAAAAAGTGGACAGGGTGTGTTGTAATGATGTTGTGAAAATCTACAGCAAAGCCAAAACAATATATATATGAGCACTATCCTTCCATCAATGAGGTATGAGTGCCCAATAGCAGTTTACAAAATATTGAGTTCTAAAATGCAATACAAGTGCACATAAGCATGCAAATAGATAAAATCGATTTTCAATACGAGTTTAATAAATTTTAGAGCATTCAAGATATAGAACAGTTAAAAAGAGAACTTATAGATTGAAACCTTTGTAGCGTTTAACAAGGTCGAAGGTCTTGTCTAGTTTGTGAAAACCAAAAGTGTCAAGAACAACATAAAGATCTTGGTGAATGTATGGTTTCAAGAAGTTCACTTGCTCAAGAAATAGAGAAGATTTGGGTGCCATATTGGTAGATAGATTTTTGAGAATACGAGAGAGGAATTGCAGGGAAGAAATTTTCTAAGTGTTTGAAAAAGAGAGATAGTGTAGGTGATAGTCGAACCGCCTTATCAAAAATATATATAGATATATTCTTCCCTTTTTCAGCTTTTTCCTGCCTTTATGAGTTGTAGACTTATGGTCTATTTTCCCTTCTTTTCTGCGTTTGATACACGCGCTTGATCCTACGGTTGCGGTGTGGCGCGTGTTTGCTTAAGCCGTCAATTTTCTTCCTTTTTCTTGGTTTGGTAAATATCTCCTCGATTACGTTTTCCAAATACTGTACTTAATCATCAAAAATAAAGGATTTGGTATATTATGTCAGAATTTAGACATAAGGCCTATGAGTTAATCGCCGTATCTTGTTGACTTTCCCCCTTGACCAAGTAATGGAAATATTAATAAAAGAATTTATTAATATCCACGTGACTGCTAGTTATCTGGTCCATATCGATCTCCTAATTAACACACTGTTGTTAATGCAATCCCGTTTTATGTCACTTTTATTTGGACATCAATCCTTAGTGATGATCTGCTAATTATTCCCGGTTGGAATTTAATCGATTAGCTTTTATTTAGATGATCTGGTGTCAATTCCCAATTGGAATTTTACATGGTCTGTTCTCCATCAATCTGGTCTATATCAATCTGATTCTGATTCCCTGTTGGAATATTGAACTTGATTTGATCTAAGTCAATCTGGTCTTTTCTTCAAGATTTAATAGTCCTAGTTTACCACAAAGCATCTTAAGTCTTTCTTCTGGTAATGCTTTGGTAAGGATGTCAGCTCAGTGTGTATTTTCTCGATCTGTACATGTTTTCTTTCAACATGATCTCTTATAAAATGATGTCTCACATCCACATGCTTGCATCTAGTATGTAAAATAGGATTCTGTGTGATAGCTATTGCACTTGAACTATCACAGAAAATGGGTATCTCTTTTGAGCTGTTGTCTTAACCAGAGTATTTGTGCACAACAACTTCTAGCTACCATATATTCAGCCTCTGTGGCTGATGTAGCAACAGATGTCTGTTTCTTTGAGAACCAAGAGATCGGTTTATTTCCTAAAAACTGACATGTACCAGATGTTGACTTTCTATCTAACTTGCATCCAGCATAGTCTGAATCTGTGTATCCAGTTAGCTCAAAGTTGTCTTCACATGGATACCATAATCCAACGTGAGTTGTTCCCTTAAGATATGTTAATATCTTCTTAGCTGCTTCCATGTGAGACTCTTTGGGGTTTACCTGATATCTCGCACATACTCCTACTGCAAATGTGATGTCAGGTCGACTAGCAGTTAGGTAGAGTAATGATCCTATGATCCCTCTGTATTGAGTGATGTTTGTTGATTTTCCCTCTGGATCAGGATCAATTTTCTCGTTGGTCTGCATTGGGATTTTAACAGGTTTACTGTCTTTGATCCCAAATTTAGTCAGCAGATCATGAATATATTTTGCTTGATTTATGAAGATACCATCTGGTAACTGCTTGATCTACAAACCTAGAAAGAAACTCATTTCGCCCATCATGGACATTTGGTACTTATTTTTCATAAGTTCAGCAAATTAATCACACAAATAAGTAGATTGAGATCCAAATATGATATCATCTACATATATTTGCACTAAGAGGATATTCTCTTTGACTTTGATGATGAAAGAGGTCTTGTCAACTGATCCTCTTCTGAATCCAGATTTTAGTACAAATGTAGACAATGTCTCATACCAAGCTCTAGGGGCTTGTTTTAGACCATAGACTGCTTTTGTCAGTCTGTATACTTTCTGGTTTGGATCTGCTTCTTCGAATCCAGGTGGCTGTTACACATAAATTTCTTCTTCAAGGATACCATTTAGAAATGCACTTTTGACATCCATCTGGTATACCTTGAATCTTTTGTGTGCAGCATATACTAAGAATAGCCTTATTGCTACTAATCTGACTTTGTTTCTGACTACTCCACCATTTTCATCTCGTTTGTTTTTGAACACCCATTTTACACCTATTACTCCTTGGTGTTTGGGTCTGTCCACGTGTTGGTCCCGAAAGAGCTAGGTTTGGTGTATGGGGGGGGGGGAATACACCAAATACACAAACTTTTCAGTTTACTTGACTAATTTAAAGGAGAGATTTAAGCTTTCTGTATTACAGATTGCTCAATGTGTCAGACCAGATCGATTTTCTATTCGATCTAGTTCTGACCAAGCAGAATCTCTCGAGTGAGTAATACAAAGCAGAAAGTAAGAGTAATCTTATTCTCCAACTGTGTATTGTGTGCAGAATAATGGTGGACTTAGTCGGTGCTCTTTGATTAGAAAACCTTTCAAATCTTAGTCGAGTATTTAGAGAATTGATTAAGAATGCAGTTTGTATGAGAGTGACAGATAGTGAATAAAACAACTGGAATATAAATGCAGAAAGTAAATAACACAGTTATTTTACGTGGTTCGGGAAATCCCCTACGTCCACGGTCTAACCCAAACTGGATTAGATATCCACTACTAGGATACTCTCTTATTTATACTCGCTGAGAACGAGCCACAAGTTTCAATTACAAATCTGATTGAAACTTATGGACGAATAAGGGTCGTGTCCCTTTACAACTTATAGAAGACTACTGTAAATAGGATTTCTTCATGTTAATCCACTAGAAAACTACTAGCTAGCAAAGATCTCCTTCCTTTCTCGATAAGACAGACTTGAATCGAGGTGTGATTGCGATCACGAACGGTTTGAAACTTTTGTCTGATGTGAGATAGAATGCTTGAGAATATTTCTTTTCATGTAGTGCTTGTAACCTCTCAGACTATAAAAACTCCAAATATATATAGGCTTTGAATTTGAATTTCTAGCCGTTTGTTGATTGGCGTGAATTGATTTTGGATTGCCAATCAATGTTATTCATCATATCTCTTCTTTCCTTGTAGAGTCGTTGACTGAATCTTCTATGAATGGGAAGCAGATCAACTGAGATTACTTTTCTTCTTCTTGTCAATCAATGATTTTCCTTCCAATTCTCAAAGGATGGACTTAAGTACTGACGTGGATATGATGAGTAGGGCAACGTTTTCTGAGGGCTTTGATAGTTCTATCGATCTGTTGCCACTTCTGTCTGGTTGATTCAATTCTTTCTGTTTGATTGGAACCTTCTGGTTAGGCTCTTTCTGGTTTTAAGTGCATATCTGGTTGAACACTGGTTGAGTACTTTCTGGTTGAACAACTTTCTATTAAAGTTGATTTGCTCCAACGTTCTGTTTGAGACTTGCTGGTTCAACTTTCTGTCTAAGACTTGCTGGTTCAACTTTCTATCTAAGACTTGATGGTTCAACTTTCTGTCTAAGATTTGCTGGTTCAACTGATTCAACTTTCTGTTAAAGTTGTCGTGCTCCAACTTTCTGGTACTTAGACTTACTGGTTCAACTTTCTGTCTAAGACTTGCTGGTTCAACTGATTCAACTTTCTGTTAAAGTTGTCGTGCTCCAACTTTCTGGTACTCAGACTTGCTGGTTCAACTTTCTGTCTAAGACTTGCTGGTTCAACTGATTCAACTTTCTGTTAAAGTTGTCGTGCTCCAACTTTCTGGTACTTAGACTTGCTTCAGCTTTCTGTCACATGGAGACAAAATAGAAATAATACAGAACATGAATAATATCAAGTGTGTTTTCGAGATAACATCATCAAAACTTAAATTATCTGTGGGGTTCCCAACACCACGAGATACCAGACCTCATTTCTTTTGAACTCAATAAGTTCTTCTAGCATTGCTGTTATCCAATCTGCATCTTGTAGTGCTTCATGAGCATCAAATGGTTCAATGCGAGAGAGATAGCAGCTTAACAATGCACTTTCTCCATGCATTCTTCTTGTTTTCACACGATCTGATGGGTTCCCACCAATCTGTTCTGGTGGATGATCTTGTATCCATCTCCTTCTCCTGGTCATCTTTTCATCAGATATCTCAGGATCAGGTTGATATGTTGGATCCTCAAATTCAGTGTGAACTGTTGATGAAGCTTGAAATGGATTCTCATCTAATCTTTCTTCCGGATTTAGATTTCCAGATTGATCATCATCTGCAATGATTGTTTCATTGCTTTCAGTTGGTGATCTGTTTTCATCCAGTTCATGTTGGATTGTTCACCCTTGCTGTATAACTTCTTCAGCAATTGGTTGAGTGTTGATATCTTCATCATCACTTTTTGAATTCCAGATAAGAATATCTTCAAGTAGAACTTCATTCATCTTTCTTGTAGTTATCTGGTTCTCTGTCTGTCTATTATCTAGTGACCTGTACTCAACAATAGACTCATCAAAGACAACATGAGGTGTTACCTGCACAATATGAGAGTTCTTATTGTAGACTTGATATGCTTTACTGACATCAGAATATCCTAAGAATATTCCAGGGTCAGTTTTGCTATCAAAAGTCCTCAATTGAGATTTCCCATTAGGCTTTCTGTTGTTCCAGATCTCATATGGAGTCTTTCCATGTCTGAGTGTTATTGATGATCTGTTCTGAGTATAACAGGCTGTGTAGATCGCTTCTGCCCAGAATTTCTTGGGTAGATTGGTAGCATTTAGCAAAGTACGAGTTGCTACTTTAAGTGATCTGTTTCGCCTCTCAACAACTCCATTTTGTTGAGGTGTTCTAGCAGCTGAGGTTTGATGAGTGATTCCCATCTTATTGCAGTATGCTTCAATCTTCTGGTTGAGAAATTATGTTCCTCAATCTGTTCTGATAGTGACTATACTCACCTCTTTTAACAGAAAGATGACCCAAGTGAACCTTGAGTAGTCATCAATGATTACTAAGGTGTATTTCCTTCCATTTATGCTTAGTGGTTTAACTGGTCCAAACAGATCCAGATGCAAAAGCTCCAGTATTCTTGATGTTGAGTGAGCAGTTTTGCTTGTAAACGATGATCTGGTTTGCTTTCCAGCTTGGCAGACATCACATATATGATCTTTATCATATAATTGATCTGGTAGTCCTTCCACTAATTTTTCTTTAGCAATCCTGTTTATTGACTTGAAATTTAGGTGACTTAATCTCTTGTGCCATAACCAGCTTGTTTCTGATACAGTTTTAGTGATTAAGCAGGTCTCGATCTGGTTTGTCCACTGGACAATATATAGCCTATCCTACAATTTTCCGGTAAGGAGTATCTCATCTCCTTCCTTGTTCTTCACAAAGCAGTTGTTAGTATCAAAAACAATCTGATTACCGTTAGCACAGAACTGACTTACAGAAAACAGATTGTGACTAAGACCCTCAACATACGAAACATTTGAGATGGTGGTCTTGCCAACTTTTATACTATCTATTATCCAGATTGTGACTAAGATCCTCTGGTGTATCCTTTTGAGTTACATCCAAAGGTGACCTGTGGTCCTGGCTTTTCAATGTAATCTGATAGTAGATTCTTGTCACAAGTCATGTGCTTCAAACATCCACTATCTATTATCCAGATTGTTCCTCTAGCTATCTTGTTTCTTCTTGCAGTCTTCTGGTCCTGTAATTAATTACACTTAGCTACCCTTCAACGTTTGGGTGCTTGATTATTAGCAAATGTTCCCTTTCAAATCCAGAACATTTTTGGGTTAGGAACAGATATATAACAGGTAATGATGTTCCCATCATTATCAACTTTAGACAGCGAACGGAATACAGATGGATGATGTCTCTCTATTCCATCATTCTTCAATCCCTTCTTAATGGGTAATGTCCTGTTGACATTCTTGTTGGGTAATGTCATGTTGACATTCTTTTTATGAACATGATCTGTTTCTGTGTAATGGGCTGGTTGTCCCTTTGTTTGATGGTATTGTCTGTACCTAGTCTGTTTCACCATCATCTTATGGGGATGATCTTTCTTGTTCCTCAGATCTATTACTTGATCTGGTATTTGCTTTCTCTCTGGTACAAAGCTTATGGTCTCCGAAGATTTTTCTGAGTGACCTGGATACCCTAATCCAGATGTGCCTTTTTGCTGCAGATTGATTAGCAGTTTGGCACGCTCATCACTTTTGTAGATCATTTCTTTGCCTTTCTTTATCTTTTCTTCAGCTACGTTGTTTCTGTTGCTGAGGTCTTTAACCTTAGAATTTAGAGAGTGAATCTATCTATCTTTTCCTTTGATCTGTTCTTCCAGATCGGCTATTTGGGCAACGAATTGGGTGTTAGCTGTGCTCAGTATTTGTTCTGATTTCTTTAGCCTGTCATTCTCTTCTACTACTTCTCTAAACAGCCTTTTGATGCTCGAATAGCTCTTGAACATCTTATTTACTTCTTCCCATGAGTATTCAGATTGATCTTCTACTTCCTGTTCAAGATCATTATCATTTGAGGAATTTGAATTGCAAGAATTTACCTCGACTTCATCCAGACCGTTGTCTAATCCCACATAGCATTCATCCCAACCTTCTTCGTCATTGGCAAATGTCACAGCCCAATTTCTTAATCCTTTCTTAGTTAAGTAATTAGACTATGACTTGGGTAACTTAAGAAAAACTCGGAAATGAAAATGGATCTCAAGGATAAATGAATCAAAGTTTTCGCAGGAATTTCAGGGCAGATTTGACACTTCAACTTCAAAAGCTCATAACTTATTCATCTGGACTCAGAATTGAGATCTGAAAGAACCATTAGAAAGGTATTGAAAAGATCTTTAAAATGGTACCTATTTTATCTGATTTCGTCAAATGAGACATACGAAAAACGGTTTTCAACCTGCTGCCCTGTTTCTAGCGAAAACAAAACTTGTACAATTTGTGAACTCAAGTTTCAAATTACCAAAGGTAAAACTCAAACAACCATGAAAAAGGGTTGAACATGGTGATTCACAAAGAAATTATCAACATGGATTTCATAAACTAACCAAACATAAGGGCATCAACATACAACTTTAACAACATAAAGGAAATGAGTTCTGCAACAGGAAGAATGGATGAGTTATATGTATGAAGACATATAACTCGGGCTTACAAAGTATACATCAACAAGGTTAACAAGTGTCCATAACCTACTCAATAATTTATGTCAAAATAACTACAGTGCTCAGCTCCATCACCATCTCCCAGCTCAACCTGCATGCTTAGAAATACATGCAGGGCGTGAGTACATAAAGCACTCAGTGGACACATGCCAAAAACATTGAAAACTTGCTCTTAGAGCTATACTGTTGACTTGCCAACTTTAGCATATACAGGGTTTTTAAGAAAGAACCTGCATACACTTCTTAAAACATATCTCTTTTCTTTCTGAAAACTGAATATGCATGATCTATGTCTGCAGACAAATATCTTAAATCTGTGATACCATATCTACTTCTTGTGTTGAGAGGTAGGCCTCCCTCTCAAACACTCTGACCGGCCAGTCCGCTCACCGGCTCACGGTCTAATGTGTACACAAACCCTTACCGGCAGCTCGTCCGGCATAGGGCCGATATCGTAATTCTGGCGTAGATAGGTACATGCAACATGCTCAAAAATAGGCAAGTCAAACTTCTTTAAACATAATAAACATATTAAAACATAAATACTTCTTTAGCACGTGCATTCTTTAGTTAGAAAGCCCACTTGGATGTTCCTTAGAGCTAAGGAACTAATTTGCTCATAGTCACCACCTATCCTCGTCTTCTAGATCCTCTTTTCCTTCTGTTCTTATTTCCTTCTCGGTCTCATCTGACCTTTTTTTTCTATAATGATTCAAATCTAATTAGCTTCTCAACTTCTAAATATATGTTCTCATACTTAAATCTCAATATTAAACTTCTTTTAACTTAGGAATTCTAGGGCTTATTTCCGGCTATTGCATCCCTTTAATAATCATATTCTTAGCATTTCCATCTTAGGAAATTCCAAGTAAATTTCATATTTATCAACTTTTCCTCTAAGGCAAATAATTATGTCAATCTTAGTCACAAGCTTAATATAAGCTTACTAACACATTTCTTGGACTACTTCTTAAATATCTATTATCATTCTTATTTCTCACTTAGGTTAGTTTATCGAAAATATGGGAAAACTAACCAAATCAATTCAACTAAATCTCAACTCTTCCAAATCCTCACCATATGTCTTAAAATATAGTTAGGGATCCAAAACATAATCAAACTAGTCTATTAAACCTTAAATCATCATATCCCCTTCATCTCCATTAATCGAAATTATTCAATTTCTATGATCAAATAAGCAAATTAATTCCGACCAATTTATTCTTACACATCATTTTATTCAAGGATCATAAATCCATCATCAACTATAGCCCTTATTCATTCAAACATATAAATCTTTCACATTCAATCAAACTTACTAATTTCCATTTCTTATCAAACAAGATCAATTAAATCCAATAAATTCATCTTAGGCATTATTCATGCCCTAGATCTCAATAATCATATCAATTAGATCAACTAAAATCAAAAACTATAAGATCTAATAACCTCATAATTTTTGAAAATAGAAGAATATTTATATCTTCAATTTGATCCCTATTTGATTCAAAATTTCTATTCAAATCATGTTTATTTCTATCTAATTTCATAATTCTAAACTCAATTTAAACAAATCAATACACATTAATGAAGCCCCAAAAATTAGGGTTCTTAGTTCAATTATGATCTTATCAATCTATGCAAATTAGATGTTACCTTTGGTATTTAACCATTATTTGCATAGATTTAATGATAATTGTAACAATAATTAAACAATTTTAATCATGCTTATTCATCTCAAAATTTTCGAAATCTGTAGGATAATAAAAGATTAAATTCTTGAAAATTAAAACATGAAAATAGGATAGATAGGTGTATTTACCTTGAATTCCAAGTTTTGGAATGATTTCCCATTAATTTCTTACTTAAAACTTGAAAATAAATGAAGAAAATTGAAACAAGGTGGGAGATGATGAATAGTAGTCTCTCCTTAAGGTGAATTTAAATAAAAATCTCATTAAGGGCATTTTAGTAATTTCCCATTATTAATTAAATTTTCTTTTATTTTTAAAAAAAATATAAGAATGCCACATATCATTTTCTAGATACTTCTATAAAAAGGATCTCTCCATATTTATCATCTAATTTTCGTAATTAATAAAATAATGGAAATAATAATATATTTTCACTTATTTTGCTCAAATATTCTAGAAAAATCCATAAAAATTTCCCAAAAATTCCAATATTGAATATTATTTTCTTAACATCTTAAACTCATCATTCTCATCAATATAAAGTCCCAAAATAATAAAATGTATATTCGGGATAACCTTTATAAAAATATAGATTAAATTCCATTTTACGCAAATAATGGAATAATATTCCATTTTTTTCTTAAATCCTTCAAAAATCACTTTCTAAATCATCATCAAATATCATTAAAATAAAATTATTGAAAGCTATAAATAATTTAAATACCCTTTCTTTTACTTTTTATAAATAAATCTCATTAAATCTTTAATAAAAACGTTTTTCCGGAGACATTATTCTCAAACCTCCAAAATTATTTCTAAATTTTCTTATCACTCAATATCATCCATATAAATACTTTGGAGGTCACATAATAAGTTTAATACCTCATTCTCTTATTTTTGGAAATTAATTCCATATAAATTTCAATAAAAACGTTTTCTCAAAAATCTTTATGTTTAAAAGAAATTCTTCTTTTAACACATAATATCACATATATCTTCTTTTCTAATTTCATGAAATCCATTTCTAAACATAGTCTACATTTCTCAAAATTTTCTTTCTTTCGGTTAATAATTAACCGAAGATTATTCTTTCTAATTCACTTTACATTTCTTTATAATTTTAAGGGATGCAATGCCTCTAATGTCCTGATTAATGCTTCCTTAATTTCTAATTAAGGCTTCTAAATCCCTTAATTAAGGATTTAAAATTTCCGGGTGTTACAGCAAAGAATGCTTCATCATTCTCTAATGAGCTGTCTGAAAAATGACTCGAGCTGCTTGAATCTTGCTCAGCTAGCATGGCCTTGCGCTCATATTTGAGTTTTCGATCTCTTTTTGCTCTCAGCTCTTCTCTTTGGCTTTTGGTCAGATCAGGACAATCTGTTTTGAAGTGACCTATTCTGCCACAACCAAAGCAGGTATAATATGTTGAGTTAGACGTTTTTGAGAATTTACGTGTCTGCTGTTTTGATTCATCCTTTTTATCAGGTCGATCATTGTCACGTTTCTTGTAGAATTTGTTCTTGTTGTCGTTGTAGAAACGTCTATATTTCTTCGATTTGATCTCCATCTTGTCCATGTGTTTGGCTATCATATCAAACTCTTTAAGTAATTTGTCATAACCTTTTTCTTCATCTGGTATAGAAGGTTCAAAAGGTTCATCTAGTTTGCTCTTCGCTTTGAAGGCTACTTCTTTATCCTTCTTCGAGTTGCTTTCTGCCTTTTTGGACAGATGATCTGATCCACGAATTATTTGTATATCGCATTCATGGCCTTCAAGGTGATCAAATAAGGCTTCAGTAGAGAGTTCATTGAAGTCTGCTCAAAGTGGTTGCATTGCAGCATATATCTCCCAGCTAGGTGGAAGTGCTCTGAGTACTTTCATGTTTTTCTCTCTTTGAGTATACTTGTTCTTGTTGAACGCTTATATCTCAAGGAGGATTCCAGTGAATCTCATTTTCATTTGCTCAATTATCTCGCCTGGTTTCATTTTGAATTCATCGTATTTGTTGCAGGCAAGAGACAACTTATTCTCAATCATGACTTCAGATCCTAGATACAAGTCTCTTAAGGCTTCCCACATCTCTTTGGCAGTATCCAGATCTTGGATTTTGGCCAGATGCACGCCTTTGACTGTGCTAGATATGATCCCTTTAGCAAAGTCATTCAGATTGGTTACCGTCACTTCTTCCGTGATCTGTAGTGGGCCATCTTCACAAGCCCTAACAACAGATGATTCCATAGCAGATAGTATGCACGTGAATAAAAAGAGCAAGGTTTGGTGTATGGGGGGGGGGGTGGGAATGCACCAAATACACACTTTTCAGTTTACTTGGTTATTTCTTTGAGAGGTCAAGCTATTCTTAAATAAGAAATCGTTCGGGAGATGACTAACTAGATTGATATCAGGTCAGTCCAAACAGATTGCTCTCTAGTGTAGACACTTAGACAATAATAAAAGTGATCTTATTATCTTCCAAGTGTTGTGTGCGCGCGGAAATATGGTGGATTTAGTGAGTGCTCTTGTTTAGAAAACCTTGAAGAATAAGCAGATTGATTAGAAATGCAGACTATATGATAGTGCAGAGAGTTAGGATAATAAACAACTGAAAGTAAATATGCAGAAAGATAAATGACACAATTGTTTAACGTGGTTCGGGAAATCCCTATGTCCACGATCTGATCAAAACTAGACCAAATTATCCACTACTAGGATACTCTTCTTCTTTATACTCGTGGAGAACGAGTCACAAGTACCAATCAAAGCTAGAGAGATACTTATGTAGGAACTAAGGGTCGTGTCCCTTTACAACAGATTACCTCTACGTTACCACTAGAAAACTACTAGCTAGCAGGGTGATCTCCTTTCTCTCGATAAGACAGACTTGAATCGAGGTTGGGTTGGTGTGATGTAGAATCGCAGGTAGTTTGAAGCTCTTAGTCTGGTTCAGAGATTTGCTTGAGAGTATGTTATCAATGTAGCTCGCGTATCATAATCTCCAGACCTTGATCTTCAAATATATAGGCTTTGAATTTAAAATTCTAGCCGTTGTTGATTGGCAAGAGATTAATTATGGATTGCCAATCAGTGATATCCATCATATTTGTTCTTGCCTTGAAAGAAACGTTGACTCAATCCTCTAAGTATGGAAAGCAGATCACTAACGGTTACTTTCTTTCCTTGTGTCAATCGTGGATTCTCTTTCCAAACCCTGTTGGATGGACTTCAATTTTGATGTGGCAAGAGGATATGACGTGTAGGATGATGTCATCTGGTTGTTTGATGACTCTATCGATCTGGTGATATGTTGTGATCATCGATCTAGTCGGTGATCTGGTTGCTGTCTGTCACAGCAGATCGATTTCTTCTTGGCGAAAAAA
This sequence comes from Leonotis leonurus, assembly GCA_026898415.1. NCBI lineage: Eukaryota > Viridiplantae > Streptophyta > Magnoliopsida > Lamiales > Lamiaceae > Leonotis > Leonotis leonurus. Next base: position 76,809 of record JAPKLX010000317.1, on the reverse strand, counting down.
ATCTTGGCCTTCATCCTATATTATTATAGAAATGACTTCTATAGGAATAATTCCTTTACATGCACAGTCATCTCCTAATCTGTTCTCTATCAGAGTTCACTTTATATATAGTGATTTGTTAACACGTAGAACAGTTTAACTACTAAAAGGACTAAGTGTGTTTCGAAAGATCATCATCAAAACCAAAATACTTTAGGGTTCCCAACATTCTTGAATACCCATCTAACACTTATAACTCCCTGGTGTCTTGGTCTGTCTACAAGATACCAAACTTTATTTCTCTTAAACTCATTGAGTTCTTCTTGCATGGAAATGACCCAATCTGCATCTTATAGTGTTTCATATGCGTTAGATGATGTAACACAAGATAAGTAACAACTTAGAAGTGCACTCTCTCCATGAATTCTTCTAGTCTTCATACGATCTGATGGGTTCCCAACAATCTATTCTGGTGGATGATGTTCTTGTATCCACTTTCTGGTTCTTTTATCAGTTCCTCAAATTCAGGGTGTGCTGTTGAAGTTGCTTGGAAAGGATTTTCATTTTCTGGTCTTTCAACTTCAATTTCTTGATCATTATTCCAACTGTTAATCTCTCTAGATTCTTTAGATTGACTCAGAGAATGTTCACCATCATTTGCTTTCACAGGTTCACTATCTTCTGGGGTTAATCTGGTTTAATCCAGATCAATGTGAGTTGTTCCTCCTTGCTGTGTGCTGGTCTTAGTTACAGGTTGATCATTAATCTCGTCTTCTTCAGTTGAATTCCAGATCAGGTGATCTTCAAGCAGTATTCCTCTTGATCTCCTTTTGTTGATCTGGTTGTGAACCTGTTTTTCACCTATTTCACTGTATTCAAAAATAGTTTCGTCAAATACAATATGAGGTGTTACCTCCACAACATGAGTTTTTCTATTGTAAACCCTATAAGCCTTTCTAACATCAGAATATCTTAAAAATATTCCAGAGTCAGCTTTGGTATCATAGGTTTTCAATTGAGATTTCCCATTGTTATGAATATAACACGTACAACCAAAAGTATGGAAATAATGTATCCTGGGCTTTCTGTTGTTCCAGATCTTGTATTGTGTCTGAGAGTTATCACTGATCTGTTCTGTGTATATAACATGCCATATAGATGGCTTCTACCCAAAATTTCTTTGTTAATCTGGTTGCATTAAGCATGGTGCGAGCTGCTTCTTTTAAAAATCTGTTTCGCCTCTCAACAACTCCATTCTGTTGAGGTGTTCTTGTTGCAGATGTTTGGTGAGTGATACCCATCTGGTTATAGTATGCCTCAATCTTCTGGTTTGTTGGTCCCGAAAGAGCAAGGTTTGGTGTATGGGGGGGGGGGGGGAAGGGGGGAATACACCAAATACAAACTTTTCAGTTTACTTGACTAATTACGGAGAGAGACTTAAGCTTTCTGGATTACAGATTGCTCAACGTGACAGATCAGATTGACTATCTAATCAATCTTATTCAATCCAAGCAGAATCTCTCAAGTGAGTAATACAGAGCAGAAAGTAAGAGTGATCTTATTTACTAACAGTGTATTGTGTGCGGAAAAAAAAGGTGGACTTAGTCGGTGCTCTTTGATTAGAAAACCTTTCAAATCTTAGTCGAGTATTTAGAGAATTGATTAAGAATGCAGTTTGTATGAGAGTGACAGATAGTGAATAAAAACAACTGGAATATAAATGCAGAAAATAAATAACCCAGTTATTTTACGTAGTTCGGGAAACCCCCTACGTCCACGGTCTAATCCAAACTGGATTAGATATCCACTACTAAGATACTCTCTTATTTATACTCACTGAGAACGAGCCACAAGTTTCAGTTACAAAGCAGTTTGAAACTTATGCACGAATAAGGGTCGTGTCCCTTTACAACTTACAGAAAACTACTATAAAATAGGATTCCTTCACGTTAATCCACTAGAAAACTACTAGCTAGCAAAGATCTCCTTCCTCTCTCGATAAGACAGATTTGAATCGAGGTGTGATTGCGATCACGAACGGTTTGAAGCTTTTGTCTGATGTGTGATAGAATGCTTGAGTATGTTTCAGTAATATATCGCTATCTGTATATCAGACTTTAAATCTCCAAACATATATAGGCTTCGAATTTTGAAATTCTAGCCGTTTGTTGATTGGCGTGATTTGATTTGTGGATTGCCAATCAATCATATCTCTTCTTTCCTTGTAGGGTCTTTGACTGAATCTTCTATGAATGGAAAACAGATCAACTGTGATTACTTTCCTTCTTCGTGTCAATCAGTGATTCTCTTTCCAATTCTTGATGGATGAAATTTAATATTGACGTGGTAAGAGATATGATGAGAGGGGCATTGTCATCAGGTGGTTTTGATAGCTCTATTGATCTGTTACCATCATTGACAGGTTTGGTTCAACTCTTTCTGTTTTGGTTGGGACCTTCTGGTTACGCCCTTTCTGGTTTTAATGCCTCTCTGGTTGAATACTAGTTGAGTACTTTCTGGTTGAACAACTTTCTGTTAAAGTTGATTTGCTTCAACTTTCTGTTCGAGACTTGCTGATTCAACTTTATGTCTAAGACTTACTGGTTCAGCTTTCTGTCTAAGAATTGCTGGTTCAGCCTTCTGTCTAAAACTTGCTGGTTCAGCCTTCTGTCTAAGACTTGCTCGTTCAGCCTTCTGTCTAAAACTTGCTGGTTCAGCTTTCTGTCTAAGACTTGCTGGTTCAGCCTTCTATCTAAAACTTGTTGGTTCAGCCTTCTGTCTAAGACTTGTTGGTTCAGCCTTCTGTCTAAGACTTGCTGGTTCAGCTTTCTGTCTGTTACAAGGAGACAAGAAGAGAAATAATACAGAACATAAATAATATTAAGTGTGCTTTCGAGATAACATCATCAAAACTTAAATTATCTGTGGGGTTCCCAACAATTTCCCCCTTTTTGATGATGTCAAAACCACACTTAATTAGTGAAACCACATTAACATGTAACATGTTCTGGATAGATTAACCAATTGTTATTTAAGTTAAATAACAATAAATAATCAATAAGGATTCTGGACAACAAGATTTTGTCTTTAGAAAGCTCCACATCAATAGATATCAGATCGATAAGTACAAGGGACAACAAAAATAACAGGGAGCAAAAGCAGAAAATAAGAAGAAAGATCTATCTAAGAGAACCATCTGGCTGCACCGCCCTTCTTCATCTTCTCTCTCTGCGCATCAGATACTAACTGGATGCTCTCATAGATCCCGTCTCTTACTCTGGCATAGTTCGGGTCATGATTATCGATTTTGTAACCCTTGATCTTGGCCAGCTGGTTGATGTAGTTCAGAATGTATGTCTTATCAGGAATGTTGCTGCCAGGAATTATTGGGCACACCATGAACTCCTTTTCCGGGGCCTTGAGTTGAATTTTGGCATCAGAAGCAGCTGTTCTGATCCTCTGTATGAGACCCTGGTCACTGAAATTCTTCAGATATCGATTAAAATTTTCATCCGGGGTAGACTCTGAGTATGTAGGCTCCTTCAAAAAGTATCTGTTTAAAATGAAACCTTGCTTGACCTTTTCCAAATCATTTTGGTGACCCTCTGGAACCCATGCATCAGTCGGTGTTTTCTTCTGCAGGGATAGGTTCCATGAGAATGATTTCTTCTTCTTCTTTTTGGACTGGGTGGTTGATTGGGAGGACTGTTGTTGTGAGCGTTCAGCAGATGATGGCGAGGAGAAAGGTGTTTGGAATGACTTTTCCTTGGCCTCCTGTGCCATTATCTTCCTCTCTTTCTCTGCTTGATCTTTGTAAAATTGAGTTATGAATATTGGGTCACATGCCTGCTCCATGCTGACTCCAAATAACAGCAACTCAGCAATTTGATCTCCTTCATCCACTGGTTTCTTCCCTTTGTCACCCTTGTTGCGCTGTGTATCAGAAACTGGTGTTGGTTTGTCTTGTTGAGCTTGTTCTGTCCCAAGAAGTGTAGGGTCAGGTCTTGTAGGTGTGGTAGGTCTGGGTTGAGTTGGTCCTGGTGTTTCTGTTCCAGTTCCTACTTCTTCTGTTTCCAAGTTAATTTCTTCCCTTATACTCTTGCTGTCTTTGCTTCCTTTGCTTCCATGGCTTTCCCCCTTTTTGACATCATCAAAGAGGGTAGTGATAAGTGTGCGCAGAGAGGCAATCTCTTCTGTCATCTTTTCCATTTTATCTTCAGCATCAGCTTTGTACCCGAGCAATAGGTTAACTGTCTGGTCAGTCGCATTTAGTTTCTGCTCGAGCCTGCTGTTCATTGTGGACAGAGTCTTGTCATAGGTTTCTTGCAGCTCTTCCACAGCAGTAATGCAGTTGCTCTGAACTTCAAATTCTTCAGGATTTGGGTATAGGAGGGCATTTAAAACATCAACTTGATGTTGCTGCATAAGTTCCACAAATTTTTCTTTTTCAAACAGAGCAAATTGTGCGTGGATGGATAAGTCGGTGTCTTCCTTCAACTGGGCAACAAGTTGAGTGCCTTTCTGTTCTACAGCAGGAGCAATTGTTTCTTGTTGTTTTGCCAGAAGATCAGCTATCAAGCTAGTGGCCTTTTCAGCCTTTTCTTCTATTCCAGTTAGGCGAAGATTGATCTTGGCTTGACCTGCTTCATTGGCCAATCTATCATCATCAATCTTTTTGTCAAGCTCCTTCCTGACTGTTCTGAGCTTTCTGCGTATGTCTTCATCCATGTCGTTGACGTACTCTTTCTGGTGTTGATTGAAATCAGTGAGTATCTGTGTGGCCTTCTCTTGAAGTGAGTTACAGATATCAGTCATCTGATCTTCAACCCAAAGGGTGATCAGATTGTCCAGCTGGTAGTTGTTGAAAGTTTTGGGTTCTCTCTCCAAGATTTCTTCCATGGTTTAGAAGTTGACATGTTTCTTCAGCTTCTGTGCAACACCTTGAGTGTATATTTCATTGCTTGGTTCACCACCAATGTTCTGGCCTATTGGTTCATCATCACTTGAGTCAAGGTCAATGATAGGTGTGTTCTTGGCAAACTTCTGGGATGAAGCTTCTCCTTGCTCTGGTTGAGGTGGTTGTTCTGTTGGAGCTGCTTCGTCCATCTGGGCTTCAGTGTGTGTGGTCTGCAGGGTGATGTTCAACTTTTCTGCCTCATGCTGCATGAGCCCAGAAATGAGTTGTTGGTATTCTGCTCTCACTTCTTGAACAGTGGAAACTTGAAGCAGATTGAGAAGGGTTTCCTCTTCTTTCTTTAAATCTTCGATTGTTTTGATTTGCAGCAGTGCATCAAAAATGTAATACTCGCTGTCCTTGACCAGCAAGTAAAATTTTGTGCGTCTTGCTACTCCCAAGCTTTCTGGAAGCAAGTTAATGCTAGGAAACTCTTGAAGGACAGAATGTTCTGCCTCATTCTCAAGTAGATTTATAACACTCTCTGCCTGTCGTTTTCTTTCTTCCTCCTCATCTGTTGATTCTCCTTCCTCTTCCTCCTCATCCTCACTGATTTTCTCCATTCGGTGTGGTGAGGGTGTAGCTGTTCTAGCTGGAGAAAAATCTTTCTCCTGATGTAGATTGTGGCTTGTTTCTGGTTCCACATCACCTGTTGGAGCCTCTGGTTGTTCTATTTCTTCCTGTGTTGCCTTCTTTGCTTGTTCTGTTGGTGAGTCTGATTGTTCTGCTGCTGCTTCTGGTGGAGGTGAAGATTCTTGAACTTTCTGTAGTCGGCGCCTCTTTTGATTGGGCTGCGAGGCAGAGGTTTCTGTCTCAACAGAACTACCTCGTTTACGTGCTGTCTTTTCTTTTACCACTCTCTCCTTGGGAACTTTCTCTTTCTTCTTTTCAACACCTTTAGTAGGTGGTATCCATGTAGGGTTAGAACTACCCATTTCCAAAGCAGCTACCCGGTGCACCTCATCAGTTAATTTGTTGAAAAATTGTGATGAGAGTCCCAAAGACATCTCAAGTTGATGTTGATCTTTGGGTATGGAGAGACTGGTGTTGAATTCCACAGCATCATCCCAGACTTTCTGCTTAAAAAATCGTTCCACCATCAGACTGATCTTGGTGGAATGTCGTAGATTTCTTCTAACTTCCACTGAAGTCCCTCTGCCTCTGCTATCCTTGGTATATGTGACCAATTTTGCTTCCTTAGCCATCAATTCAAACAATATTCTGCTCCAGTTTACTCGGAGGTTTAGGACAACTGCCGTGAGAATTCGAAATTTCTCAGGATTCACCTGATCATACGATCCACTATGGTTCAGGAATATCCTTTGAACCAGTTCGAGTAACAGCTTGAACCCTGGTTGAAGTAGGGATCGGTGAAACATTCTTCCACTATATTTGATCGGTATCACCATCACTATTTCCACTGCTTCTTGTAGTTGCGCAGGAGTGATATCTTCCAAGGTTAGACCTTCGTCCTTCAACCTATATGCCTGGTTGATCATTTCAATCACGTTGTATGGTGTTTTGCTTGTTCTGTCACCAATCGGCATCAGCACATTTGCCTCAAATCCATGCTTGTCATTCTGCCATGTTAGATAAAATGTGGCGACTTGTTTTGCCAAAAACATATTCGGATGCGAAGTGACAATGTTGCAGAACCCTAATTTCATAAGATCATACAAAACAGATATATATATATATATATAACCATCAGTTTATATGAACAAATATGAATATCCACATCTAAGCAGTTAATTAGAACGAAAGACAAGGTATAGGCAGTTCATAAGAGAACAATAATGAAAACAAGATGCAGATATAGAGAATATTAATAAATTCAAAACCTTTGCAGTGAGAAACAATGGCAAAAATTTCTTCAAGTTTTCGAAATCCGTGAGTATAAAACACAGCATATGGTTAAGGTGAGAGATACCTCTGAACCTCGGACATATGAGACATTTGAGATGGTGGTCTTGCCAACTCTTATGTTACCATAACCTCTGGTATATCCTTTTGAATTGCATCCAAACGTGACTTGGGGTCCTGGTTTCTCAATGTAGTCTGTTAGTAGATTCTTGTCACAGGTCATGTGCTTCGAACATCCACTATCAATTATCCAGATTGATCCTTTTGCAATCTTGCTTCTCCTTGCAGCCTTCTGGTCCTGCAATTAAATTGATTTAGCTACCCTTTATTGTCTGGGTGCTTGGTTATTAGCAAAGATCCCTTTTTGAATCCAGAATAGCTTTAAATTGGGAACAGTAATGTAGCTGGTTATGATATTCCCATCTTCATCAACAATGGACTTTGAGTGAAGGACAGATGGATGATATCTCTCTGATCCTTTGCTTTCTGCTTTCTTCTGTGATGTCCTGTTGACTTTATTTTTGGGCTGTTGTTTGGATTCAGTGTAGTTAGCAGGATGTCCTTTGGTTTGATGATATTGTCTGTTACCAACTTGTTTAACCATCATCTTCTGAGGAAGATCTTTCTTATTTTTCAAGTTTATTACTTGATCTGGTATCTGTCTTCTTTCTGGTACGAATTTGATAGGACCTGCTGCTTTTTCTGTGTGACCTGGATATCCTAATCCAGAAGTGCCTTTCTGTTGTATGTTGATGAGTAGTTTGGCACGTTCATCACTTCTGTAGATCATATCTCTGCCTTTCTTTATCTTCTCTTCAGCAATGTTGTTCCTATTGATAAGATCTTTGATTTTTGAGTTCAAGGAATGAATCTCATTGTCTTTTCCTTTAATCTGTTCTTCCAGATCAGCAATTTTAACAACGAACTGTGTGTTAGCGGTACTCAGTATCTGTTCTGTTTTCTTCATTCTTTCATTTTCTTCAACTACTTCTTTGAATAATCTCTTGATACTCGAGTAGCTTTTGAACATGTCATTGACTTCATCCCAAGAGTATTCATCTTGATCTTCTATTTCCTGTTCCAGATCAGTATTATTTGAAGAGTTAGAGCTGCAGGATTGTACCTCTACATCATCTAGACCGTTGTCTAGTCCTGCATAGCATTCATCCCAGTCTTCTTCTTCTTTGGCAAAGAATGCTTCATCATCTTCTGTTGAACTATCAGATAGATGGCTTGAGCTGGAATCTTCTTCTTCTTCTTCTGCTATCATGGCTTTACGTTGAGCTTTTAGCTTTCTGTCCCTTTTAGCTCGTAGTTCTTCTCTCTGGCTTTTGGATAGGTCAGGACAGTCTGTCTTAAAGTGTCCTGTTCTTCCACAACCATAGCAAGTATAGTCAGTAGGATTAGTGATTTTACCATTACCTCTACTTTCTGTTTTATCATCAGATCGTTCTGCTTCTTTGTTCTTCTGGTATCTGCTCTTGTTATCTTTGTAGAACCTTCTATATTTTCTTGATCTGATTTCCATTTTGTCCATTCTCTTAGCAATTAGTGAGAATTCTTTCAGTAACTTATCATATCCTCCTTCTTCTGATGCAGTAGATGATGTTGATTCATCTGTTTTGCACTTCGCTTTGAAGGCAGTCTCTTTCTCCTTCTTAGTGCTAGTTTCATTCTTCTTGTTGGAGGAGTGATCTGGTCCATGTATCCTTCTGATGTCACATTCATGGACAACCAGATGATCAAATAGTGCTTCTACAGACAGATCATTGAAATCAGCACGTAGAGGTTGCATAGCTGAATAAATTTCCCAGCTTGGTGGTAAGGCTCTAAGAATCTTGAGATTCTTCTCTCTCTGTGTATACTTATCCTTCTTGAAGGCAGACACTTCAAGTAATACTTCAGTGAACCTGTTCTTCATTTGTTCAATAGTTTCTCCAGGCTTCATTTTGAATTCATCGAACTTATTACATGCTAGGGATAGCTTGTTCTCGATCATAGCTTCAGATCCTAGGCTGAGATCTCTTAGTGCTTCCCACATTTCTTTGGCTGTATCAAGATCTTGGATCTTGGCCAGATGAACTCCTTTCACAGTACTGGAGATAACTCCTTTAGCAAAATCATCAAGATTGGCTTCTCTTCTTTCTTCAGAAGTATACTTTCTGGGATCCTTTAGTACAGTTTCTTTAACTGCTCCTGTCTCAGTGATACGAGTGGTTTCTTCTGTAATATCCAAAGGTCCTTCTTCTATCACCTTCCACATCAGGCAGTGATGAGCTTTGAGACACATCTTGATTCTGAAACTCCATTCTCTGTACCCTTGAATGGAAAATTCTTCGCATGCCCTGATAACAGATGACTCCATAGCAGATAGGATGCAGATGATGGAAAAAGATTTTCTAGATCTATTCAAGTAGACCACGCAGGTATTTAACCTTGTGAAAACAAAACAATGGTCAGTTTGAACCACTGCTCTGATACCACTTGTTGGTCCCGAAAGAGCAAGGTTTGGTGTATGGGGGGGGGGGGAATACACCAAATGCAAACTTTTCAGTTTACTTGACTATTTCAATCAGAGAGATGTGAGCTTTCTGAATTTCAGATTGCTCTGGATGATAGAACAATATGATTTTATAACCAATTAAGTTCTATCCAAGTTAGATCTCTCACGTGAGATATACAAGGCAGAAAGTAAGTGTGAACTTAATTTCCAGCAATGTATTGTGTGCGGAATAATGGTGGACTTAGTCGGTGCTCTTATTAAGAAAATCTTTTGAACACTTAATCGAGTATTTAGGGGTTGATTAAGAATGCAGATTTGAATGAGTATGATAGATGCAGAATAAAAACAACTGAATACAAAATGCAGAATTTAAATGGCACAGTTATTTTTACGTGGTTCGGGAAACCCCCTACGTCCACGGTCTAATCCAAACTGAATTAGATATCCACTACTAGGATACTCTTCTTATTTAACCTCGCTGAGAACGAGCCACAAGTTTCAATTACAAACCTTATTGAAACTTATGCACGAATAAGGGTCGTGTCCCTTTACAACTTACAGAAAACTACTGTAAACAGGCTATCTTCACGTTAATCCACTAGAAAACTACTAGCTAGTAAAGATCTCCTTCTTCTCTCGATAAGACAGACTTGAATCGAGGTGTGATTGCGATCACGAACGGTTTGAAGCTTTTTGTCTGATTTGGAGATAGAATGCTTGAGAATATTTCTGTAGTATAGCGCTTGCATTTTTCAGACTTTAAACCTTCAAACATATATAGGCTCTGAATCTTGAAATTCTAGTCGTTTGTTGATTGGCGTGATTTGATTTGTGGATTACCAATCAATCATATCTCTTCTTTCCTTGTAGAGTTGTTGATTGAATCTTCTATGATTGGTAAGCAGATCATCTGTGATTGCTTTCCTTCTCCGTGTCAATCAGTGATTCAATTTCCAAATCTTCAATGGAAAGTCTTTAATGCTTCATCGACAGGTTTGGTTCTGCTCTTTCTGGTTTGCTTCTAGCCTTCTGGTTGTGTCCTCTCTTGTCTAGTGTCTTTCTGGTTAGACATTTTCTGGTTGAGGTACTTTCTGGTAGAGCATACGTTAACCACTTTTTGGTTGAAGCATCTTCCATCTTTCTTGCTGAAGCTTTTCTGGTTCAACTTTCTGTTAAAGTTGACTAGCTTCATTTTCTGTTTGAGACTTTCTGGTTAAGCATTTTGTCTTGAGACTTGCTGGATTAGCTTTCTGTCTTAAGACTTGCTGGTTTAGCATTATCTCTCTGGTTTAGCATTCTGTCTGTGACTTGCTGGTTTTGAGATTCTCTGGTTTAGCCTTCTGTCTGTGACT
>JAPKLX010000317.1:42577-66148 GCA_026898415.1 Leonotis leonurus | reverse complement strand
TCTCTGGTTTAGCCTTCTGTCTGTGACTTGCTGGTTTGAGATTCTCTGGTTTAACATTTTCTGTTGAAGTTGTCTTGCTCCTGCCTTCTGCTTGAGACTGGCTGGTTTTGATTTCTGACCGAGACAGCTTCTATCTTTCTGGTTGAACGAGCTTCAACTATCTGGTTTGCTGAAACCAAAAACAAAAGGTACAGAACATGTATAATACCAAGTGTGTTTTGTAAGAGCATCATCAAAACTCAGAATATTTTATGGGGTTCCCAACAATATGCATTGAGAAACAGCAAAAGCATCATTATTTATTTACTTCCTCATATTGTCGATGTGCTATGATCAATTATGTTGTAAACTGAGAGAATCCACGCAAACAATCATGGAACACGTTGAAAAACTTCTTGGCATGATCCAAATGAGGGGATTGTAGAATATGATGTGTCTCTCCACATGAGGAGGAGTATACTAGGCTACACGAGCAGCATACATCATCTTTGTTCTTTGCATTGTAATTTCATTATTGTTGATTTCTTTTAGCATTAAGTGTGACTTTGATGTTCATACATTTGTTAGACTTGTAATTGAATGCTTGGTTTTAGTTAGTATCGTTACTCAGTAAGAAGATTTGAAGAAGTCTCTCAAGATGGTGATGTGTTTCAAATGTATCCTGTTGTTCACTCTATTGTTTGGCAAAGATGGATTTATGTTATTCTACTTCCCATATAGAGATAAAGTATTGAAGTGTAGAATTCATTCGTAAAGTTGCCAGTTAGATTAGTTCTAGACGTTATATTCTCTATTTAAAGTCCATATTTTAGCGTGACTTTTACACTTTTTCATTTATTTTCATTTCTCTAAAATCCTTAGACTACTTAACCATATCTTAGTTAAGTAATTAGACCATGACTCGGTTAATAAAGAAACTCTTCAAAATGAAATTGAATCTCAGGGATAAATTGAATCGAAATTTTCGCGGGAATCCTCAGGGCAGATTTGACACTCTAACTTCAAAGGATCATAACTTGCTCATCTGGACTCCGAATTGACATCCGAAGGAACCGTTAGAAAGGTATCGAGATTAATTATCTTTAAATTGATACCAATTCTGACAGAATTTGGATAGATGAAACGAATGAAAAAGGAGTTTCAACATGCTGCCCTATTTTTAGCGAAAATAAATTCAGATAAGTTATGAACTTAGGTTTCAATTTACCAAAGACAAAATTCAGACAATAAGGATAAATGGTTGAAAATGATGATTCACAAAGGAAAATACCAACAAGGATTTTATAAACTAGCAAAATATAATTGAACCAACCATTCAGGTTACAACAAAAAGGAAACAGAGTTCAGCATAAGGAAGAGTGGATGAGATATATGTATGATGACATATAACTCAGGGCTTACAAACTATGTTTTCAACAAGGTTTTAACAAGATGACTTTAAATCCCACTCAATATTTACATATCAAAAAGTAAGCTACAGTGTTCATCTCCATTGCCATCTCCCAGCTCAACCTGCACGTTTAGAAATACATGCAGGGCATGAGTACATGAAGCACTCAGTGGACACATGCCAAAAATATTTAAAACTTGCTCTTAGAGCTATATTGTTGACTTGCCAACTTTAGCATGCACATGCCAAAAATATTCATGAACATCCTCCCCACAATTTCAGAAGCAGCATCGCCCACCCCCCCCCCCCCCCCCTTCCTCTTCTACTTCTTCTCTATATTCTTCTCCTTTTATTTTCTTCTTCTTTCTGCCATTTTCGAGTACCGAGGTTCTGCGGGTTCAAGAATTGAGAATCGATCGAAGTCAAGGTACGTCAGGTTAAGGTCGAAGGTAGCATGGAGCTTGACAAAGGTGGCTAAGCCGTCGTCGAGTCTTCGCCGCCATCGTTCCGATACCGTTATCTTCATTCTTTCTCCTCCGTTCCCTTCTTCATTCATTGTCCCATTCATGACTATCGGTCTATCAAACGGTCAAGGTCCCTTAAGATTTTAAGTTTCGGACCATAAGATCCGTTACTCTGCCGGATTGAATTTTAGATTTGGATCCCGGTTAGGATCGGCATGTCATGATTTATTGCATTATTTCATGTTTTTCTAAAGGGAAAATATTCATGATCAATCATTTTTCGATAAAATTTATAGTGCATGTAGAGAAAAAAATATAGGATTTTCTGAAAGAGGTTTCATCAATTTTTATCGGTCCAATTTTTATAAATCTGAAAAAGACTACGAATCTGCTCGATTAAGTTTCGAGGTAAAGTTGCATATTTTACAAATGTTTATGCATATTCCTATAGGGAATAATGTCCGAAGTATTTTTGCCTTCTTGGCCAAAATCATTTGAAAGTCGGGTTGCTGCCAAATTAATTTATTACTTGATAAAAAGAATATTATTAAGCCTAAAAATTTAGTACTACTTATCTATAGTTCCTTTTTGGAAATTAAAGCCAAAACATATTCCCTATGACTAACAGGTACCTAGCACTGAAATTTGAGCTCATTAGGATTTACGGTTTTCCCGTAATCGAGGAATATCATCGGTGAAAGGTTGGGGATATATACATATTTTGAGTTATTAAGCTCTTTTCTCTAAATGAAAAATGCATGGATCTCTGTTAAAATATTTTCACGAAGGTATGGACTGTTTAATGCTCTTATCGACCGCCGGGGGTTCTTATTCGGCCTAACACGTCGATTTAAGGACTGTGTTCACTTAGTCTCTACTGCGGTGGGTTGATCACCATCGGGTTTTGACTCATGCTATGTTAGGGTGTACGGTTCGCCGAGACCTATTTGACTGAATGTTTATGATCCGTCGGTGGTAAAAGGCCCGGGACATAACTTATATAAGAGTAACGTCATGCCGGGTCATGTTTAATTTATGCACAAATGTTTTGCTTACTTAGAAGTTATTTTTGTTTTAAAACCTTCTAAGGTAAGTATACTGAACAGAGACTATGTTGTTTGTTTTATGAAAAACCCAACTGAGTGCACTAGTACTCACCCCACGTTTTACAAAAATTTTCACAGGCTAAGGAAGCAGCATGATGTGTGTGGCTGAGAAATGCTGTTATTGGGATGACGATTGCTTCATCACGAGAACAGTTTACCGTTCTATACATAAGAATTTCCTCTGCCATGCTCACGTATGTTATAATATTTATAAAATAATTATCATTCACGTATATGTGTGTGATAATTTATATGTTTAAAGTCTAAGATCATTTTCTCATTCCACGAAGGCCTCATCGGCCATTATTAATAAAGACTCATGTTATCATATTATTATTGCCCATTACATGCATACACGTGCATAGGAGAGCTTAGAAGTAGTCGGCCCCTCTTGGACGCTCAACTCCTTAGCCCCTTGTGTAGTGTTCGAGCGAATGCCGACCACAGTTAGTGAGCTGGGTGAGTGACTCCTTTTGGCGAGCTAGGCTCACTAACCTCCGCCTCTGATCGACGGTTCTTATTGGACGATTCGGCCTCTCGAGGATTCTGGATTACCGTTCTTACGAGATGAGCTGTATTATTTCCAACCCCGTCTTTCATATTGGATGATTCGGCCGCTTGGTATTCAGGATTACCGTTCCCATGTATCGAGCTGTATTATCTCCAATTCATTTCATCTTGGATGATTCGGCCGCTTGGGATTCTGGATTACCGCTCCCATGACTCGAGCTATATTATCTCCATATTGCATATGTTTCATTTTAGATTTATTATTATAGACATTATCTTGGCATTGGTTAACTGTTTGAGTTGTAAAATGGCATAGTCAAAGTTATAGAGGAGATGCTGTCCGATTTTCAAGGACAACTCTCACTTATATAATGTACACGTACACAATGCCCCCTTTCTTCCCTGCTTCTTTTATCCCCGCCCAGTCATGCCTTTGGCGCATGCGCCGTCCCTCGGGATTTGGGGCGTGACAGAGTGGTATCAGAGGAGTCGATGCTCTTGTGCGTTCATGTTACGTCTCGCATGTTTAGGAATTGCATTGCATTTTTAAAACCAATGACAGGTATCTTAATAACACCTTCAGCTCGCCGTCATGCTGCCTCTCAACAAAGAAAAGAAAGGTACATTTGTTTTTGTTTAAACTCTTATTTGGAAAGGAAAAGGTTTATGGAAAAGGTTTATCTATAAATGTTTCTATGGAAAAGTTGTCATTTAAGACGTGTTCTTTTATGATGTTCATGAAAAGGAAGAATGTTCAATCAAATTAGGATTTATATGCCTATTTGATTCAAGGAATGGAATGTTATGAAAAGGATCATGTTAAATCATCTAGGGCATATGTACCTATTTTCAGAAGCAGCATCCCCCCCCCCTTCCTCTTCTGCTTCTTCTCTCTCTTCTTCTCCTTTTATTTTCTTCTTCTTTCTGCTATTTTCGAGTACCGAGGTTCTGCGGGTTCAAGAATTGAGAATCGATCGAAGTCAAGGTATGCCAGGTTAAGGTCGAAGGTAGCATGGAGCTTGACAAAGGTGGCTCAGCTGCCGTCGAGTCTTCGCCGCCATCGTTCCGATACCGTTATCTTCATTCTTTATCCTCCGTTCTCTTCTTCATTCATTGTCCCATTCATGACTATCGGTCTATCAGACGGCTAAGGTCCCTTAAGATTTTAAGTTTCTGACCATAAGATCCGTTACTCTGCCGGATTGAATTTTAGATTTGGATCCCGGTTAGGATCGGCATGTCATGATTTATTGCATTATTTCATGTTTTTCTAAAGGGAAAATATTCATGGTCAATCATTTTTCTATAAAATTTATAGTGCATGTAGAGAAAAAAATATAGGATTTTCTGAAAGAGGTTTCATCAATTTTCATCGGTCCAGTTTTCATAAATCTGAAAAAGACTACAAATCTTCTCGATTAAGTTTCGAGGTAAAGTTGCATATTTTACAAATGTTTATACATATTCCTATAGGGAATAATGTCCGGAGTATTTTTGCCTTCTTGGCCAAAATCATTTGAAAGTTCGGTTGCTGCCAAATTAATTTATTACTTGATACAAAGAATATTATTAAGCCTAAAAATTTAGTACTACTTATCTATAGTTCCTTTTTGGAAATTAAAGCCAAAACATATTCCCTATGACTAACAGGTACCTAGCACTGAAATTTGAGCTCATTAGGATTTATGGTTTTCCCATAATCGAGTAATATCATCGGTGAAAGGTTGGGGATATATACGTATTTTAAGTTATTAAGCTCTTTTCTCTAAATGAAAAATGCATTGATCTCTGTTAAAATTTATCACGAAGGTTTGGATTGTTTAATGCTCTTATCAACCGCCGGGGGTTCTTATTCGGCCTAACACGTCGATTTAAGGACTGTAATCACTTAGTCTCTACTGCGGTGGGTTGATCACCATCGGGTTTTGACTCATGCTATGTTAGGGTGTACGGTTCGCCGAGCCCTATTTGACTGAATGTTTATGATCCGTCGGTGGTAAAAGGCCCGGGACAAAACCTATATAAGAGTAACGTCATGCCGGGTCATGTTTAATTTATGCACAAATGTTTTGCTTACTTAGAAGTTATTTTTGTTTTAAAACCTTCTAAGGTAAGTATACTGAATAGAAACTATGTTTTTCGTTTTATGAAAAACCCAACTGAGTGCACTAGTACTCACCCCATGTTTTACAAAATTTTTCACAAGCTAAGGAAGCAGCATGATGTGTGTGGCTGAGGAATGGTGTTATTGGGATGACAATTGCTTCATCACGAGAACGGTTTACCATTCTATACATATGAATTTTCGCTGCCATGCTCACGTATATTATAATATTTATGAAATAATTATCATTCACGTATATGTGTGTGATAATTTATATGTTTAAAGTCTAAGATCATTTTTTCATTCCACGAAGGCCTCATCGGCCATTGTTAATAAAGGCTCATATTATCATATTATCATTGCCCATTACATGCATACACGTGCATAGGAGAGCTTAGAAGTAGTCGGCCCCTCTTGGACGCTCAACTCCTTAGCCCCTTGTGTAGTGTTCGAGCGAATGCCGACCACACTTGGTGAGCTAGGTGAGTGACTCCTTTTGGCGAGCTAGGATCACTAACCTCCGCCTTTGATCGACGGTTCTTATTCGACGATTCGGCCTCTCGAGGATTCTGGATTACCGTTCCTACGAGATGAGCTGTATTATCTCCAACCCCGTCTTTCATATTGGATGATTCGGCCGCTTGGGATTGAGGATTACCGTTCCCATGTATCGAGCTGTATTATCTCCAATTCATTTTCATCTTGGATGATTCGGCCGCTTGGGATTCTGGATTACCGCTCCCATGACTCGAGCTGTACTATCTCCATATTGCATATGATTCATTTTAGATTCATTATTATAGACATTGTCTTTGCATTGGTTAGCTGTTTGGGTTATAAAATGGCATAGTCAACGTTATTGAGGAGATGCTGTCTGATTTTCAAGGACAACTCTCACTTATATAATGCACACGAACACAATGCCCCCTTTCTTCCCCGCTTCTTTTATCCCCGCCCAGTCATGCCCTTGGCGCGTATGCCGTCCCTCAGGATTTGGGGCGTGACAAATCTAAATAATTTATATATCACTTATTATGCTTCACAAAGATCATATATCAAGTTAATTGAGACAAATAAAATAAAATCTCCATAGCTCTTTTATCTCTATTTTTCGAAAATTACACCAACATTCCTATTTTGATTTTCATCAAATTTAAGCATAGCCTCACAATATTTAACATTAATTTAACTCAACCCTAAGGTCATATCTCCATCTAATTCATCTTATTTCTACATACTTTCCACTTTATGTATGATATAATCATAAAACCACAAGAAACTTCACTAATACTTTCAAATCTCCAATCTTCCTTCATCATGTTTCAAAATCATAATTTATCAAAATTAAAACACATAAGCATGATAGAAGAGTATCATTTACATTCAATTAACTAAGCTTTATAACTTGGTATAGCTTGAAATCACACTAATGATCTTAGGACAAGAAAAAATTTTAAGGTAGAAGGGGGTGATTTTCGAAATTTGGGGAGGAGGAGAAGAGAAAAATTTTGTGTTTATCATGAATAGTGCAAGCTAGATTTTTATATAAATAATAATTAATTTTATTTAGAATTAATTAATTAAGGTGATTATTCATCACTTTTCTACCATCTTCTAGAAAATTAGAGAATTTTCTTTCTCTCTTTTTTTTTATTTTATTTTACTATGGTTATCTCCATAATATGCTAGCACTTTCTAGATCATACTTAAGTCACACTTAGATCACTTATCTTCACTAATCACAACTAAGTACCTTTAATTTTAAATTTTTCTATTTTTATTTCTTAAGGATGCAAAGCCTTATTAAATTTCTAATTTGCAATTAAGTACTGATTAAAATTTAAGGGTATTACATTCCCTCCCCCTTAAAAAAATTTCGTCCCGAAATTTAGTACCTTAATTAAATATCATAGGATACTTCTCTTTCATTCGATCTTCCAATTCCCATGTTGCTTCTTCTTATCTATAATGCTCCATTGCACTTTTACTAAAGGAATAGATTTATTCCTTAGTTTCTGTTCTTTTCGATCTAAGATACATTCAAGCTTTTCTTCATAGCTTAAATCTGGTTCAGGAACTATTTCTTTTTGATGGACAATGTGTTTTGGATCAAACACATACTTTCGCAATTGCGACACATGAAACACATTATGTACATTACCAAAATTTGGTGGCAATGCTAACCTGTAAGCTACAGGTCCTACTTTTTCTAATATTTTATATGGTCCAATAAATCTCGGTTTTAATTTTCCTTTTATACCAAATCGATGCACACCTCTAGTAGGAGAAACTTTTAAGAAAACTTTATCTCCTATTTTGAAACTCAATTCAGTTCGGCGGATATCTGCATATGATTTATGACGATCATGAGCTTCTTGAATTCTTCTCTTTATCTGCCGTACGATTTTGATCATTTCTTCTAACGCTTCTGGTCCCAAAACTCTTCTTTCTCCTACATCATCTCAGTAAAGAGGCGATCTGCATTTCTTACAATAAAGAACTGTTGGTCCCGAAAGATCAAGGTTTGGTGTATGGGGGGGGGGGCCCCCCAATACACCAAATACAAAGTTTTTAGTTTACTTGGCTAATTATCAGAGAGTTCAAGCTATTCTTAAAAAAGAAGTTGCTGGGCAGATGATTGACCAGATCTATCGACAGATCGATAGCAGATCAATCCAAACAGGTTCCTCTCTAGTGTAAATACTTAGACAATAATAAGAGTGATCTTATTACTTTCAAGGTATTGTGTGTTGATTGCCAAATAGTGATATTCATCATATCAGCTCTTTCCTTGTCGAAGCGTTGACTGAGTCCTCTAAGTATGGAAAGCAGATCGATAGAGATTACTTTCCTTCTTCGTGTCAATTAAGGATTCTCCTTCCAAACCTTAGTGGATGGACTTTAATATTGACGTGACAAGTGGATATGATGTGTAGGATGATGTCATCTTGTGGTTTGATGACTCTATTGATCTGGTGCTTCGCTGTTATCATCGATCTGGTCGGTGATCTGGTCGGTGACTGTCATAGCAGATCGATTTCTTCTCTTTGAAAAATGTCTTGGTCTTCAACCTAGACTATTATTGAAATGACTTCTATAGGAATAATTCCTTTACATGCTAAGTCATCTCCTAATCTGTTCTCTATCAGAATTTACTTTATGCTTAGTAATCTGTTAACATGTAGAACAGTTTAACAGCAATCAAAGCTGTAAAAAACTAAGTGTGTTTCGAGAGATCATCAGCAAAACCAAAATACTTCAGGTTTCCCAACAATTTCCCCCTTTTTGATGATATCGAAACCATACTTTACAATAGAACCCTAATTTAAGCATTAAGAATGATCTAGTTTTGTCACCAGAAACCCATTTTATAAGAGTGAACATGTAAAACAGATAGGTTTACAGATTGTCCAAAAACAGAATAGTAGAAGACAAATAGTGTAAGATCTGAGATTAGGATAACTATCTAGTCTTCTTCTTCTCTTCCAGCTGCTTCTTCATTTTTTTCTCTTGTCTCATCCGAGATCATCTGGACACTTTCATATACCCCTTCTCTGACCCTGATGTAATCTGGGTCTTCGACATCAATTTTGTACCCCCTATTTTCAACAATTTGGTTTATGAAATTCAGCAGGTAGGTCTTGTCCGGGATTTTTGTGCCAGGGATGTCTGGGCATTCTCTTTATTCTCTGTCTGGTGAAGTGATAGAGATCTGGGCCTCTGCAGCTGCTTCTCTGAAGGCCTGGACCAGATCCTTTGCATCGTTCATGTCCAAATACAGATTGAAAGCTTCATGAGTTGTGCCCTCACAGTAGATAGGTTCTTTTATAAAATAGCGGCACATAATGAATCCATACTACAGTCCCTCTCATCCTTCCTTCAAATTGTCTGGCACCCAGCTGGTTTCTCCTTCTTTGGGCTTCTTGGTCTTGATAGGTGCAGAGACAAACCAGCCAGATCCAAGCTTCTTCTTCTTTCTCTTCAAGGGCTAAGATTGGCTCGATCTGCTCGATTCAGACTTAGATGGCCTCTTGCCTTTAGATGGTTGATCTGGTTGTGCTGGCTGCTCAAGTTGAACCTCTGTCCTTTCTCCAACAGCACCAGATCGACTCTTTCCTTTTCCAGCTCCTCTACTTTCTGCTCCTCTTCCTCCAGATCCTCCTTTCTTCTTTCCAGATCCTTCCCCCTTTTCGACATCATCAATATAAATGTTGATGAGTGCCTTAAGAGAGGTGATCTCCTCCTTCATCTCCTGCATCTCCTTTTCAGAATCAATCTTGTAGTTGAGCAGAGAAGTGATATTTGAGTTGGATTCATCAATCTTTTTCTCTAGAGATGATTTTGCATTGGTCAGATCAGCAGTGTAGTTCTCTTGGTCTTCTTTGATCATCCCAATCTCATCTATGTATGTGTCGATCATCGTCTTAGTGGGGTATCTCAGATCGCTCAGCTTCCTCTCCACATAATTCACCCTGTCATATTCGAATTTTCTGAGTTGTGATCAGATTTCAATCTTTGCTGCCTTGATCACTTCCTCAGTAATTCCATCAGTCTGTTTCTTTACAACTTCATGCACCATGTCCTTTTCTTTCTTTGCAAATTCAGTCTGATCAATCTGTTCCTTTCTTTGCTCAGCAGCAGATTTGTCATCATCCATCTTCTTGCTTAGCTCCTCGAGCTTAAGTCTGCAAGTTCTCCTCAGGTCAGAGTCCACCTGGTCTACATGTGACTTCAGGCTATTGTTGAAGTCAGTGAGGACTCTGGTGGCCTGGTCCTGGACAGTTGTGAGAGTGTTGTACATCTATTTGTCTACTTTGAGGGAGATTAAGTCCTTGACTTGTGCATTGGACAGATATTGATGCTGAGTCATCAATATCTCTTCCAGATCGGTTGTCTCCACAAATTCATCCATGGTTGCTGCTACAGAGGGGGTGTATATATCATCTGTCAGTTTTCCTCCCACCCTCTGTCCAACAGGTTGATCTTTTTCTCGTATGTAATCAACCACCTCGATCTGTATTGGTCTTTTTCCTTTCTGGGCTGGCATTTGAGGTTCACTTTCAACCTGAGCAGGTTCTTCAGCTGTCTCTGTAGCTAGAATAGTGTGGTCTGTAGCATTAGCCTGTTGCTGAGCTGGTTCTGTTTCTGCTACACCCTGTTGGTGAGCTGCATCTTCCTCTTCATCTTCCTCTTCCTGTTGGTGAGCTGCATCTTCCTCTTCAGATCAATTTGTAGCTTCTTGGCCTCATGCTGGGCTATAGCCAAGATGCTCTGGAGGTAAGTATCTCTCAACTCTGCAACAGAGGAGACTTCGAAGATATTTAAAAGTATAGCTTCTTCTGCCTTGAGTTCAGCGATCGATCTGGTCTTGAGCAGTGCATCAAGGACATAGAATTCCTTATACTTAATGAGAAGAAGTAGTTTCAGTCGCTTAGCAGCATCATAACTTTCTGGAGTTAGCTGTATGCTAGGAAATGATTTTAGAACGACACGATCTGCTTCGGCCTCCAGCAGCTTCACAACCGTTTCAGCCTTTTTCTTCTCCACATCCTCATTTGAGGATTCATCTTCACCCTCTTCATCCTCATCGATCTGATCTAACTGCTCAGCATATGATGGACTAGCTGTGCGAGCAGGAGAAAAGTCCTTTTCTTGACTTGGGTCAAAAGAGGAGATGGGGGCAACTTCTTCTGGTGGTCCCCCAAGCAGAATTTCGTCCTCATCCTCAACCTCCTGTTGAGGGATTGGTGTATCTGTAATAGCAGGTTCCTGAACCTGGACCTCTTCCACTGGGTCTGAGAGTTTGTGTAATCTTCTCCTCTTGGGTTGTGGCTGTTGAGCAGCTGTCGAAGCATCAGTGTCCACTAAGCTTGCTTTTCTTGTGACTCTTTTCGAAGGAGTTCTCTCCACTGGCTTCTCCTTGGTGGTTCTGGACTTGACAGATTTTTCAACATTGGCAGATGGGGGAATCCAGATTGGATTTGAGCTCCCCATCTCCATCTAAGCGTTAATATGCACTGGGTCTGTTATCTTGGCTATCAGATTGGCTGTGATTCCCATGGACATCTCGATTTGATGTTGATCCTTGGGAAATCTCAATTTATCGGTGAACTCAATCACTTCATCCCACTTGTGTTGTTTGAAAAATGTTTCCAGCATGAAACTGATCTTGGTGGAATGCCTCCTTTGTCAATAAATCAAACAGAACTCTGCTCCAATTAACAGGGAGATTGAGCACCACAGGCGTGAGGATCCTGAACTTCTCAGGCGTCACTTGGTCGTATGAACCGTTGTGGTTCATGAATATATCCGTTTTAAAAATTCGAAGACGATCTTGTACTCCGGAGCGAGCAGTCCCCGGTTGAACATTCTGTTAGTGTAGTTCATTGGTACAACCATCATCATCTTGATAGCTTCCTGCAGCTGATCATCTGTGATGTCTCCGAGACTGATACCATCATCTTTCAGCTTATAGACCTCGTCTATGATGTTCAACACGTTGTACGTTGAGTTGCTGGTAGTATTTCCCTTGCTTACACGAACGGTGGCCTCGTTCCCACTTTTCTCTCCTTGCCATGTGAGGTAGAAGGTTGCCACTTCCGTCGGCAAGAATTGGAGAGGGTGTGTGGTGATAATGTTGTGAAATCCTACAACAAAGTTAAAAAAATATAGGTGAACACCATTCTTCCAGCAATGAAGTATGAGTGCTCAACAGCAGTTTAAGCAATACAGAATATCAAGTTCCACGATTCAATATTTGTTCACAGATGCATGCTTAATGATAAACTTGATTTCCAAAGCAGGATAATTTCACAAAAGACAGTTGGAAAGACGATGCAGAACATTGAATCATGAAGGGCAGATCAAACATTGAGATTAAAAAGATATATATATATATATATAAATTAAGACCTTTGCAGCGTTTTACAAGGGCGAAAGCCTTGTCTAGTTTATGGAAGCCGTAGTTGTCAAGAACGACATATTGATCTTGATGAATATATTGGTTCAGAAATTTAACTTGTTCGATAAACAGATTTGATTTGGGAGCCATTTGTAAGAGATAGATTTTTGAAAGGTTTGAGGGAGTTAGGAATGGCGGAAAAATTTCCTAAGTGTTTGTCGAAGAAGAAGAGTGTAGGTAGTAGTCAAAACAGTCTAACACATATATATAGATAAATACTAAATGGTGTAGATTAAAAGAAATAAATTTAAGGGATTAGATTTATTCTTCCCTTTTTAGTTTTCTCGCTTTTTTGAGTTATAGACTTGTAGTCTATTACCGCCTCTACTCTGCGTCTGATACACGTGCTTTGATCCTAGGGTTGCAGTCCGGCGTGTGACAATTTTAGCCGTCGATTTGCTTCCTTTTTCTTGATTTGGTAAATATCTTCACGATCACAGTTCCCAAACACTGTGCTAATGATCAAAAAAATAAAAGATTCGGTATATTACGTCAGAATTTAGACATATGGCTATGCTTAAAATTGATATAATCGACGTATTTAGATTTATTTTGCTGACATTCCCCCTTGACTAAGTAGCACAAATGTTATTAAAAAATTAAATTCCACGTGGCTACTAGTCATCTGCTCCAGATTGATTTGTTGAATCTGTTGTTGATTCC
Organism: Leonotis leonurus; assembly: GCA_026898415.1. Classification (NCBI taxonomy): domain Eukaryota; kingdom Viridiplantae; phylum Streptophyta; class Magnoliopsida; order Lamiales; family Lamiaceae; genus Leonotis; species Leonotis leonurus. Next base: position 52,950 of record JAPKLX010000317.1, on the reverse strand, counting down.
CTGTTGGAACTCAATTGATCTGTTCTTCATCAATCTGTACTTTGATGATCTGGTCCTCTCTTCTAGTTTTAACAATCCTAATTTACCACAAATCATCTTGAATCTTTCTTCTGGTAATGCTTTAGTAAGAATGTCTGCTCTCTATATTTCAGTGTGTATCTTCTCGATATGTACATGTTTTCTTTCAACCTGATCCCTTATAAAGTGATGTCTCACATCTACATGTTTGCATCTGGTATGCAAGACAGGATTATGTGTGATTGCTATAGCACTTGAGCTATCACAGAAAATGGGTATCTCCTTGACATCGACCTCATAGTCCTTGAGTTGTTGCTTTAACCAGAGTATTTGAGCACAACAACTCCCAGCTGCCATATATTCAGCTTCTGTGGTTGATGTGGCAACAGATGTCTGCTTCTTGAGAACCAAGAGATCAGTTTATTTCCTAAAGACTGACATGTACCAGATGTTGATTTTCTGTCTAACTTGCATCCGGCATAATCTGAATTTGTATATCCAGTTAGCTCAAAGTTGTCTTCACAAGGATACCATAATCCAATGTGAGTTGTTCCCTTAAGATATCTTAATATCTTCTTGGCGGCTTCCATGTGAGACTCTTTGGGGTTTGCTTGATATCTTGCACATACTCCTACTGCAAATGTAATGTCAGGTCGACTGGCAGTTAGATAGAGTAGTGATCCTATGATCCCTCTGTATTGAGTAGTATTCGCTAGTTTTCCCTCTTGGTTAGGATCAATTTACCCGTTGGTCTGCATTGGAATCTTAACAGGTTTACAGTCTTTGACTCCAAACTTAGTCAGCAGATCTTGAATATACTTTGCTTGATAAATAAAGATGACATCTGGTAACTGCTTGACCTGCAAACCTAGAAAGAACTTCATCTCGCCCATCATGGACATTTGATACTTATTTTTCATAAGTTCAGCAAATTTATCACATAAATATGTAGATTGAGATCCAAATATGATATCATCTACATAGATCTGTGCTAAAAGGATATTCTCTTTGACTTTGATGATGAACAAAGTCTTGTCAACCAATCCTCTTCTGAATCCAGGTTCTAGAAGAAATGTTGACAATGTCTCATACCAAGCTCTAGGAGCTTGTTTTAAACCATAGACTGCTTTTCTCAGTCTGTATACTTTCTGATTTGGATCTGCTTCTTCGAATCTAGATGGTTGTGCCACATATACTTCTTCTTCAAGAATACCATTTAGAAAGGCACTTTTGACATCCATCTGGTATACCTTGAATCTTTTGTGGGCAGCATATGCCAAGAACAGCCTTATTGCTTCTAGTTTGGCTACGGGTGCAAATGTTTCATCAAAATCAATGCCTTCTAGTCTGGCTACGGGTGCAAATGCTTCATGAGCATCAGATGGTTCAATGCGAGATAGATAGCAGCTTAACAAGGCACTTTCTCCATGAATTCTTCTGGTCTTCACACGATCTGATGGGTTCCCAACAATCTATTCTGGTGGATGATCTTGTATCCATCTCCTTCTCCTGGTTATCGCTTCATTAGATATCTCAGGATCAGGTTGATCTGTTGGTTCCTCAAATTCAGTGTGTGCTGTTGATGAAGCTTGGAAATGATTCTCATCTGCTCCTACTTCTGGATTTAAATTTTCAGGTTGATCATTATCTTCAATGACTGTTTCATTGTTTTCAGTTGGTGATCTGTTTTCATCCAGATCATGTTGAATTATTCCCCCATGTTGTATGATTTCTTCAGCAATAGGTGGAGTATTGATCTCTTCATCATCACTTTTTGAGTTCCAGATTAGAATATCTTCTAATAGCAACTCATTCATCTTTCTTGTAGTCATCTAGTTTTCTATATGTTTATCATCTGGTGGCCTATACTCAACGATAGACTCATCAAAAACAATATGAGGTGTTACCTCCACAATATGAGAGTTCTTATTGTAGACTCGATATGCTTTACTGACATCAGAATATCCTAAAAATATTCCAAGATCAGTTTTGCTATCAAAAGTCTTGAATTGAGATTTCCCATTATTATGTATGTAACATAAACAGCCGAAAGTGCGAAAGTAAGAGATCTTAGGCTTTCTATTGTTCCAGAACTCATATGGTGTCTTTCCATGTCTGAGTGTAATTGATGATCTGTTTTGAGTATAGCAGGCTGTGTAAATAGCTTCTGCCCAGAATTTCTTGGGTAGATTGGTAGCATTTAGCATAGTACGGGCTGCTTCTTTTAGTAATCTGTTTCGCCTTTCAACAACTAAATTCTGTTGAGGTGTTCTAGCAGCTGAAGTTTGAAGAGTGATCCCCATCTTATTGCAGTATGCTTCAATCTTTTGATTGAGAAATTCTGTTCTTCGATCTGTTCTGATAGTAGCTATATTCACCTCCTTCTGTTTGGTGATCTTGTGTAGAAAATCGGGTAGTTTGGCTAGTGTCTCTTTTTTTTTTAACATAAAGATGACCCAAGTGAACCTTGAATAGTCATCTATGATTACTATGGATGATCTGTTGAGTGAGCTGTTTTGCTTGTAAAGGATAATCTGGTTTGCTTTCCATCTTGACAAGCATTACATATATGATCTTTATCATATACTTGATCTGGTAGACCTTCCACCAATTTCTCATTTGCAATTTTGTTGATTGACTTGAAATTCAGATGACTCAATCTCTTGTGTCATAACCAGCTTGTTTCTAATACAGTTTTAGTAACTAAGCAGGTCTCGATCTGGTTTGTCCACTGGACAATATATAATTTGTCCTGCAATTTTCCGGTAAGGAGTATCTCATCTCCTTCCTTATTCTTCACAAAGTAGTTGTTAGTATCAAAGATGATCTGATTACCATTTGCACAGAATTGACTAACCGAAAACAGATTGTGGCTAAGGCCCTCAACATATGATACATTTGAGATGGTAGTCTTGCCAACCTTTACATTTCCATATCCTCTGGTGTATCCTTTTGAGTTACATCCAAAGGTGACCTGTGGTCCTGGTTGTTCAATGTAATCTGATAGTAAGTTCTTGTTGCATGTCATGTGCTTCGAACATCCACTATCAATTATCCAGATTGTTGCTCTTGCTATCTTGTTTCTTCTTGCAGTCTTTTGGTCCTGCAATTAGTTAAACTTAGCTACCCTTCAACGTTTGGGTGCTTAGTTATTAGCAAATATTCCCTTTGGAATCCAGAACATTTTCGTGTTAGGAACAGATAGATAACAAGTAATAATGTTTCCTTTATTGTCAACTCTAGATAGAGAATGTAATTCAAATGGATGGTATCTTAATAGGTAATATCCTGTTGACATTCTTTGTCCTGTTGACATTTTTGTTGGGTAATATCCTGTTGACATTCTTTTTATGTACATAATTTGTGTCTGTGTAATGAGCTGGTTGACCCTTTGTTTGGTAGTATTGTCTGTACCCTATTTCTTTTATCATCATCTTATGTGGATGACCTTTCTTGTTCTTCAGATCTATTACTTGATCTGGTGTTTGCTTTCTCTCAGGTATAAATCTTGTAGTTCCCGAAGGTTTTTCTAAGTGACCTGGATATCCTATTCCAGATGTGCCTTTTTGTTGCAGATTAACAAGCAATTTAGCACGTTCATCACTTTTGTAGATCATTTCTTTGCCTTTCCTTATTCTTTCTTCGGCAACATTGTTTCTTGTGATGAGATCTTTAACCTTTGCATTTAGTGAGTGAATCTCTCTATCTTTTCCCTTGATCTGTTCTTCTAGATCAGTTACTTTAGTAGCAATTTGGGTATTTGCTGAGCTCAATATCTGTTCAGATTTCTTCAGCCTATCGTTTTCTTCCACAACTTCTCTAAACAGCCTCTTGATGATCAAATAGCTCTTGAACATCTCATTAAATTCTTCCCATGATTATTCCGATTGATCTTCTATTTCCTATTCCAGATCATTATTATTTGAAGAGTTGGTATTGCAAGAATTTACCTCGACTTCATCCATACCATTGTCTAGTCCCACATAGCATTCATCCTAGCTTTTTTCTCTATTTGCATAGAATGCTTCATTATTCTCTGATGTGCTATCTGAGAAATGGCTTGAGTTGCTTGATTCTTCTTCAGCTAGCATGGCCTTTCGCTCATATTTGAGTTTTCGATCTCTTTTTGCTCTTAGCTCTTCTCTTTGGCTTTTGGACAGATCAGAACAATCTGTCTTGAAATGACCTGTTCTGCCACAACCAAAGCAGGTATAATCTGTTGAGTTAGATATTTTAGAAGACTTACCTGTCTGTTGTTTAGACTCATCCTTGCTATCAGATCGATCATTATCGCGTTTTTTGTAGAATTTGTTTTTATTATCTTTGTAGAAACGTCTAAATTTCTTCAATCTGACCTCCATCTTGTCCATACGTTTAGCAATCATTGCAAACTCTTTTAGCAGTTTGTCGTAATCCTTCTCTTCATCTGGTGCAGTAGATTCAGAAGGTTCATCTGTTTTGCTCTTCACTTTGAAGGCTACTTCTTTGTCCTTCTTTGAGCTGCTTTCTACCTTTTTGGACAGATGATCTGGTCCACGAATTCATTGAATGTCACATTCATGGCCTTCAAGGTGATCAAATAGAGCTTCTGTAGAGAGTTCATTGAAGTCAGCACGAAGTGGTTGCATTGCAGCGTATATCTCCCAGCTAGGTGGAAGTGCTCTGAGTATTTTCATGTTTTTCTCTCTTTGAGTATATTCGTTCTTTTTGAACGCTGATATCTCAAGTAAGATTCCAGTAAATCTTATTTTCATTTGTTCGATGTTCTCGCCTGGTTTCATTTTGAATTCATCGTATTTGTTGCAGGCAAGTGACAACTTGTTTTCAATCATGACTTCAGATCCTAGACACAAGTCTTTTAAGGCTTCCCACATCTCTTTGGCAGTATCCAAATCTTGGATTTTGGCCAGATGTACGCCTTTGACTGTGCTAGATATGATTCCCTTTGCAAAATCATCCAAACTGGCTTCGCGACGTTCCTCTGAAGTGTATTTTCTTGGATCTTTAGGAACTATCTGTGTAGTTACTCCATTTGAAGTAGTTACGGTTCTTTCTTCAGTGATCTGTAGTGGACCTTCTTCTATTACTTCCCACATCAGACAGTGATGGGCTTTGAGTGCTGTCTTGATTCTGAAACTCCATTCTCTATATCCTTGGATGGAGAATTCTTCACAAGCCCTCACAACAGAATATACCATTGCAGATAGTATGCACGTGAATGAAAGTAGGTTTTCTTAGATCTATTCAAGTTGACCACGTAGGTATTAACCCTGTGAAATAGAGACAATGGTCTTATGAACCACTGCTCTGATACCACTTGTTGGTCCCGAAAGAGCAAGGTTTGGTGTATGGGGGGGGGAATACACCAAATACAAACTTTTCAGTTTACTTGGCTAATTATCAGAGAGTTCAAGCTATTCTTAAAAAAGAAGTTGCTCGGCAGATGACTGACCAGATCGATCGACAGATCGATAGCAGATCAATCCAAACAGGTTTCTCTCTAGTGTAAATACTTAGACAATAATAAGAGTGATTTTATTACTTTCAAAGTATTGTGTGTGCGGAAATATTGTGGAATTAGTTGGTGCTCTTATATTGAAAACCTTAATTATAATCCAGATCGTTAAAGCAGGTTGATTGAGATGCAGTTTAAATGATAGCGCAAGGGTTAGAATAAATAGACAACAGGATATAAATATGCAGAAAGATAAATGACACAGTTGTTTAACGTGGTTCGGGACATCCCTATGTCCATGGTCTGATCAACTATATCAGATTATCCACTACTAGGATACTCTTCTTCTTTATACTCGTGGAGAACGAGCCACAAGTTTCAAACACAATCTGGTTGAAACTTATGCACGAATAAGGGTCGTGTCCCTTTACAACAGATTACCTCTACGTTACCACTAGAAAACTACTAGCTAGCAGGTTGATCTCCTTTCTCTTGATAAGACCGACTTGAATCGAGGTTGGGTTGGTGTGATTTAGAATCACAAATAGTTTGAAGCTTTAGTCTGACGTAGAGATTGATTGCTTGAGAATGTTTTTATCGATGTAGCACGTTCCAAATATATATAGGCTTTGAATTTGAAATTCTAGTCGTTTGTTGATTGGCGTGTGATTGATTGTTGATTGCCAATTAGTGATATTCATCATATCAGCTCTTTCCTTGTAGAAGCGTTGACTGAGTCCTCTAAGTATGGAAAGCAGATCGATAGAGATTACTTTCCTTCTTCGTGTCAATCAAGGATTCTCCTTCCAAACCTTAGTAGATGGACTTTAATATTGATGTGGCAAGTGGATATGATGTGTAGGATGATGTCATCTGGTGGTTTGATGACTCTATTGAACTGGTGCTTCGCTGTGATAATTGATCTGGTCGGTGATCTGGTCGGTGACTGTCATACCAGATCGATTTCTTCTCTTTGAAAAATGTCTTGGTCTTCAATTTAGACTATTATTGAAATGACATCTATAGGAATAATTCCTTTACATGCTAAGTCATCTCCTAATCTGTTCTCTATCAGAATTCACTTTATGCTTAGTGATCTGTTAACATGTAGAACAGTTTAACACCAATCAAAGATGTAAAAAACTAAGTGTGTTTTGAGAGATCATCATCAAAACCAAAATACTTCGGGTTTCCCAACAAGAGCTTCATATGGCGGCATATTAATTGTCGCTTCATAGCTATTTTTATATGCAAACTCTACCAATGGTAAGGTTTGTTCCCATTGTTCGCCTTGGTCTAATACTACTGTTCTGAGCATGTCTTCTAGTGTTTGGATCGTTCTTTCTATTTGACCATCAATTTTTGGATGAAAGCTCATCCAAAATCGAGAAGTAAATTTGGAATCTCTGTCGTACGTAATGGATACAGGCACTCCATGCAAGCGAACTATTTCTCGAACATATATTTGTGCCAGCTTGTTAGCTCTATAATTGACAGGAATTGGAATGAAATGAGCGCACTTGGTAAGTCGATCGATTATGACCCATATAACTGTATTGCCTCATTTCGACCTAGGTAGGCCTGTTACAAAATCCATGGCTATATGGTCCCATTTCCAATCAGGAATTTCCAAAGGTTGCAGCTTTCCATATTGTCGCTAATGTAATGCTTTGACCTGTTGACAAGCTAAACACGGTTCTACGAATGAAGCTATTTCTTGCTTCATTCCATCCCACACAAACTTTTATTTGAGATCTTGATACATTTTTGTATTTCCCGGATGAGAGGTATAAAGTGAATTATGAGCTTCATCCATAATTTCATTCTTTATTCTCTCATTATTAGGTACACATATCCTATCTCTGAACATGATCGCATTATCCTCTGCTTCATGATAATCTTGCACTTTCTCTATTCTGATTCTCACTCGTAGTTTCTCTAATTGTTCATCTTGTCGTTGAGCTTCTACAATTCTTGTTCTTAAATCAGGTACAACAACAAGAGTCGATATAATACTCTCTATTGTTTCAGGTGGTAACACCACTTCTATCCTCATATTATCGAATTCCTTGAGCAATTCTTCTTCTCGGATGGTATATAATTTCACAATCGTAATCCTTAACAAGTTCAAACCATCTCCTTTGACGCATGTTAAGGTCTCTCTGCTCAAAGAAATATTTTAAGCTTTTATGATCAGAGAAAATTTTACATTTCGATCCGTATAAATAATGCCTCCAAATTTTCAGAGCATGAATCATAGCAGCTAATTCTAAGTCATGTGTAGGATAAGTAAGTTCATGTGTTCTCAATTGTCTTGAAGCATAAGCAATCACCTATCCTTCTTGCATGAGGACACATCCTAATCCATTTCTTGATGCATCCGTATAAAGAGTAAACTCTTTATCTGATTCTGGCACCGTCAACACTGGGGCTGAAGTTAATTTACTCTTTAATTCTTGAAAACTATCTTCGCATTCTTTAGTCCGTTGGAATTTAACTCCTTTCCGAAGTAATTGAGTCATTGGTCTCGCAATCTTAGAAAATCCTTCAATGAACCTTCGATAGTATCCTGCCAGACCTAATAAACTTCGAATCTCGTTTGGTGTTGTAGGAGATTTCCATTCTTGGACAGCTTGTACTTTTGCAGGATCAACCTTTATTCCTTCTGCTGAAACTATGTGTCCAAGGAAATTTACTTCTCTCATCCAAAACTCACACTTGCTAAATTTAGCATATAACTTCTCAACTCTCAATGTTTCAAACACAATTCTTAAATGCTCTTCATGCTCCTATTCATTCTTTGAATATACAAGAATAGCATCAATAAATACGAGCACGAATTTCTCGAGATAATCATGGAAAACACGATTCATCAAATCCATGAATACTGCTGGAGCATTTGTTAGACCAAAAGGCATCACTACAAATTCCTAGTGACCGTATCGTGTTCGAAAAGCAGTCTTAGGTATATCCTCTTGTCGAATTTTCAACTGACGGTAACCTGATCTTAAATAAATCTTAGAGAAAACACTAGCTCCTTTCAATTGATCGAAGAGATCATCTATCCGAGGTAACGGATATTTATTTTTCAAGGTGAGCTTGTTTAATTCTCTATAGATATACACATTCTTAAGGTACCATCTTTCTTCTTAACAATAATAAGAGTGATCTGATTACTTTCGAAGTATTGTGTGTGCGGAAATAATGGTGGATCGAAACACAAACTTTTCAGTTTACTTGGTCAATTATCAGAGAGATCAAGCTATTCTTAATGAAGAAGTTGCTTGACAGATGACTGACCAGATCGATCAACAGATTGCTCTCTAGTGTAAATACTTAGACAATAATAAGAGTGATCTTATTACTTTCGAAGTATTGTGTGTGCGTAAATAATGGTGGACTTAGATGGTGCTCTTATATGGAAAACCTTAATTATTAACCAGATCGTTAATCCAGGTTGATTGGGATGCAGTTTAAATGATAGTGCAGGGATAGAATAAATAAACAACAAAATATAAATATGCAAAGAGATAAATGACACAGTTGTTTAACGTGTTTTGGGAAATCCCTACGTCCACGATCTGATCAAAACTAGATCAGATTATCCACTACTAGGATACTCTTCTTCTTTATACTCGTGGAGAACGAGTCACAAGTTTTTCAGACACAATCTGGTTGAAAACTTATGCACGAATAAGGGTCGTGTCTCTTTACGACAGATTACCTCTACGTTACCACTAGAAAACTACTAGCTAGCAGGGTGATCTCCTTTCTCTCGATAAGACAGACTTGAACCGAGGTTGGGTTGGTGTGATTAAAAATCACAAATAGTTTGAAGCTTTTGTCTGATGTAGTGATAGATTACTTGAGGCGGTTTTTTTTTTTTATCGATGTAGCATCTACTATCTTCAGACTTTGAACTCCAAATATATATAGGCTTTGAATTTGAAATTCTAGCCGTTTGTTGATTGGCGTGAGATTGATCATAGATTTGCCAATCAATGATGTTCATCATAGCTGCTCTTGCCTTGTAGAAACGTTGACTGAATCCTCTAAGTGTGGAAAGCAGATCGGTAATGAATACTTTCCTTCTTCGTGTCAATCAAGGATTCTCTTTCCAAACCTTAGTGGATGGACTTCATGTTACAGCCCAATTTCTTAACCCTTTCTTAGTCAAGAGATTAGGCCATGACTCACTTAACTTAGAAATAACTCTAACAATTGATGTTTGGTTGCAAAGAAACTCATTTAAATTCTCGCGAAAAACAGGGCAGGGCCGACACGTTGACTTCGAAAGCCAATAACTTTGTCGTTTGAACTCCGAATTAAGATCCGGAAGAACCATTGGAAAGGTATCGAAAAGATCTTTAAAATGGCACCAAATTCAGAAAATTCGGACTTCTAAAACTCACGCAAAAGAGGGTTCAACTGACTGCCCTGTTTCTAGCAAAATCAAAGTTTACACAATTTTTTGAACTTGGAGTTTCAATACACCAAAAGACCATCTCAAGCAACCAAGAAATAGGGAGAACACATAATAATTCATCAAGAAAGATGCTACCATAGATATCAACGGCTAAACCAATACAAAGGTGCCAAACGTTCAAATGACATCAAACATAGGATCGCAACGGAATCATGAGTTTAGCTACATGTATGACGACATATAACTCAATATACAAACAACCAACATGAACAACAAGACAATCTATGGTTCACTGAATAGTTCACATAACAAAGCAACTACAGTGTTCGAATCCATCGCCATCTCCAGCTCAACCTGCACGTTAAGAAAACATGCAGGGCGTGAGTACATAAAGCACTCAGTGGACACATGCCAAAACATTTAAAACTTGCTCATAGAGCCATATCATTGACTTGCCAAAATCTTTCTTTTCTG
>JAPKLX010000317.1:0-42567 GCA_026898415.1 Leonotis leonurus | reverse complement strand
TATATACCTTAGAAAATTGAGCATAATTTGTAGGTTCTACTACAACTGTCGGATTCTCAATCCGAATTTTAACCGAAAACTTATTTAATTATTACCGAAATTGCAATAATAAATTTTTATTCTTTATTTTATCTGTTTTCTAGCTTAATGAAATTTCTAAATCCATTTTTCTATGTTATCTAATAGATAAAAAATTTCTCTTCTGAGGCGTATGCTTCGTCTGAGTTTATTCTATCTCAACCCCTTTCTTTTATCTCTAATATGGAATTAATAAATTCCATTTTCTTTCTTAACGAAATAATCGTAATTCTTTCTTCTAAATCATATAATAGAGTCCTCGAACTCTTTTTTTAATCTCATAATTATATTCTCTTAAGGATGCATAGCCTTAATTAAGGTTTAATTACTTTTTTGTTATGGCTACAGTATTTCGGGGTATTACACTTCAATATTGACGTGGCAAGTGGATATGATGTGAGGGAAGATGTCATCTGGTGGTTTGATGACTCTATCGATCTAGTGCTCCGCTATGATCATCGATCTGGTCGGTGATTTGGTCGATGACTGTCATAACAGATCGATTTCTTCTCTTTGAAAAAAATGTCTTGGTCTTCAACCTAGACTTTTATTGAAATGACTCTTATAAGAATAAATTCTTTATATGCTAAATCATTTCCTAATCTGTTCTCTATCAGAATTCACTTTATGCGTAGTGATCTGTTAAAATGTAGAACAGTTTGACACTAACTAAAGCTGTAAAGACTAAGTGTGTTTCGAGAGATCATCATCAAAACCAAAATACTTTGGGGTTCCCAACACTCCCCAAGGAGAAACACTGGGTTGAATGGACCCTAAGTCCAAAAACTCTTGTAATTGGACTTTCAATTCCTGTAATTCTTTTGGGGCCATTCTATAAGGTGCTTTTGAAATAGGTGCCGCTCCAGGTTCTAGATCAATTGTAAATTCCAATTGTCTATCCTGAGGTAATCCGGGTAATTTTTCTGGGAATATATCTTGATATTCTCTAACTACCGGTACCTCTTCTATCTTCCTCTCTTTCTTATTATCTTCATTTAAATATACCAAATACACACGAGTATCCTTATTTCCCATCAACTTGTATGCTCGTAGGGCTGAAATTATTGGTATATCTCTTTTCTTCATTTCCATTCCATAGAAATAGGTAGGTTCTTTTCCTGGAGGTTGAAACGAAATCTCTCGTTGCTCGCACCTAATTATAGCATGGTTCTCTATCAACCAATCCATTCCCAAGATAATATCTACATCCCACATATGTAGCAATTTCAAGAATTTTGCTTCTAGTTCAAGAAGTCCTAACTTAAATTCTAAGTTAGGGCATATGTGAGAAATTATGGAGAATTTACCCAAAGGAGTAACTACTTTTAAACTTTGATCACTTCTTTCTATCTTAAGTTTAAAAGTATCGACACATGCTGTTGAAATGAAAGAGTGCGAAGCACCAGTATCGAAAAGAATTTTTAGAGGTACATTATTTAAAGTACCCATACCTGTAAGATTCTCAGCACTTTTTCCCGATTGACCTTGGGTTAAAGCAATTGCTCTTTGATACTTTGGTTGCTGCTGCAATAAGTGAGGTGTCTGTTGTAATTGAGCTTGCGATTGAACACCTCCACTTATAGCCTTCATCTGTAGCACTTGCTTTGAAGAACCTTTCTTTCTTCCACTCCTAGACGCATTCTTCTTGTTTGGGCAATTGTTGGAATAGTGACCCACCTGGCCACAAGTGTAACAACTATTGCTACCCCATTTACAAACTCCTGCGTGTGTTCTATTACATCTGGGACATATAGGTATCCCGGTGGCACTTGGAGTAACTTGAGTCAAATTCTGAGATGATGGTCGCAATTGATTTAGTGTAGTCTGACCCAACTTTTGCCATGGTTTCTTGTTTGGAAAATCTTTCATTTCCCACTTCCTTTTTCCTTTAAATTTTTGGTTTAGAAAAACCGCCTTTGGTGGAATTGCGTCTGTGATGGTGTTGGAGTGGATTCCATTACCATCTTTTCGGGTTGCATTTCCAATGCCATGTCTAAAGCTCGATTTAACATCTCAGCATACGATAAAGAGGTTTGGCTTGCTAAAATAACTCTTATTTCTTGACGTAACCCTGATCGAAATAATTCTGCCATCTTCTCATCCGTTTCGATTTTCTAAGGAGCATATCAAGCTAGGCTGCAGAATTCTCGGTCATACTCAGCCACTGACTTCTTTCCTTGCTTCAAATTAGTGAACTCTATTTCTTTCTGCTTCCGATAACTTCGTGTAATATACTTAGCAAACAATTCCTCCTTGAATTGTTCCCAAGTAAAGCCTTCCAACTGTTCTTGTGTAAGAGTTTTCTGACGCGCTTCCCACCAGAAATCGACATGACCCTTTAACTGAAAAGAGATGCATAAAAGACATTCCCGATCTGAAAATTCCAGAAACTTAAAGATTCTTTCTATAGTACGAACCCATTCTTCTGCCTCTGCAGGACTACCAGTTCCGCTAAAAGTGAGAGGGTTTAGACGGAGAAAAAGTTCAGCAATCTTTCGGTTAGGTTGAGGAAGTACAGGTGCAGAAGAATGTTGAGGAGTGTTTTCATTTTCTTGTTCTACAGCTTCAGGTGTAGGGATACGATGTCGAGGTGGCATACTGCAATTAAAATTTAATGAGAACAACATATGCAGTATGTATACAATGAATTTGAAAGCAACTCAGGGTTTTTCTCAATAACAAACCAAACTCATATAAAAAAATATTTTCTCATGTTTGAACAATAGGTTCAAGTAAGGAAATAACAAAAGGTTAATATCACAAGTTCCAAGTTTGCATGTCAAGGATGAAACTTCTTTTAAGGAAGATAAAATCTTATTTATCAAACAAAGTTTTGGTACATAGTAGGGCTCCCACTTATCTATTTCACACTATCCCATACTACATTCTATGTTACTACTTTCTTAACTATTTACATATGTACATCACTAAACATTCCCTTGTTCCTTTCTCGTAATAGAGAACTCCTCTCTATCCCTTAATCTAGCCTTCGTGACAAATCAACATTACTTCCCTCTTGCTTTTGGTCGATGTTGATCCTACTGTTTCCGACACCAATTGTTACTTCATTAGATTTTAGCTCATCTTCTTCATTCTCAAATTCTGACTCTTCTTCCATGCTGTCTGACTCTGGTGGTGGTGGTCCATAAGAGCGGCTAGTAAATGAGAGTGATGGTTCTAATTCGGAGGGATCTATAATGAAAGACATTTGGCTAATTTGGAGGGGCTGTTGCTTCGTAGTGCCAATACTTGGCAAAAATTCAGGTTCATATTTAAAAGATCTCTTAACTTTCAATGATCTAGAAGGTCCTGCTTCTGACTGTGAAGATTCAAATGGATGTGGACTCTGGGGTGAAGATGAGATCTCAGATAGAAAATCATCTGGAATGGCTTGAAGTGGAATAGATTGAAGCGGAATGGCTTGAAGTGGAATGGCTTGATGTTGTGGTGAAGCAAAGGGTTTATCATACCAATCCAAATCAATAGGAAACATCTCGGAATCTAGATCAGAAAAGTCATAAGCATTCTGAGAAAGGTCATCATCAAGAAGAATCGGTTGAGATTCTGAAATGATCAATTCATGATCCGAAGGAACAATAGGATCATTAGGCTCAACAGAAGTGGGTTCTTCAACATTTGTTTCTAGAACAATGGTTTCTCCAGCCTCTGGATGAGAATTTTCATTCAGGATACGAACATCCGATGAAATAATGAAATGAACGGCTCGAATAAACTCCTCCAAAGAAGGATAAGAACCAAGGGGTGGACTCTGAGTACCTTGATATTGTCCGATGATAACATCGATAAATCCATTGAAATCAACTAGTTCAACAAGACCCTGGTTATCAGCAATAAAATCAAGTGCATGAGAAACAGCCCATCCTTGCCAATCAACGGGTAAAACATTCACTAATTGAATTATACCATCAAACTCAGTCACCCCGAACTCTTAGACCCGCCACCATATGCTCCAAAATTGCTCCAGAAACTCGATCAAATTTTGTTGTTCTCCTCTTCTAAGCTCGTAGAAACTATTTGTTCTTCCCATTATTGTAGGTCTAGGCCTTGTACTCTTTCGTGGAGTAGTAACGGTTCTCACCATCCTATAAAATACAACTTATGTGTTTACACAATAAATTCTTATCTATCGTACTTATCTTCTCTTTCTGTACTTTTCAAGTTTCATCTAAACTTTTCGCATAAACAAAATAACTGAACACTTATTTTACACACATTCCCAAATCAGGTTCTATACATAAACACAATACTTGCATGCAAAAATTAAAATTCTCAATTATCTGAAAATATATATATATTCTAACTTCTTACCTGGTGGAGCTGTAGGACATGGATTTAGAACACTAAGCTTTTACTGACTCATAGACTCAAGAAAGAGAAGCGCTCTGATACCAAACTGTCACAGCCCAATTTCTTAACCATATCTTAGTTAAGTAATTACAACATGACTCGGTTAATAAAAAAACTCTTGAAAATGAAATTGAATCTCAGGGATAAATTGAATCGAAATTTTCGCGGGAATCCTCAGGGCAGATTTGACACCCTAACTTTAAAGGATCATAACTTGCTCATCTGGACTCCGAATTGACATCCGAAGGAACCGTTAGAAATGTATCGAGATTATCTTTAAATTGATACCAATTCTGACAGAATTTGGATAGATGAAACGAATGAAAAAGGATTTTCAACATGCTGCCCTGTTTTTAGCGAAAATAAATTCAGATAAGTGATGAACTCAGGTTTCAATTTACCAAAGACAAAACTCAGACAATAAGGATAAATGGTTGAAAATGATGATTCACAAAAGAAAATACCAACAAGGATTTTATAAACTAGCAAAACATAATTGAACCAACCATTCAGGTTACAACAAAAAGGAAACAGAGTTCAGCATAAGGAAGAGTGGATGAGCTATATGTATGACGACATATAACTCAGGGCTTACAAACTATGTTTTCAACAAGGTTTTAACAAGATGACCATAAATCCCACTCAATATTTACATATCAAAAATTAAGCTACAATGTTCATCTCCATTGCCATCTCCCAGCTCAACCTGCACGTTTAGAAATACATGCAGGGCATGAGTACATAAAGCACTCAGTGGACACATGCCAAAAATATTTAAAACTTGCTCTTAGAGCTATATTGTTGACTTGCCAACTTTAGCATGCATAGGACTTTTAAGAAATAACATGCATACGCTTCTTTAAACATATCTTTCATACTCAAATAAAATAAAAACTGAATATGCATGTCATGTTTCTGCAGACAATTATCTCATATCTGTAATACCATATCTACACGCACGTGTTGAGAGGTAGGCCTCCCTCTCAAACACTCTGACCGGCCAACCCGCTCGCTGACTCACGGTCCAATGTGTACACAAACCTTTACCGGCAGCTCCTTCGACATACTGCCGATATCGTAATTCTCTTGTAGATAGGTAAAATGCAACATGCTCAAAACAGGCAAGTCAAACCTTTTTAAACATATCAACATAATTAATTCCTTAGTTCGAAAGCCCACCTGAATGATTTAATCTATATAATCCAGGGCTTCGTCTCCCTCTTTCTTTACTTATTTTCCCTTCTCAGTTGTACCTTAAATTAATAAAATACAATTAAGACTAAGAAAACAATACTCATTTCTATGAAATCATCAATTCGTGATTTCCTTCTTCTTCTTACAATTTATTTGATTATCAACTAATAGAACCATAAGTTCTTCGGTTATTGCATCCTTCTATTTTTCTTTTGTGCTGTATTAATCACTTATCATATCTATGTTACTACGTCACTTCTTTATGTTCCAACATATCATCATTCCAACGTATTTTACTACATGCTCTTCAATTTCTCTTCCTAATATTTAAGGAAGATTAAGCATATTATATCTTAAACACTACATATCATATGAATACACAAACTAACTCTTCTCAACTTTTACATATGAGCTTGGAAAAATCTAAATAATTTATATATCAAGTTAATTGAGACAAATAAAATAAAATATCCATAGCTCTTTTATCTCTATTTTTCGAAAATTACATCAACATTCCTATTTTGATTTTCATCAAATTTCTTTCTAATCTTATGTTTAAACATGCTTAATTACATGAATATAAACTTAATTTAAGCATAGCATCACAATATTTAACATTAATTTAACTCAAACCCTAAGGTCATATCTCCATCTAATTCATCTTATTTCTACATACTTTCCACTTTATGCATGATTTAATCATAAAACCACAAGAAACTTCACTAATACTTTCAAATCTCCAATCTTCCTTCATCATGTTTCAAAATCATAATTTATCAAAATTAAAACACATAAGCATGATAGAAGAGTATCATTTACCTTCAATGAACTAAACTTTATAACTTGGTATAGCTTGAAAGCACACTAATGATCTTAGGACAAGAAAAAATTTTAAGGTAGAAGGGGGTGATTTTCGAAATTTGGGGAGGAGGAGAAGAGAAATTTTTTTTGTTTATCATGAATAGTGCAAGCTAGATTTTTATATAAATAACAATTAATTTTATTGAGAATTAATTAATTAAGGTGATTATTCATCACTTTTCTACCATCTTCTAGAAAATTAGAGAATTTTATTTTTCTCTTTTTTTATTTTATTTTATTTTACTATGGTTATCTCCATAATAAGCTAGCAGTTTCTAGATTATGCTTAAGTCACACTTAGATCACTTATCTTCACTAATCACAACGAAGTACCTTTAATTTTAAATTTTCCTATTTTTATTACTTAAGGATTCAAAGCCTTATTAAATTTTTAATTAGCAATTAAGTACTAATTAAAATTTAAGGGTAATACAGCGGGTTTGACTGCTCAATCCAAGATTTCCATCTTAGTAAGTATTTCTTTTAATTCTCATTCTTGATTGATTGAATGGATTGAGTAGTTGCTCTCTGTTAAGGTTTAGAATTTCCTTAA
Organism: Leonotis leonurus; assembly: GCA_026898415.1. Taxonomy (NCBI): domain Eukaryota; kingdom Viridiplantae; phylum Streptophyta; class Magnoliopsida; order Lamiales; family Lamiaceae; genus Leonotis; species Leonotis leonurus. Next base: position 35,513 of record JAPKLX010000317.1, on the reverse strand, counting down.
TTGATTATTGATTCATTTTATTGATTAAATTTATTCTTATTCGAATTGAATGCTTGATCACTATTTAATTCCCACAAATTCTAAACGAGATTGAGAAATTATTCTAGAACACGACCTAGAGTTTAACAAACAACCATTCTGAATCGGTAACTTATTGTAATTCGTTTGTGAATATAGTTATTTTATATTGTGTAATTCGAATACCAGAGTAAGAATTGCCGCTTAATTATGAATACGAAAGTTAAATGATTAAGCAATTCTAGAGATTCATTTATTAAGTACGAATATTTGTTCATTAATTGATAAATTCTTATATGGGTAATCTAATACATGATTCATGAATGCCGTCAAATTATGAATACGTCAGTCAATAATTAGACAACTCTTAAGAACCTCTTAATGAATGAAGAAATGCATGATTGATAGGAGCATGATTTAACCAATTATAAATTTTCTGAACTCTAGGCCCTTAAATCTCGAATCCTACCTTTTATTTATTATAGTTAATTTATTTTATTTGTTTATTCATCTGCTATTCTCCTGATTAGAGTGTTTAGATTTTAATTTCTGTTTAGTAGCACTTAGAATTAGAATCGCACTGTTAAACTTTCCTTAAGATTCAACATGGGTCAAATTAGCCTATCTACAATAAATCTCGTGAGACATAAGAGTGTACATTTTAAGTTGAACAGAAGCCTTGACCTAGCCCTAGAAACATCTATATATAAAGAGGAGGGAAGAAGGAAATAGGCATCAATTTTAGTGTTTTCTCTATAAAAAAACACACTTCACCCTTGAAGGTGTCAACAACCTATCTCAGTATTTTTTATACTGTATTTTCAAAAATATTGCAGTATTTCATACTGCTATTTTTCGATTCATCCTCTCTCGATAAACCACAACGGATTATTTCCTACATGATATTCAGCCTGTAGGTGAGGGAAATAGGTAGGAGATTCATCGATCAAATCTGTTTGAATGCCCGGAGTGAATTGTTGTTCGTTGCTGACGATTCAAATCATCTCTCCTTAAGTGGTAGATTAGCGAAGGAGAAGGTATTAAATTTATTCCGTAAATTTAACTTCTCATATATATGATATATGCATATTAGATTTTCATGATTTATTTAAATTATTAGACTCGTGGATCCTGCGAATCGCGAGCCCCTTATACGAGTTCCTTCACCTAGGGCAGGGTGGGAAAGTAAATCTTCTTCTTGAGGCATTTCTTGTGGGAACTAGATGCGAGGAGGATATGGAGCGTTTGGCCCTGATTTGGAGAGGAGATCTACGCGATTAGGCAAAATTAACAACTATGTTGCCATATACACGAACATGATGTAGGTGTATTAACAAAGAGGGACCTAATCTACAGTCACCTCGGTACAACCGCTGACACTATAGGCACGATGTCTCGTACCCCAGTAAAAGTTCACATAAAAATTTTTCATAATGTTATAAATTTATAGCGCCGCATGTAGGTGACCTAAAAATTAATGCTTATCCAAAATGAGGTTTAACATCCAAAAATGAGATGTGCAAGAGTATACCTCTCCTAGTATGGAAAAGAATCAACAGACCCCATCTAGTAGTAAGGAGGTGACGTGTGACATAAGATATGGTGGGTATTTTATATGGAAGGGATAATTGGACCTGTGGCACATACTCATCTACCCTTGTGGCACATTTGTACGGGCTTGGATCAAGCCTGAGGCATCTTGTTGGGAACCCTATAATATTTAGTTTTGATGATGTTCTCTCAAACACACTTAGATTTAATTCTATTTGCTAGGTCTCAATTTGTTCTACCTGTTCTAGATCACTGTCATATAAAGTGAAACTGATAGAGAACATGACTTTAAACCAGGTTAGTGGATGACTTAAAATGTAAAGGATTAAATCCTCTAGAAGTCATCCTGTTAGCACTCATTCTGTTCGAAGAACCAGATCACCAGGAGCATGCAAAGCAAGCAGATCTAATGGATGGCCACTCGATATGGTTGTTGAGAAATCTTTCACAAAGATTACAAACATGCTTTGGAGCATTTATGGAACAAGTGTTAACCAGATGGTTCCTATAAAGTGAGCCAGCCTGGACCAGATCAATCCAGTCATCTGGCATTCAATTGTATGTCCAGATATACTTAAGTGAATCCAAATCACCTTGCCACATCAGCAGATCTCACGAAGATGGAAGTTTACCTATTGGAGATCAAGTTTGGAAGGAGAATCAATCACTGTGAGATTAAGGAAAAAAAGTGTTCGGAACCCCAAAATAAATTAGTTTTGATGATGTTCTCTCGAAAACACACTTAGATTTAATCATATCCTGTTTGACCTCAATCTGTTCTACGTGTAACAGACCACTATAACATAAATTGTTTTAGTTAAGAGAACTGTCCCTAGTTCTGTCTTGTAAAGACTCAACTTGTAAAGGATTTCATCCTATAAGAGTCATTCTGTCTTCTCTTAGTCAATAGGTCCAGAACGCTAAAACAGACAGAAGCAAGCAGAAAGATTCATCAAAATTATCATCAGTTCTTACCAGAATGCTCAAAAGAATCAACCATGTTCTAAAGCATAGTTTTTGTTCGACCAGATCGTCTTCAACCAGATCGTGTTGGACCAGATCATATTCGACCAGATCGTCTTCAACCAGATCGTGTTGGACCAGATCATATTCGACCAGATCGTCTTCAACCAGATCGTATTGGACCAAATCATATTCAACCAGATCGTCTTCAACCAGATCGTGTTGGACCAGATCGTATTGGACCAGATCGTATTGGACCAGACTGTGTTGTACCAGATCATAGTCAACCAGATCATCTTCGACCAGATCATGTTCGAACAGATTGTCTTCGAACAGATCGTATTCAACTAGATCGTGTTCAACCAGATCGCCTTCGAACAGAACGTCTTCGAACAGATCATCTTCGACCAGATCGTGTTTGACTTTATGTTGGTGAAATCCCAAAACCTATGCTACGTCATTCATACCATCGAAAGGAAGAGAATCAATCAAGACAAATAAAAGGAAAGTAGTAACTGTCAAACGATCTGCTTACCATACTTAGAAGATTCTGTCAAAACCTTCCAAAAGGTAAGAGATCTAAGATAACTTAGGGATTTAATATCCTTGAATGGTAAATCATATTTACTTCAAACTAATCAAGCTCAACGGTTAGAATTTCAAATTCTACACATATAAAAGCTTGGAACAAAGACTGGAAGCAGTACAAATGAAAAATCTACGATCAACAAGCTACTCAGAAATCAACTCATCTTACGAAGCATTTATTCGAGGAGATTTCAAACCACCAGATCATGTTCTAAGCTGTTCGTGATCAAAATCAACTCGATTCAAGTCTGTCTTATCGAGAAAGAAGGAAGGAGATCTTCGCTAGCTAGTAGTTTTCTAGTGGATTAACGAGAAGAGATCCAGTTACAGTAGTATTCTTTAAGTTGTAAAGGGACACGACCCTTATTCGTGCATAAGGAGTATCCTAGTAGTGGATATCTAATCTAGTTTGGATTAGACCGTGGACGTAGGGGGTTTCCCGAACTACGTAAAAACAACTGTGTTATTTACCTTCTGCATCTTTTATTTCAGTTGTTTTATTCACTAACATTCACTCTCATTCAAAACTGCAATTCTTAATTAATCTTCTAAATACTTGGTTAAGTTTTTGTAAAGGTTTTCTAAATAAAGAGCACCGACTAAGTCCACCATTATTCAGCACACAACGCTTTGCTACAGAATAAGATCGCTCTTGTTCTCTGCCTACTGTTACTCACTCGAGAGATTCTGCTTGGACAGAACGAGGTCGATCTGGTTATCAATCTGTTCTGTCGCAAATAGCAATCTGTTCTTCAGAAAGCTTAAATCTCTCTAAATTTAGTCAAGTAAACTGGAAATTTTGTATTTGGTGTATTCCCCCCCCCCCACCCATACACCAAACCTTGCTCTTTCGAGACCAACATAAACATCTGTCAACGATCTTTTTTCCATATTTCAAGGATTTGGTCAACCTTTCACACAAGGCAAGAAGAGATAAATCAAGGATTCGCATCACTTGATTGACAATTGTTGGGAACTCCACAAAATTTTGTTTTGATGATGTTCTTTCGAAAACACACGACTCTATTTCTGTCTTGTTAGATCTCAATCTGTTCTACATGTACCAGAAGACTACAAGATAAAGTGTATCTGATAGAAAACAGATCTTAGTCCAGGTTAGAAAAATGACTTAACATGTAAAGGACTTCATCAGAATGGTCACTCGATCAGCTATTACCAGAACACTCAGAAGAGTCTATCATGCTTTGGAGCATACCTTCTGAAGGACCAGATTGACCACCGACCAGAACGATATCAATCTGGTGTGACCAGATTGATGCTCAGAGCTGATCCAGATGATATCAGATCAACTTTCAGTTAAATGGGAAAAACATGTTCTTCCATTTTAACTGATGAAGAGTCCCACAGATCGTGTTCTAAGTCGTTCGTGATCAACTTTCAATTCACGAGATCGTGTTCTAAGTCGTTCGTGATCAAAATCACACTAACTCAATTTATGTCTGTCTTATCGAGAAGAAGGAAGGAGATCTTCGTTAGCTAGTATTTTTCTAGTGGATTGACGTGAAGAGATCCAGTTACAGTAGTTTTCTGTAAGTTGTAAAGGGACACGACCCTTATTCGTGCATAAGTTTCAAAACAAATTTTGTTTGAAACTTTTGGCTTGTTTGATTTGTGGATTGCCAATCAATCATATCTCTTCTTTCCTTGTAGAGTCGTTGATTGAATCTTTTATGAAGGGCAAGCAGATCATCTGTGATTATTTTCCTTCTGGGTGTCGATCGGTGATTTTCTTTCCAATTCTTGATGGATTGACATCTTTGACTCATTTGGTTCAGCTCCTTCTGTTTTGTTTTGAACCTTCTGGTTATGTCCTTTCTGGTTTAATGCCTTTCTGGTTTAATGCCTTTCCAAGAAACTGACATGTTCCAAAAGTAGACTTTCTGTCCAGTTTGCATCCTGCATAATCTGAGTCAGAATAGCCTGTAAGTTCAAAATTATCATCTTGTGGATACCAGAGACCAATGTGGGCTGTTCCTTTAAGATATCTAAGTATCTTTTTGGCAGCTTCCATATGGGAATCTTTGGGATTGGCTTGATATCTTGCACACACTCCAACTGCAAAAGTGATATCTGGTCGACTTGCAGTGAGATATAATAGTGATCCAATGATCCCTCTATATTGTGTGATGTTAGCTGGTTTTCCTTCTGGGTCTGGATCTATCTTCCCGTTGGATTGCATTGGGATTTTAACCTCTCTGCTGTCTTTCATCCCAAATTTGACTAGTAGATCATTGATATATTTTGCTTGATTAACAAAGATACCGTCTGGTAATTGCTTTACCTGCAATCCTAGAAAGAAATTCATCTCCCCCATCATGGACATTTGATATTTGTTTTTCATTAGTTCAGCAAATTTGTCACACAGATAGGGAGATTGAGATCCAAAGTTTATGTCATCGACATATATCTGTACTAACAGAATGTGTTCTTTCACTTTGATGACAAAGAGTGTCTTGTCAACTGAGCCTCTTCTGAAGCCTGATTCCAGTAGGAACGTAGACAATGTTTCATACCATAGACAGCTAGTCTATATACTTTCTGGTCAGGATTCTCTTCTTCAAACCCAGGTGGCTGCTCAACATATACTTCTTCTTCGAGTATACCATTTAGAAATACACTTTTAACATCCATCTGGTATACTTTAAATCTTTTGTGTGCAGCATATGCTAGAAATAGTCTGATTGCTTCCAATCTGGCCACAGGTGCAAAGGTTTCATCAAAGTCGATACCTTCCTGTTGATTGTATCCCTTTGCAACAAGTCTAGCCTTGTTTCTGACTACTTCTCCGTTTTCGTCTAGTTTGTTCTTGAATACCCATTTGACACCTATCACTCCCTGATGTTTTGGTCTGTCTACCATATACCAGACTTGGTTTCTTTTGAACTCATTGAGTTCTTTTGGCATAGCAATAACCCAGTCTGCATCTTTGAGTGCTTCATAAGTATCAGAGGGTTCAACACGTGATAGGTAGCAACTGAGGAGTGCACTTTCTCCATGCATCCTTCTGGTTCTTACTCTATCACCTGGGTTCCCAACAATCTGTTCAGGAGGGTGATTGTCTTGTATCCATCTTCTCCTGCAAGTTATTTCTTCTTCTGATATCTCAGGTTCTGGTTCATTTGTTGGGTCCTCAAATTCTGGATGAGATGTTTGAAAAGGATTATCAACATCTGGTTCTTCAATTTCTTGACTATTGTTCCAACCATTTGAATCTCTTGATTCTTCTGGTTGATCATGATTTTGTTCATTGTTATCTCCTTCTTCTGGTTGATTACCTTCTGGTTGAGTTATTGGTCTATCAAGGTCCAGAATGATGTGTTCTGTTCCCCCTTGCTGTGAGCTAATTGCTTCAGCATTAGATGGAACATCAATATCATTATCATCTGTTGTATTCCAGATTAGAATATCTTCTAACAGAATTCCTTCTGGTCTCTTTCCTTTGTCCTGGCCTTGTGTATAATCATCACTCAATTCTCTGTCGATAACAAATGATTCATCAAAGACAATATGAGGCGTTACCTCCACAATATGAGTCTTCTTGTTGTAAACCCTATAAGCTTTACTAACATCAGAATAACCTAAGAATATTCCAGGGTCAGCTTTGCTATCAAAGGTTTTCAACTGTGATTTCCCATTATTATGGATGTAGCACAAACAACCAAAGGTACGGAAGTAATGTATCCTGGGCTTTCTGTTATTCCACACTTCGTATGGCGTCTTTCCATGTCTGATGGTAACAACCGCTCTATTCTGTGTGTAGCAAGCTGTAGAGATTGCTTCTGCCTAAAATTTCTTAGGTAATCTGGTTGCATTTAGCATTGTGCGAGCTGCTTCTTTTAACGATCTGTTTCTTCTTTCAATTACACCATTCTGTTGAGGTGTTCTGGCTGCAGATGTCTGATGTGTAATTCCCATCTGGTTGCAGTAATCCTCAATCTTCTGGTTTAGGAATTCTGTACCACGATCTGTTCTAATTGTAGTAACAGAAGCTTCCTTTTTCTTGGTGATTTTGTTGAGAAAGTTTGGCAGCTTTTCCAATGTTTCTTTTTTCTTATATAAGAAGATTACCCATGTGAATCTTGAATAATCATCAATGATTACCAGAGTGTATTTTCTACCATTTATACTTAATGGCTTAACTGGACCAAATAAGTCTAAATGTAGTAACTCTAAGATTCTGGTAGAGGACTGAGCAGATTTGCTGGAAAATGATGATCTGGTTTGTTTTCCAGCTTGACATGCTTCACAGATGTGATTCTTGTCATATATTTGATCTGGTAGTCCTTCAACTAGTTTCTCTCGTGCAATCTTATTGATTGACTTGAAATTGAGATGGCTCAATCTTTTATGCCACAGCCAACTAGTTTCTGAAACTGTCTTAGTGACTAGACATGTCTCAATCTGGTTGTCCCATTGCACAATGTATAATCTATCCTGCAATTACCCGGTAAGGAGTATCTCATCTCCTTCCTTGTTCTTAACCAAAAAATTGTCAGCATAAAAAACAATCTGATTACCATTGGTACAGAACTGACTTACAGAGAATAGATTGTGGCTAAGTCCTTCAACGTATGATACGTTTGTGATGGTGGTCTTGCCTACTTTTATGTTTCCATATCCTCTGGTATATCCTTTTGAATTACATCCAAAAGTGACATGAGGTCCTGGTTTCTTTATGTAGTCTGATAGTAGGTTCTTGTCACACGTCATGTGTTTTGAATAGCCACTATCTATTATCCAGATTGCTCCTTTTGCTATTTTGTACCTTCTTGCAGTCTTCTGATCCTGCAATTAAATACACTTAGCTACCCTTCAATCTTTGGGTGCTTGGTTATTAGCAAATGTTCCCTTTCGAATCCAGAACATTTTTGGGTTGGGGACAGCAATATAACAAGTAATAATATTTCCATCATTATCAACTTTTGATACATAATGAAATATAGATGGATGATATCTTTCTATTCCATCTTTCTTCAATCTTTTATTAGTTGGAGCTGTCCTGTTGACATTCTTGTTGAGTAATGTCCTGTTGACATTCTTTTTGTGAACTCTTTCTGTTTCTGTGTAACCTGCTGGTTGTTCTTTTGTTTGATGATACTGTCTGTTCCCAGTCTGTTTCATCATCATCTTCTGTGGTTGATCTTTCTTGTTCTTAAGATTTATCACCTGATCTGGAATCTGTTTCCTTTCTGGTACAAATTTCATAGTGCTAGAGGATTTCTCTGAGTGACCTGGATATCCTAATCCAGATGTACCCTGTTGTTGAAGGTTGATTAACAGCTTGGCACGTTCATCACTCTTGTATACCATTTCCTTCCCTTTCTTTATCTTCTCTTCAGCAACATTGTTTCTTGTAATGAGATCTTTGACTTTAGAGTTTAACGAATGAATCTCATTTTCTTTTCCTTTAATCTGTTCTTCCAGATCAGCAATTTGAACAACGAATTGTGTATTAGCAGTACTTAGTATCTGTTCTGTTTTCTTCATCCTTTCATTCTCTTCAACTACTTCTTTGAATAATCTCTTGATGCTCGAGTAGCTTTTGAACATCTCATTGACTTCATCCCAAGAGTATTCATCTTGATCCTCTATTTCCTGTTCCAGATCAATATTATTTGAAGAGTTAGAGTTGCAGGATTGTACCTCAACATCATCTAGACCGTTGTCTAGTCCTGCAAAGCATTACTCCCAGTCTTCTTCTTCTTTGGCAAAGAATGCTTCATCATCTTCTGTTGAACTATCAGATAGATGACTTGAGCTAGAATCTTCTTCTTCTGCTGCTATCATGGCTTTACGTTGAGCTTTTAGTTTTCTTTCTCTTTTTGCTCGTAGTTCTTCTCTTTGACTTTTAGATAAGTCTGGGCAATCGGTTTTAAAGTGACCTGTTCTCCCACAACCATAACACGTATAGTCAGTAGGATTAGTGGTTTTACCATTACCTCTACTTTCTGTTTTGTCATCAGATCGTTCTGCTTCTTTGTTCTTCTGGTATCTACTCTTGTTGTCTTTGTAGAACCTACGATACTTTCTTGATCTGACTTCCATCTTGTCCATTCTCTTAGCAATCATTGAGAATTCTTTGAGTAACTTATCGTATCCTCCTTCTGCTGGTGTAGCAGATGATGCTGATTCATCTGTTTTGCACTTCGATTTGAAGGCAGTCTCTTTCTCCTTCTTTGAGCTGTTCTCACTCTTCTTGCTGGAGGAGTAGTCTGGTCCGTGAATCCTTCTGATGTCACATTCATGGACAGCTAGATGATCAAAAAGTGCTTCTATAGATAGATCATTAAAATCAGCACGTAGAGGTTGCATAGCTGAATAAATTTCCCAGCTAGGTGGTAGAGCTCTAAGAATCTTGAGATTCTTCTCTCTTTGTGAGTACTTATTCTTCTTGAAAGCAGACACTTCAAGTAGTACTTCAGTGAACCTGTTCTTCATCTGTTCAATGGTTTCTCCAGGTTTCATCTTGAATTCATCGAACTTGTTACATGCTAGAGATAGCTTGTTCTCGATCATTGCTTCAGATCCTAGACTGAGATCTCTCAAAGCTTCCCACATTTCTTTGGCTATATCAAGATCTTGAATCTTAGCCAGATGAACTCCTTTTACAGTACTGGAAATAATTCCCTTAACAAAATCATCAAGATTTGCTTCTCTTCTTTCTTCTGAAGTGTACTTTCTGGGATGTTTAAGTACTTCTTCTTTGTGTACTCCTGTTTCAGTAATGCGTGTTGTTTCTTCAGTGATGGCTAATGGTCCTTCTTCAATGACCTTCCACATAAGGTAGTGATGAGCCTTGAGACACATCTTTATTCTGAAACTCCACTCTCTGTAACCTTGGATGGAGAATTCTTCGCATGCCCTGATAACAGATGATTCCATAATGACAGATAGGATGCAAATGATGAAAAAAAATTTCTAGATCTATTTAGGTAGACCACGTAGGTTTTAACCTTGTGAAACAAAACAATGGTCAGTTTGAACCACCGCTCTGATACCACTTGTTGGTCCCGAAAGAGCAAGGTTTGGTGTATGGGGGGGGGGGAATACACCAAATGCAAACTTTTCAGTTTACTTGACTAATTAAATCAGAGAGATGTAAGCTTTCTGTAACACAGATTGCTCAAGTTGATAGAACAGAATGATTTTCTAATCGATCTGGTTCTGTCCAAGTAAAGTCTCTCAAGTGAGTGATACAAAGCAGAGAGTAAGTTTAAGCTTAAACTCCAACAGTGTATCGTGTGCGGAATAATGGTGGACTTAGTCGGTGTTCTTTGTTAAGAAAATCTTTAGAAGACTTAATCGAGTATTTAGGAGATTGATTAATAATGCAGATTGAATGAGTATGACAGATAGGGAATAAAAACAACTGAATATAAATGCAGAAAGTAAATAACACAGTTATTTTCACGTGGTTCGGGAAACCCCCTACGTCCACGGTCTAATCCAAACTGGATTAGATATCCACTACTAGGATACTCTTCTTATTTATACTCGCTGAGAACGAGCCACAAGTTTCAAGTACAAGCTTGATTGAAACTTATGCACGAATAAGGGTCGTGTCCCTTTACAACTTACAGAGAACTACTGTAAACAGGCTATCTTCACGTTAATCCACTTGAAAACTACTAGCTAGTAAAGATCTCCTTCTTCTCTCGATAAGACAGACTTGAATCGAGGTTGATGTGATTACGATCACGAACGGTTTGAAGCTTTTTGTCTGAGTGAGAATTGCTTGAGAATATTTCTGTTGTATAGCGCTTTCGTGTATATTCAGACTTAAAAACTTCAAATATATATAGGCTTTGAATTTGAAATTCTAGCCGTTTGTTGATTGGCGTGATTTGATTTGTGGATTGCCAATCAATCATATCTCTTCTTTCTTTGTAGAGTCTTTGATTGAATCTTCTATGAAGGGTAAGCAGATCATCTGTGATTATTTTCCTTCTGGGTGTCGATCGGTGATTTTCTTTCCAATTCTTGATGGATTGACATCTTTGACTCATTTGGTTCAGCTCCTTCTGTTTTGTTTTGAACCTTCTGGTTATGTCCTTTCTGGTTTAATGCCTTTCTGGTTTAATGCCTTTCTGGTTGAACATTGGTTAGACATTTTCCGTTTGAAGCTTTCTTCAACTTTCTGGTTGGTACTAGCTTCAACTTTCTGTTGAAGTTATCTTGTTCCCCTTTCTGTCTAAGACTTGTTGGTTTAACTTTCTGTCAGAGATTACTTGCTTCAGCTTTCTGTCTGAGTCATCTTCCAGCTTTCTGTATGAAGCTTTCTGGTTCAACTTTTTGTCTAAGACTTGCTGGTTCAACTTTCTGTTAAAGTTGACTTGCTTTAGCTTTCTATCTGAGACTTCTTCCATCTTTCTGGTTGAACTGTCTTCGACTATCTGGTTTATAAAAACCAAAGCAAAAAATACAGAACATGAATAATACTAAGTGTGACTTTGAGAGAACATCATCAAAACTTAAAATATTAGTGGGGTTCCCAACAGATTCATAGAAGTGTTACTTGAAGTCTACGCGTTTAATAAAAATAAGTACACAAAAAGAGAGAAGAATCTCAAAATTCTCAGAGCATTACCACCAAGCTGGGAGATCTACTCAGCAATGCAGCCACTGCGAATGTGACATCAGAAGGATACATGGATCGGATCATTCTTCAAGCAAGAAGAATGAAAACAATTCGAATAAAGAGAAAGAGACCGCCTTCAAAGCGAAGTGCAAAACAGATGAACCAGGGCCAACTGCAGCACCAGAAGAAGGAGGTTACGATAAGCTACTCAAGGAATTTGCTATGATCGCCAAGAGGATGGATAAGATGGAAATCAGATCAAGAAAATATCGAAGGTTCAATAAAGATAACAAGGGTAGATACCAGAAGAACAAAGAAACAGAACGATTTGATGACAAAACTAACACTAAAAGTAATGGTAAAACTTTTAACTCTACTGACTATACATATTATGGATGTGGCAGAACAGGTCATTTCAAGACAGATTATCCTGATGTGGCTAAAAGAGATAGGAAACTCAAAGCTCAATGCAAGGCCATGATAGCTGAAGAAGACTCAAGCAGTTCAAGTCATCTGTCTGATAGTTCATTAGATAATGATGATGCATTCTATGCATAAGAAACAGATGAAGATTGGGATGAATGCTACATGGGATTGGACAACGGACTTGAGCAGAACTAGGTAAATTTTCATGCTTCTATGTCTTCAAATAAACTTGTCTATGATTCAGGAAATGAAGATGAACCAGAAGTTTCATGGGATGAAATTAATGAGATGTTCAAAAGCTACACCAGCATAAAGAAGTCATTCTCTGAAGTCATAAAGGAGAATGACAAACTGAATGAAACTGTGAAGTTCTTGAGCGAAGCAAACACCAAGTTTTCTACACAAATAAATGGTCTTGGAGAACAGATCAAGACAAAAGATGCAGAAATATATTCACTCAATTTCAAGGTGAAAGATGTGATCAATAGAAAGGATGTAGTAGAAGAAAAATTGAAGAAAACCATGGAAAATATGAGCAAAATCAACAAAAGTTAAGAATGAGCTGAAATGATCATCGATATGCAACAAAAGGGAAGAGCTAGCCTAGCATACAATGGAAATTCCAGTGAGACTCAGTTTATTGCTGAAAGAAAGAGTATACCAGATCAAGTCAAGGATCTCAAGAACAAGAAAAGTCAACCCCGAAGTTGATGATAAAGGAAACAGGAGATAATAGATACCATCAGAAGAAGGGTCAATATGCTCACTATGAGAAAACAGATAAATATCAGAAGTAGAAGATATCTACCAAAACATCTTCAACCAATAAGAAGAAGATCGATTGGGATAACATTGAGAGAAATCATTCTTCTATCTACAAAGCTAAATCCAGGACATATGATATTGGAAGAAGGATTACATGCTATATATGTGTTCCTAACAACAAGTTAATTTGGATCCCAAAGGGAACATTTGCTACTAACCAAGCACCCACTTGTTGAAAGGGCAGCTAAAACTTATTAATTGCAGGATCGAAGAACTGCAAGAAGAAGTAGAGTAGCAAAGGGAACAATATGGATTATTGATAGTGGATGTTCAAAACATATGACATGTGACAAGAACGCTCTATCAGACTATGTAGAAAGAGAAGGACCCCAGGTAACCTTTGGTTGTAACTCAAACGGCTACACCAGAGGCTATGGTAACATAAAAATTGGCAAGACCTCCATTACAAACGTATCATATGTTGAGGGTCTTAGTCATAATCTGTTTTCAGTTAGCCAGTTTTGTGCTAATGGAAACCAAATAGTTTTTGATGCTAACAATTGTTTTGTGAGAAATAAGGAAGGAGATGAAATACTTCTTACCAAAAAATTGCAGGATAGATTGTATATTGTACAGTGGGATAATCAGATCGAAACATGTCTGGTCACCAAGACAATATCAAAAACAAGCTGTTTATGGCACAAACGACTAATCCATCTAAATTTCAAGTCAATCAATAAGATTGCACGGGAAAAGCTAGTCGAATGACTGCCAGAACAAGTTTATGATAAAGATCATATATGTGAAACGTGTTAAGCTGGGAAACAAACTAGATCATCATTTCCAAGCAAAACAACTCAGTCATCTACAAGGATCTTGGAATTACTTCATTTAGACTTATTTGGTCCAGTCAAACCATTATGTATAAATGGAAGGAAGTACACCTTAGTCATCATTGATGATTACTCAAGATTTACATGGGTTATCTTTTTATACAAGAAGAAAGAGACATTGGAAAAGCTGCCAAACTTCCTCAACAAAATCACCAAGCAAAAGGAAACTTCTGTTGCAACCATCAGAACAGATCGTGGAACAGAATTTCTAAACCAGGAGATTGAGGATTACTGCAACCAAATGAGAATCACTCATCAAACATCTGCAGCGAGAACACCTCAACATAATGGAGTGGTTGAGAGAAGGAACAGATCATTGAAGGAAGCAGCTCGCATAATTCTTAATGCAACCAGATTACCAAAGAAATTTTGGGCTGAAGCCATCTATACGGCTTGTTATACACAGAACAGATCGGTGATTACCATCAGATACGGGAAGACACCATATGAAGTCTGGAGTAACAGAAAGCCTAGGATACAATATTTTTGTACTTTGGTTGTATATATTACATTCATAATAATGGGAAATCTCAGTTGAAAACCTTTGATAGTAAAGCTGATCCTGGAATATTTTTAGGATATATTGATATCAGTAAAGTTTAAAGGGTTTAAAAGTTGAGTCATATCATAGATAGGACTTGGATCAGTTCTCTTATCTAAAACACTTTATGATATAGTGTTCTGGTACACATACCTCAGATTGAGGTCAAACAGAACATGATTAAATCTAAGTGTGTTTTCGAGAGAACATCATCAAAACTAATTATTGTGGGGTTCCCAACAGTTTTGATGAAAGTATTTTTGAACACAGAGAAGTAGGTGATGAACAGGTTCACAACCATATTAACAACAAGAAAACAGAAGGGATACTATTAGAAGACATTCTAATCTGGAATACAACAGAGGAGAATGAGATTGACGTTCCATCTAATGCTGAGACAACCAATTCATAGCAAGGTGGAACAGAACATATTGATCTGAATAAAACCAGATTGATCTGACCAAAAGGTAGTGAACCAGTGGAAGAAGGTAATAATGAACAATCTCAAGATCAACTTGAAGAATCAAGAAATATCAACAGCTTGAACAATAATCAAGATGTTGAGGTTGAAGAAGCAAAAGTTGAAAACCCTTTTCAAACATCTTCAATAACACACCCTAAATTTGAGTACCCAACAGAAGAACCTAAGCCTGAGATATCAGAAGAAGAGATGTCCAGCAGAAGGAGATGGATACAAGAACATCACCCTCCAGAACAGATTGTTGGGAACCCATCAGATTGTGTGAGGACCAAAAGAATGCATGGAGAAAGTGCACTTCTAAGCTGTTATCTATCTCGTGTTGAACCATCTGATGCCCATGAAGCACTACAAGATGCAGACTGGGTTATTGCTATGCAAGAAGAACTCAATGAGTTTAAAAAAAATCAAGTCTGGTATCTTGTAGACAGACCAAGACACCAGAGAGTAATAGGTCTCAAATGGGTGTTCAAGAATAAACGAGATGAAAATTGTGAAGTCGTCAGAAAAAGAGCAAAGGATACAGTCAACAAGAAGGCATTAACTTCGATGAAAAATTTGCACCAGTTGCCAGATTGGAAGCAATCAGACTGTTTCTAGCATATGCAGCATACAAGAGATTCAAGGTGTATCAGATGGATGTCAAGAGTGCATTCCTAAATGGAATACTTGAAGAAGAAGTGTATGTTGAACAACCACCCGGTTTTGAAGAAGAAAAACCAGACCAGAAGGTATACAGACTAGCTAAAGTTATAAACGGTTTGAAACAAGCACCCAGAGTGTGGTATGAAACGCTATCAACATTCTTGCTGGAATCAGGATTCAGAAGAGGCTCTGTTGACAAGACCTTGTTCATAATCAAAGTCAAAGAATATATACTTTTAGTCTAGATATACGTTGATGATATCGTATTTGGATCACAATCTGCTTATCTATGTGATAAATTTGCTAAACTAATGAAGAATAAATATCAAATGTCCATGATGGGCGAGATGAATTTCTTTCTAGGTTTGCAGGTGAAGCAACTACCAAATGGTATCTTTGTTAATCAAACAAAGTATATCAACGATCTGATCACAAAATTTGGAGTCAAAGATAGTAAACCTGTCAAAATTCCAATGCAAACCAATGGGAAGATAGATCCTGATCCAGAAGGAAAACTAGCAAATATAACTCAATATAGGGGTATTATTGGTTCTTTTCTATACTTAACTGCTAGTCGACCTGACATCACTTTTGCAGTTTGAGTAGGTGCTAGATACTAGGCCAACCCTAAGGAGTCTCATATGGAAGCTGCCAAGAAGACGTTTGCATATCTCAAAGGAACAACACACATTGGATTATGGTATCCATGTGAAGACAACTTTGAACTAACCGGATATTCTGATTCAGATTATGCTGGATGCAAATTAGACAGAAAGTATACTTATGGAACGTGTCAGTTTCTAGGAAAGAAGTTGATATCTTGGTTTTCAATGAAACAAACATTTGTTTCTACATCAACAACTGAGGCAGAGTACATGGCCGCTGGAAGCTGTTGTGCACAAATATTGCGGTTGAAGCAGCAACTAAAAGACTACGAGATCCATGTGAAGGAAATACCTATATTCTGTGATAATTCAAGTGCCATCGCTATAACACAGAATCCAGTACTCCATACAAGATGCAAGCATGTTGATGTGAGACATCATTTTATTCGAGATCATGTGGAGAGGAAACATGTCCAGATCGAGAAGATACACACAGATATACAACCTGCAGATATTTTAACAAAAGCTCTACCAGAAGAGAGATTCAAGATGTTATGTGGAAAGCTAGGTTTGCTAAACCTAGATGAAAGAACCAAGTCAATACGAGATTGACATAATCAGATCATGGTGCAGAACAATGAAAAATAGAAGCACTAGCTTTGATAACCAGATCATTGTATCACAGTGAGAGTATGACGCAAAATGAAAAACTAGAATGTCAACCAGATTGACAAGAAGCAGAATGTAAAAGCAGAATGATGCACAGGAGATGACAGAATATGATTAGATACGACCATGCCACGTGGAAATTAAATTTTCCAATAAACGATTTCTTAAATCAAGGGGCAACTTGGGAATTAGAAGCGTCTCTGACACTCATTACCACCCTAACTACGGTCTATAAAGCTATTTTCTGACATAGATTTGCTAAAATAGAACAAGGAAAGTTGTAGTGGATATGAAGATCTACACGCAATCCTAAAACCCTAGGATCTAGCGCGTATATTAGACGTGACACAAGGCGGCAAAATGGAAAGCTGAAGAGGGAAAAACTAAAAAGGGAGATTCTCATCCAACCTTAAAAATCTTATCGCTTTGATCTGAGTCGTTCATTATTTTCTTATATATATGTGTCGTACGTGCATTAAAATGTTCACATTACACTTTCATTGCACCAAGCACTACTCTTCTTAAGCACTTAAGCAAAATCCCGGATTTCTTTCTCTTTCGTAAGCTTTTCTCAAATCTGAAAACTTCATTAATCATGGCACCTCAAACTTCTTTCGCAAACTAGAAGAGATTTTCGCCATAGTTAAACGCTGCAAAGGTTTTTAAGTCCTTCATCTTATTTATTGCATCTATTGGAATCTTACTATGTGTTCTGTATTTAGATATATGTATATCATATTATATACTTTTTGATATATGTGTATTATGTATAGTTCAAAATAAACTGTTGTAATTGTTCATTATTGGGACATTCATATTCTTTCTAATATACTTCGTAATCACTTAACTGATGATTATATATATATCAAATGGAATGTTCTTACCTTTGTAGGATTCTGTAACATCGTTACCTCCTATCCCAACATGTACCTGGAAAAACAGGCAGTCACGTTCTATTTGACTTGACAAACTGATAAGGACGATCTCGAAGCTAATGTGTTGATGCCCATTGACGATAGGACAAGCAAAACGACTGACAATGTCATAGCAATGATTAATCAAGCATACCGACTAAAAGATGAGGGTATGACACTCGATGATATCTGTGAGGTATTTAAGATATAGTGTTGTTGGGAACCCTAAAGTATTTTAGTTTTGAAGATGACCTCTCGAAACACACTTAGTCCTCTTGTTAGAGTTACACTTTTCTACATGTTAACAGATCACTACGTATAAAGTGAATTTTGATAAAGAACAGATTAGGAGATGACTTAACATGTAAAAGATCTATTCCTATAGAAGTCATTTAAAATAATAGTCTAGGTTGAAGACCAAGACATTTCAAAAAAGAGAAGAAATCGATATGCTATAACAGACAGCGACCAGATCATCGACCAGATCGATGTTCACAGCGAAGCACCAGATTCATAGAGTCATCAAACCACCAGATGACATCACCCTACACATCATATCCCCTTGCCACGTCAATATTGAAGCCCATCCAATAGGGTTTGGGAAGAGAATCCATGATTGACGCAAGGAAGGAAAGTAATCGCTAGCGATCTGCTTTCCATACTTAGAGGATTGAGTCAACGTTTCTACAAGGCAAGAATAGATATGATGGATATCATTGATTGACAATCTACAATCAATCTCATGCCAATCAACAACGGCTAGAATTTCAAATTCAAAGCTTATATATTTGAAGTTCAAGGTCTGGACAAAAGAACATACATACGCTACATCGAATAATCACACGCTAAGGCAATCAATCTCTGGACCAGACTAAGAGCTTCAAACAACCATGATTCTACATCACACCAATCCAGTCTCGATTCAAGTCTGTCTTATTGAGAAAGAGAAGATCACCCTACTAGCTAGTAGTTTTCTAGTGGTAACGTAGAAGTAATCTGTTGTAAAGGGACACGACCCTTACTTCGTGCATAAGTATCCTTCTAGCTTTGATTGATACTTGTGACTCGTTCTCCACGAGTATAAAGAAGAAGAGTATCCTAGTAGTGCATAATCTGGTCTAGTTTAGATCAGATCGTGGACGTAGGGATTTCCCGAACCACGTTAAAGAACTGTGTCATTTATCTTCCTGCATATTTACTTTCAGTTGTTTATTATTCTAACTCTCTACACTTCCATATAGACTGAATCTACAATCAATCTGCTTTAATCAATTTGGTTAATCTTTAAGGTTTTCAATATAAGAGCACCTACTAAATCCACCATATTTCCGCACACACTATACTTAGAAAATAATAAGATCACTCTTATTATTATCTGAGCATTTACATAAGAGAGCCATCTGTCTGGACTGATCTGGTATCGATCTGTTGATCGATCTTGTCAGTCATCTGCCGAGCAATTTCTTGTTTAAGAATAGCTTGAACTCTCTTATAATTAACCGAGTAAACAGAAAAGTTTGTATTTGGTGTATATCCCCCCCCCCATACACTAAACCTTGCTCTTTCGGGACCAACAAGTGGTATCAGAGCAATGGTTCAAATGACCATTATTTCTATTTTATAGGGATAATACCTGCATGGTCAACTTGAATAGTTCTAAGAAAACCTATCTTTCATTCACGTGCATACTATCTGCCATGGAATCATCTGTTGTGAGGGCTTGTGAAGAATTCACCATCCAAGGATATAGAGAATGGAGCTTCAGAATTAAAACAGCACTCAAAGCCCATCACTATCTGATGTGGAAAGTAATTGAAGAAGGTCCACTGGAGATCACTGAGGAAAAGACTGTAACTACTTCAACTGGAGTAACTACACAGATAGTTCCTAGAGATCCAAGAAAATACACTTCGAAGGAACGTCGCGAAGCCAATCTGGATGACTTTGCTAAAGGGATTATATCTAGCACAGTCAAAGGCGTACATCTGGCCAAAATCTAAGATCTGGATACTGCCAAAGAGATGTGGGAAGCCTTAACAGACCTGTGTCTAGGATCAGAAGTCATGATTGAGAACAAGCTGTCTCTTGCCTGCAATAAATACGATGAATTCAAAATGAAAACCAGGCGAGACCATTGAGCAAATGAAAATGAGATTCACTGGAATCCTCCTTGAGATATCAGCGTTCAATAAGAAAAAATATACTCAAACAGAGAACAAAGGATGAATCAAAACAACAAACATGTAAATTCTTAAAAACATCTAACTCAACGGATTATACCTGCTTTGGTTGTGGTAGAACAGGTCACTTCAAAACAGATTGTCTTGATCTGTCCAAAAGCCAAAGAGAAGAGTTGAGAGTAAAAAGAGATTGAAAACTCAAATATGAACGCAAAGCCATGCTAGCTGAACAAGAATCAAGCAGCTCGAGTCATTTTTCAGATAGCTCATCAGAGAATGATGAAGCATTCTTTGCTAATGACGAAAAAATTTGGGATGAATGCTATGTGGTACTAGACAATGGTCTGGATGAAATCGAGGTAAATTCTTGCAATTCCAATTCATCAAATGATAATGATCTGGAACAAGAAATAGAAGATCAATCTGAATACTCATGGGAAGAAGTGAATGAGATGTTCAAAAGCTATTCGAGCATCAAAAGACTGTTTAGAGAAGTTGTAGAAGAAAATGATAGGCTGAAGAAATCCGAACAGATATTGAGCATAGCTAACACTCAATTCGTTGCCCAAGTAACTGATCTGGAAGAACAAATCAAGGGAAAAGATAGAGAGATTCACTCTCTAAACTCAAAGGTTAAAGATCTCATCAACAGAAACAACGTAGCTGAAGAAAAGATAAAGAAAGGCAAATAAATGATCTACAAAAGTGATGAACGTGCCAAGCTGCTAATCAATCTGCAGCAAAAGGGGACATCTGGATTAGGATATCCAGGTCACTCGGAAAAATTGTTGGGAACCATAAACTTTGTACCAGAGAGAAAGAAAATACTAGATCAAATAATAAATCTGAGAAACAAGAAAGATAATCCCCAGAAGATGATGATAAAAGAGACCGGGTACAAACAATACTACCAAAAAAAGGGTCAACCAGCTCATTACACAGAAACAGATCATGTTCATGAAAAGAATGTCAACAAGACATTTTCCACCAAAAATGTCAACAGGACAAAGAATGTCAACAGGACAGTACCTATCAAGAAGGGATTGAAGAATGATGAAATAGAGAGACATCATCCATCTGTATTCCATTCTCTGTCTAGAGTTGATAATGATGGGAACACCATTACTTGTTATATTTCTATTCCTAACCCAAAAATGTTCTGGATTCGAAAAGGAACATTTGCTAATAACCAAGCACCCAAACGTTGAAGGGTAGCTAAGTGTAATTAATTGCAGGACCAGAAGACTGCAAGAAGAAACAAGATAGCAAGAGGAACAATCTGGATAATAGATAGTGGATGTTCGAAGCACATGACTTATGACAAGAATCTACTATCAAATTACATTGAAAAACCAGGACAACAGGTCACCTTTGGATGTAACTCAAAAGGATACACCAGAGGATATGGAAATATAAAAGTTGGCACGACCACCATCTCAAATGTATCGTATGTTGAGGGTCTTAGTTACAATCTGTTTTCAGTAAGTCAATTTTGTGCTAATGGTAATCAGATCGGTTTTTATACTAAGAACTGCTTTGTGAAGAACAAGGAAGGAGATGAGATACTCCTTACCGGAAAATTGCAGGATAGGCTATATATAGTCCAATGGTCAAACCAGATCGAGACATGCTTAGTCACTAAAACTGTATCAGAAAGATCAAATATGATAAAGATCATATATGTGTCACTTAGCAGATCGAGACAGCACAAGAGATTGAGTCACTTAAATTTCAAGTTAATCAACAGGATTGCCAAAGAAAAATTAGTGGAAGGTCTACCAGTTCAAGTATATGATAAAGATCATATATGTGATGCTTGTCAAGCTGGAAAGCAAACAGGATCATCCTTTACAAGCAAAACAGCTCACTTAACAACAAGAATATTGGAGCTTCTACATCTAGATTTCTTTGGACCAGTGTAACCACTAAGCATAAATGGAAGAAAATACATCTTAGTAATCATAGAAGACTACTCAAGGTTCACTTGGGTCATCTTTCTGTTAAAGAAGAAAGAGACACTAGCCAAACTACCTGATTTTCTACACAAGATCACCAAACAGAAAGAGGTGAATATTGCCACCATCAGAACAGATCGAGGAACAGAATTTCTCAACCAGAAGATTGGAGCATACTGCAATAAGATGGGAATCACTCATCAAACTTCAGCTGCTAGAACACCTCAACAAAATGGAGTTGTTGAAATGCGAAACAGATCACTTGAAGAAGCAGCTCGTACTATGCTAAATGCTACCAATCTACCCAAGAAGTTCTGGGCAGAAGCTATCTATACAACCTGTTATACTCAAAACAGATCATCAATTACACTCAGACATGGAAAGACACCATATGATATCTGGAACAACAGAAAGCCTAAGATTTCTTACTTTCGTACTTTTGACTGTTTGTGCTACATACACAATAATGGGAAATCACAATTGAGGACTTTTGATAGCAAAACTGATCCTGGAATATTCTTAGGATATTCTGATGTCAGTAAAGCATATCGAGTCTACAATAAGAACTCTCATATTGTGGAGGTAACACCTTATGTTGTTTTTGATGAGTTTAATATTGAGTACAGGTCACCAGATGATAAACAGACAGAAAACCAGATGACTACAAGAAAGATGAATGAGATATTACTAGAAGATATTCTTATCTAGAATTCAAAAAGTATTGATCAATTTAACATGAACTGGAGGAAAACAGATCACCAACTGAAAGCAATGAAACAGTCATTTCAGATGATGATAAATCTGGAAATCTAAATCCAGAAGAAAGAATAGATGAGAATCCATTTCAAACTTCATCAACAATTCACACTAAATTTGATGATCCAACAGATCAACCTGATCCTGAGATATCTGATGAAGAGATGACCAGGAGAAGGAGATGGATACAAGATCATCCACCAGAACAGATCGTTGGGAACCCATCAGATCGTGTGAAAATGAGAAGAATGCATGGAGAAAGTGCATTGTTAAGCTGCTATCTCTCTCGCATTGTACCTTCTGATGCTCATGAAGCACTACAAGATGCAGATTGGATAACAACAATGCAAGAAGAACTCAATGAGTTCAAAAGAAATGAAGTCTGGTATCTCGTGGACAGACCCAAACACCAAGGAGTAATTGGTGTAAAATGGGTGTTAAAAAATAAATGAGATGAAAAGGGTGAAGTAGTCAGAAACAAAGCCAGATTAATAGCTAAAGGCTATAATCAACAAGAAGGCATTGATTTTGATGAAATATTTGCACCCGTAGCCAGACTAGAAGCTATAAGGTTGTTCTTAGCATTTGTTGCACACAAAAGATTTAAGGTATACCAAATGGATGCCAAAAGTGCCTTCCTAAATGGTATCCTTGAAGAGGAAGTCTATGTGGAACAGCCACCTGGATTCGAAGAAGCAGATCCAAATCAGAAAGTATACAGACTGACAAAAGCAGTCTATGGTCTAAAACAAGCCCCTAGAGCTTGGTATGAGACATTGTCTACATTTCTACTAGAATCTGGATTCAGAAGAGGATCGGTTGACAAAACTTTGTTCATCATCAAAGTAATAGAGAATATCCTTTTAGTACAAATCTATGTAGATGATATCATATTTGGATCCCAATCTACTTATTTGTGTGATAAATTTGCTGAACTTATGAAAAATAAGTATCAAATGTCCATGATGGGCGAAATGAGTTTCTTTCTAGGTTTGCAGGTCAAGCAGTTACCAGATGGAATCTTTATTAATCAAGCAAAGTATATTAACGATCTACTAACTAAGTTTGGGATCAAAGACAGTAAACCTGTTATAATTCTAATGCAGACCAATGGGAAAATTGATCCAGATCTAGAGGGAAAACCAGCAAATATCACTCAATTCAGAGGGATCATAGGATCACTACTCTACCTAACTGCCGGTCGACCTGACATAATATTTGCAGTAGGTGTATGTGCAAGATATCAAGAAGACCCCACAAAGTCTCACATGGAAGCAGCTAAGAAGATATTAAGATATCTTAAGGGAACAACTCACATTGGAATATGGTACCCATGTGAAGACAACTTTGAGCTAACTGGATAAACAGATTCGGATTATGCTGGATGTAAACTGGACAGAAAGTCAACATCTGGTACATGTCAGTTTTTAGGAAATAAACTGATCTCGTGGTTCTCAAAGAACCAGACATCTGTTGCCACATCAACCACAGAAGCTGAATATATGGCGGCAGGGAGCTGTTGTGCACAAATACTCTGGTTAAAACAACAACTCAAAGACTATGAGATCGATGTCAAGGAAATACCCATCTTCTGTGATAGCTCAAGTGCTATAGCAATCACATAGAATCCTATTTTGCATACCAGATGCAAACATGTAGATGTGAGACATCACTTTATAAGGGATCATGTTGAATGAAAACATGTACAGATCGAGAAGATACACACTGAGATACAGAGAGCAGATAATTTCACCAAAGCATTACCAGAAGAAAGATTTAACATGCTTTGTGGGAAATTAGGATTGTTAAATTTGGAAGAGAGGACCAGATAGTCTTAGAACAGATCAATTAAATTCCAACCGGGAATTATTAAGGTCATCACACAAAATTGATGTCCAAATTTGAAAGTGGCATAAACAGATCGATAGTATTGACAACAGTTCGTTAATTAGGAGATCGATCTGGACCAGATGACTAGCAGCCACGTGGATATTAATTAGTCTATTTATTAATATTCCCATTACTTGGTCAAGGAGGAAAGTCAACAAGATACGGCGATAATATCAAGTTAATCTTAGCATATATATCTAAATCCTGACATAATATACCAAATCTTTTATTTTTGTGATGATTAGTATTATGTTTGGTAACTGTGATCGTGGAGATATTTACCAAATCCAGCAAAAAGAAGCAATTTGATGGCTTAAACAAACACGCGCCACACTGCAACCCTAGGATCAAAAGCGCGTGAATCAGACGCAGATTAAAGGCGGTAATAGACTGCAGATCTACACCTTAGAAGGCGGGAAAAGCTGAAAAAGGGAAGGATATTAATTATTTTATTATTTTGTTTATCAATTCTATATATATTTGGTTAAACGATTCAACTTTCATCTACACTCCTCTTCTTCTGCAAACACTTAGCAAGTTTCTCCTTTTGCCATTTCTAAAATCTCTCAAACCTCTCAATAATCTATCTTTTACAAATGGCTCCCAAATCAACCTTGTTTCTCGACCAAGTCAAGTTTCTGAACAAATACATTTCTCAAGACCTATATGCAGTTCTTGACACCCATGGTTTTCACAAACTCGACAAAGCATTCGACCTTGTTAAGCAGTGCAAAGGTTTCGGTTCGTTATTTATATTTAAAAGGCTTTATATCCTTCTTAACTGTCTTATGTGAACTGCCATGACTTGAAAATTCAAATTTGTCCATAAACATGTATTCAAGGGCAACTTTTGAACTATGAAACTAAATATTCTGTAAACTGCTACTGAGCACTCATACTTCATTGATGGAAGGATAGTGCTCATCTATATTGTTTTAACTTTGCTGTAGGATTTCACAATATCATTACAACACACCCTCTCCATTTCTTGCCCAAAGAAGTAGCAGCCTTCTATCTCTCGTGGCAAGGAGAGAAAGGTGGGAACGAAGCCACTATTGGAGTCAGCAAGGGCAGCACCATCAGCAAGACAACATACAATGTACTGAACATTATCGATGAAGTTTACAAACTGCGAGATGAAGGTCTCACTCTTGGAGACATTACTAAAGAACACTTACAAGAGGCGATAGAGACTGTGATGGTAGTGCCCATCCATTATACGAATAAGATGTTCAACATGGCACTGCTTGCACCTAAATTCAAGATCGTATTTGAATTCGTCCAGAGAATTTTCATGAATTACAATGGTTCCCACGACCAAGTCACCCCAGAAAAATTCAAAATCCTTGCTGGTGTCGTGCAGAATTTACCAGTGAACTGGAGTAGAATTAACTTTGATCTCTTGGCCAAGATGATCACGTTTGTGAAAGGAGCAAACCCTGGGATTGAAGTGAGGAGGAGCAGCTTGAGACACTCCACCAAGATCAGCTTCATGCTGGAATCGTTCTTCAAACAACATAAGTGGGATACCATGGTTGAATTCAACGACAGATTGCACTTCCCCAAGGACCAACATCAAATTGAGATATCTATGGGAATTTCTGCCAATCTGATAGCCAGGGTGACAGACCCTGTTTATGCCAACGCATTGATGGAGATGGGAAGCTCTAACCCCATCTGGGTTCCACCATCTGCCCCTGCTGAGAAATCCACCAAGTCCAGGATCACAAAAGAAAAACAAGTTGAAAGGACCCCTTCCAAGAGAGTTACCAAGAGAGCCAGCTCAGTGGATACTGACGCCTCCACAGCAGCTCAACAGCCAAAACCCAAGAGAAGGAGATTACAAAAACTTGTGGAAGAAGTCCAGGT
This sequence comes from Leonotis leonurus, assembly GCA_026898415.1. Lineage (NCBI taxonomy): Eukaryota > Viridiplantae > Streptophyta > Magnoliopsida > Lamiales > Lamiaceae > Leonotis > Leonotis leonurus. The sequence goes on along the minus strand of JAPKLX010000317.1, from coordinate 9,208 downwards.
TCAGGAAGATGCTGTTGCTGAAACATCTATCCCTCAACAGGAGGTTGAGGATGAGGAGATCCTGGTCGGGGGTCCACCATAGGATGTTGCCCCCATCTCCTCATTAGACCCAAGCCAGGTCAAGGACTTCTCACCTGCTCACACTACTAGCCCATCATCTGCTGAACAACTCGAGCAGATTGATGAAGAAGAGGAAGGTGAAGAAGAATCCTCTAATGAGGATGTGGAGAAGAAAAAGGCCGAAACAGTAGTGAAGTTGCTAGAAGCTGAAGCAGATCACTCAATTCTTAAGACATTTCCTGGAATCCAGTTAACTCCTGAGAGTTACGAAGCTGCAAAACGCCTGAAATTCCTTCTGCTCATCAAGGACAAGGAATTTTATGTCCATGACGCCCTACTTAAGACGAGATCAATCGATGCCCTCAAGGCAGAAGAAGCCACTCTTCTCAACATTTTTACTACCTCCTCCATTGCTGAATTGAGAGACACATATCGTCCAGACATCCTGGCTATGGCAAAATATGAGGCCAAAGAGCTACACATCGATCTCAGATCGATATATGAAAAGGCAGGGATGTTGGAATTCTATAAAAGCATTGATGAGGAAGAAGATGAAGAAGGACTTGCTGAAGCTCGCCAACAGGGTGCAACAATACCAGAATCAGAACTAGATCAGCACCAAGCTGATGCTGCAAAACAGATCACAACAATTGCACAGGCTGAGGGGGAACCAGCCAAATCGAGCAAAATCTAGATTGAAGTGGTTGATTAGCCACGAGCGGAGACAGAGCCAACTAGACAGAGGGTGAGAGGTAAACTAACAGATGACATTTACACCACAGTTGTCGCAGTAACTATGGAAGAGTTTGTGGAGACAACCAACCTGGAGGATATATTGATGACCCATCATCAATCCCTATCCAATGAACAAGTGAAGGACTTAATCTCCAACAAAGTGGATAAGTTCATGTATGGGACTTTATCCACAGTCCAAGACCAGGCCACCCGAATCCTTACAGATTTCAACAACCATCTGAAATCTCATGTGGACCAGGTGGACTCGGAGTTGAGAAGAGTCTGCAGACTGAAGCTTGAGGAGTTAAGCAAGAAGATGGATGATGATCGATCTGTAGCTGAGCAGAGAAAAGAACAGATCGATCAAACTCTGGCAACTATGGAACTCAAAATCTAAGAAATGTACAGAATAGTTACAGAATTCGCAAAGAAGGAGAAATACATGGTTCATGCCATAGTAAAAAACCAGACTGATGGGATATCTGAAGAAGTGATCAAAGCTGCAAATATTGAAACCAGATCACAATTCAAAAAATTTGAGGCTGAAGGGAAGAATTTTGTGGAGAGGAAGCTAAGCGAACTGCACTATCCCATATACTTCGATGAGATTGGGATAATTAAGGAAGATCAAGAGAACTATAAAGCTGACCTAGCCAAAGCAAAATCCTCAATAGAGAAGAAGATTGATGACTCCAATATGAACATCACCTCTTTCCTCACATACAAGATAGATTCTGAGAAAGAGATGAAGGAGATGAAGGAGGAGATCACCTCCCTTAAGGCACTCATCAACATCTACCTTGATGATGTCGAGAAGGGGGAAGGATCTAGGAAAGGGAATGAGATAGTGGCTGGAAGCAAAGGCAAAGGTCTATCTGGTGCCTCGGAAGAACGGAAAGAGGCTCAACCTGATTGGTTCTCCTCCGAAGGCAAAGGCAAAGGTCTATCTGCACCAGATCGACCAAGTCAACCATCTGCTCACACTCAGAAGGCATCCAAATCCTCATCAAGCAGATCAAGCCACCCTCAACCACAGAAGAAAAGGAAGAAATCTGGATCTGGTTGGTTCTCCTCCGCACCCATCAAGACCAAGAAACAAAAAGAAGGAGAAACCAACTGGGTGCCAGATCATTTGAAGGATGGATGGGAAGGGCTGAAATATGGCTTCATCATGTGCCGTTACTTCATTAAGGAACCTACTTACTGTGAAGGCACAGCGAATGAAGCATTTAACCTATATCTAGACATGAATGATGCAAAAGATCTGGTGGAGGCCATTCGAGCAGCAGCTGTAGAAGCCCAAGTCACCATCACTGCCCTAGAAAGCGAATTTAGAGAATGCCCTGACATACTTGGCACTATGCTCCCAGACAAGACTTATTTGCTCAATTTCATCAACCAACTCGCTGAAAACAGAGGATACAAAATTGATGCTGAGGACCCAGACTACATAAGGGTCAGAGAAGGAGTGTATGAAAGCGTGCAATTAATATCAGATGAAACTAGGGCCAAGATGAAGAAGCAACAGGATGAAAGGAGGAAGAGCAGATAGACACTTATTTTCACATCTTTACTATCTGTAATTCCTCTTGTTGACCAACTGTAACTTATTTTGTTTCTTATCTATGAAAATCATTTTGAGTTTCTGCTGACAAAGAATTATTGTCCAGAACATCTACAACTTCTATTAAACGTTATAACTCAATAAATAAACCCTAATCAATCTGGCTATCAAACCAGATCACTCTTAATGTGTTATTAGGATGTAATTGTAAAGTGTGGTTTCGACATCATCAAAAAGGGGGAAATTGGTGGGAACCCTAAAGTATTTTGGTTTTGATGATGACCTCTCGAAACACACTTAGTCCTCTTGTTAGAATTAAACTGTTCTACATGTTAACAGATCACTAGGTATAAAGTGAATTTTGATAAAGAACAGATTAGGAGATGACTTAACATGTAAAGGATCTATTCCTATCGATCTGCTGTAACAGATAGCGACCAGATCGATGTTTACAGCGAAGCACCAGATCGATAGAGTCATCAAACCACCAGATGACATCACCCTACACATCATATCCCCTTGCCACGTCAATATTGAAGCCCATCCAATAGGGTTTGGGAATAGAATCCATGATTGACGCAAGGAAGGAAAGTAATCGCTAGCGATCTGCTTTCCATACTTAGAGGATTGACGCAAGTCTGTCTTATCGAGAAAGAGAAGATCACCCTGCTAGCTAGTAGTTTTCTAGGGGTAACGTAGAGGTAATCTGTTGTAAAGGGACACGACCCTTACTTCTTGCATAAGTATCCTTCTAGCTTTGATTGATACTTGTGACTCGTTCTCCACGAGTATAAAGAAGAAGAGTATCCTAGTATTGGATAATCTGGTCTAGTTTTGATTAGATCATGGACGTAGGAATTTCCCGAACCACGTTAAACAACTGTGTCATTTATCTTCCTGCATATTTACTTACAGTTGTTTATTATTCTAATTCTCTACACTTCCATATAGCCTGAATCTACAATCAATCTGCTTTAATCAATCTGGTTAATCTTTAAGGTTTTCAATATAAGAGCACCTACTAAATCCACCATATTTCCGCACACACTATACTTAGAAAATAATAAGTTCACTCTTATTATTATCTGAGCATTTACACAAGAGAGCCATCTGTCTGGACTGATCTGGTATCGATCTGTTGATCGATCTGGTCAGTCATCTGCCGAGCAATTTCTTGTTTAAGAATAGCTTGAACTCTCTTATAATTAACCGAGTAAACTGAAAAGTTTGTATTTGGTGTATTCCCCCCCCCCATACATGCTATTTCGGGACTAACAATTGTTATCTGTAATGTTGACCTAACATGTGTGTTTTTGTGTTCTTTAGAGGAATGTTGACTTAGCTTCTGACGCAACATGATAATTGGTGTTGCCTCAGCGTCCAGCTTGACAGCCACGTGTATGGGTGACTTGGCAGATACACGAAGACTTGAATGAAGCACGAAGACTAGAAGGAAGACCAAGCCTTACTAGGCGGTTGAGAGTTTCATGCTTAGTGGAATTCTGTTCCACAAATCCAGGAGTCAACAACCAACTAAAGTAGTTCCACAATTCCAGGCAGATTTGCGGAGCACAACAAACAGAACTGCGAGAATTGTGGAGACATGGGCCGAACAGTTACTACACTTATGGATCCAAGCCCATGTAGTCTATCTATAAATAATAGAATTCTTTCATTCAGTTAACACGGTTAGATAGACACATTTGCTAATTAAATTCGTAGTTTTAATTCTGTATGCTTCTTAGCTCGTAAGAACATACATTTAGTATTTTAGTGACAGTGTTGTAGTTATTGTTGTGTTCAACATTGTAATAGCTTAACACTTGTTTTGATTATTCCTTTTTGGCCGTAAGGCTTCCGTGTAGACTATTAATTGATAGTCTACGCAAAAATTATCTCGTGTTTTTTTACTTTAGCTTCCGCATATATTTACTTAGAGTAGGTTGATACACTTTCAAGTGGTATCAGAGCCTTCACTCGACACACTGAGTGTGGTACTAACAGTATCACGACTCTAACACGACAATGGATCCAAATAGCATTGGAGCATTTCGGCCTCCAGTCTTAGATGGCTCGAATTACTCCTACTGGAAGACACGGACTCGCTCTTACATTAAGTCTCTAGACAGAAGAGCATGGATGTCTGTGGAGAATGGGTGGTCACCACCAAAACAGACTGACGCAGAAGGTGATGTGGTCCCAATACCACAAAGCTCCTGGTCACGTGATCAAATTGAGGCTGCTACATTTGATGATCGAGCACTGAATGCTATAATGTTAGCAGTCGACACAAACATGTTCAAACTGATTAAGAACTGTATGTGTGCGAAAGATGCTTGGGATATTCTCCAAAGACACTGTGAGGGGGACAACAGCGTTAAGCAGTCACGTCTACGTATCCTCACCTCTCAGTTCGAGAATATGAAGATGGAGGAAGATGAAGACATCTCTAGCTACACAAAAAGGATTCTTGACATTTCAAACGAGTGTCAAGATCTGGGAGATCCATTCAGCAATAAAGTTCTTGTCTCCAAAGCACTTCGCACGTTGCCACCTAGGTTTGATATGAAGTTAACAGGCATTGAAACAGCACAAGGTGTAAATGCACTTGAGTTCACAGACCTCATGAACTCCTTCAAAACCTATGAGATGAATTTAGAAGCAAGAGGCACTTTCACAAAGAAGAAAACGATGGCTCTCACTGCGGGCTCACAATCTTCACCTTCGTGCAGCAAGTTAATTGACATAATGGACTCTAGTGAATCCGAAGAAGTGGAAGAGATTCATGAAGGAGACGATGTCCCCATGATCACCAGGAAGTTTAATCGTATGGTGAGAGGATTCAAGCGAGACAAGAACAAAGAAAGACCCAAGGAGCGAGATGTACCACGTCTGGAGTACTATCAACCCCCAAAGAACAATAACAATCAAAGGAGACCTCCTGTTAGGAACACTCCTCACAACAAAGTGTTCAAATTCAGTTCCTCTAAACTCGACAGGCGTACAATGCCATGAATGTAGAGGTTTCAGACACTTTGCAAATCAGTGCACCAACACACTTCGAAAAAGGGGTAAATCCTATTGGGTGTCCTCGAATGATGATGAGCACGAGTACTTTGAAGACGTTGATGAGAAGCTATTTGAGAACATAGCGCTGCATGTAACAACAACACCGCAGGACATTGTTTTGTTTAAATACATCTGTTGATTATACAGGAAGTGTTAAGGATGACATACACCTTACGTATGGTGAAGAATGTGATGACAACGCCTTCACTATAATACATGGATTAAAAAGGTTGTATGATGAGCTGTTGGGAAAATGGAAACTACAAGCACGAGATCTGGTGACCTCAACAGATGAAATAACACGACTCAAGGAAGTCCAAGCAAAACAGGAGGTGTTGATCACACAACGTGACATACAGCTCACCAAGGTGAAATCCCAACTTGAAGAGGCACAGCTGACCATTCGAAAATGGAATACTGGGACTTACTCACTTCAAGAGATCATGGACAGTGCAAACCCAAGTAAAAGGGGCCTTGGATATGCTGCACCAACTGTGTTTTGTCGTGGGTCCACATAGGCAGGAGAAACATCCAATACCAAATCAGATGTTGTGCTCATTGACCCACCAACACAGACAAAGCAAAATACCCCTCAAGCTGGAAAAGGTAAGAAAGATAAGAGAAAAGGTAAGAGACGTAGAAGGAACTACATATGTCATTACTGTCTCAAACCAGGACACATAAAACCTTTTTCCTATAAAAAGAAAAGAGATGATAGGTCATACTCTGTGTTACCACAGCAACCTAAAATGATGTGGGTAAAGAAAACTGATCTAACATGTAATGTTTTGTACACAGCATTGAAAACTAACATTTCAGGTTCTTGGTACTTTGACAGCGGATGTTCACGCCACATGACAGGTAACAAAACATTCCTTTCCAATTATGAGAATTATGATGGAGGAAATGTTTCCTTCGGAGGAGGTTCAAAAGGTAAAATCATAGGGAAAGGTACACTTAATGATCCGGGTTGGCCTACTTTAACAAATGTCTATCATGTGCAAGGACTTATGGCAAATTTGATTAGCATAAGACAATTGTGCGATGGTAACATGCTCGTAAAATTCACTAAAGATGCATGTGAAGTTTACGATAACAGAAATTTGTGTATCATGATAGGTCAAAGGTCATCAGACAATTGTTACATGACTGATAGTCTAAAATGCAACAAGGCTCAAGTTGATGATGCTATACTCTGGCATAAAAGATTAGGTCATACTAACTTTCGAAATCTTGGCAGGTTAATCAAGATGGATGCCGTGCGAGGTCTACCCAAACTTGGGAAGGCATACCAAATCGTGTGTGGAGACTGTCAACGAGGAAAACAATTACATGCCTCACATCCTGCTTTACAACACAATGAACAACATTTTGGGACCAACTGATGTTTTGAGCTTCTATAACATTTTGGGAACAACACAATGTAGGACCCATGGAAGTTGAAAGCATTGGTGGTAAACGGTATGTGTTAGTTGTGGTAGATGATTTTTCAAGATTCACATGGACCTATTTCTTACGTGAAAAATCTAAAACATTTGATGCTAGAATATCTCGTATAAGATCTGATCATGGCCGTGAGTTTGAAAATTCACAATTCACAAGTTTCTGTAATGAAAAGGGAGTATGTCAGGAGTTTGCAGCACCAAAAACTCCACAGCAGAATGGGGTGGTCGAACGCAAGAATAGGACCTTGATTGAGATGGCAAGGGTTATGTTGAGCTCAAAACAAATGGCGAAACGTTTTTGGGCTGAGGCAGTAAACACCGCATGTTACATCAACAATCGAGTCAACATTCGACCAGGCATATTCAAAACACCGTATGAGCTACTTAAGGGAAGAAAACCTAACCTAAAACATTTTCGTGTTTTCGGGTGTGTTTTTTTATCGTAAATGATCGTGAGTATCTAACAAAGTTTGATGATAAGAGCGACAAAGGTGTATTTGTCGGGTACTCAACAAACAGCGTAGCATATAGGGTATTTAACCTTTGCATTAAGACAATACAAGAATCTGTTAATGTTGTCTTTGATAACGTAGGTGATGTGAATAAGGAGGTGGAAGTAGAAGACGACGTATATCAAGGGGGAGTTGTTCTACCTCCTGTCGACGCCCAAACTGTTCCATCTAACACGACATCCAGCAGTGCTGAGGAAAACAATGGTACACCACAGGAATCAGAAGACGAAATAGATGAAGTTCAAGAGGTAACTCACCGCAGAGAACCTCTGGGAAGAGTTAAAGAAAACCATCCATTGTCTCAAGTTATAGGAAATATTGAGGATGGTGTTCAGACCAGACGTAAACAGTTGATTAACTATAGAGACATGGCATGCTTGTACTCTGTGTGCTCCACAATTTCTGGTGTAACATGCTTTGTCTCCAAGTTTGAACCAAAAAATGTCAAGGAAGCGTTGACTGATGAGGTCTGGATAAATGCCATGCATGAAGAACTAAATAAGTTTGTTCATAGTTATGTTTTGTACCTTGTTCCCAGACCAGCCAATAGAAATGTTATCGGCACAAAGTGGATTTTCAAGAATAAATCTGATGATAAGGGAACAATTGTACGAAACAAAGCACGATTGGTGGCTCAAGGGTATACTCAAGTTGAAGGGGTGGATTTCGATGACATGTTTGCCCCAGTAGCAAGACTTGTTGGTCCCGAAAGAGCTAGGTTTGGTGTATGGGGGAGGGAATACACCAAATACACAAACTTTTCAGTTTACTTGACTAATTAAAGGAGAGATTTAAGCTTTCTGTATTACAGATTGCTCAATATGTCAGACCAGATCGATTATCTAATCAATCGTGTTCTGTCCAAGCAGAATCTCTCGAGAGAGTAATACATAGCAGAAAGTAAGAGTAATCTTATTCTCCAACAGTGTATTGTGTGCGGAAAAATGGTGGACTTAGCCGGTGCTCTTGTTTAGAAAACCTTTAGAAAACTTAACCAAGGATTTATAAGATTGATTAAGAATGCAGCTTGAATGAGTATGACAGATAGTGAATAAAACAACTGAAATGAAAATACAGAAAGTAAATAACGCAGTTATTTTACGTGGTTCGGGAAACGCCCTACGTCCACGGTCTAATCCAAACTGGATTAGATATCCACTACTAGGATACTCTTCTTATTTATACTCGCTGAGAACGAGCCACAAGTTTCAAATACAATCCTGATTGAAACTTATGCACGAATAAGGGTCGTGTCCCTTTACAACTTACAGAAAACTACTGTAAACAGGATTTCTTCACGTTAATTCACTAGAAAACTACTAGCTAGCAAAGATCTCGTTCCTTTCTCGATAAGATAGACTTGAATCGAGGAGTGATTATGATCATGAACGGTTCGAAACACGATCTGGTTGAAATCTTCTCTCAGTAAATGCTTCGATGAATGAGATGATTTCTGGGCAGAGTAGATTTAAAATGATATAGCAAGCTTATTCGCGTACGTATCTGCCAATCTTTGTTCCGAGCTTTTATAGGTGCAGAATTTGAAATTCTGACCGTTGAACTTGATTTATTTGAAGTAAATGCGATTTCACCAATCAAGGAAAGTGGATCCCTAGATTGTCTCCTCTTGCCTTCTAATGCGTTTGACAGAATCTTCCAAATATGGTAAGCAGATCGCTTGACAGATAGCTTTCCTTTTCTGGTTTTGATTGATTCTATTCCTTTTGTGGCACGAGGGACTTATTGACACTTTGGGATTTCAAAGACATTTCATCTGATTTCAGTATTTGAGTGTTGATCTGATTGAACTTTCTGGTTAAGAG